>OY723268.1:1777179-2002345 GCA_963210315.1 Rhynchopus euleeides
TTAGGAATTTTTTTTGGGCACCCAGATTTCAAAAATTTTCAAACTATTTTCTGGACCAAAAATCAAACTATTGAGGTCCTGGCCGGACATGTCCGGGGGGGGGGGGGGGGGTCAAAATTGGATTTCCCGAATTTCCGGGTCCGGACATGTCCGCCCGGACATCCGGACACCAGAAAATGTCCGCCCGGACATGTCCGCCCTGTCCGGGGCGGACATTTCTGGATGTCCGGATGTCCGCCCGGACATGTCCGGGCGGGAAATTCGGGAAATGTCCGCACGGTGCGATCTTGTAAATTTTACATGTATAACTACAAGTACCGTATACGTAAATATTATGGAACGTAAATATTATGGAACGGGCCCATTTTTGGCCGGTCCGTTCCATAATATTTACGTTCCAAAATATTTACAGGGCCAGTTGGGGACTCGGTGGTGAGGACGGCTTGCGTCAGGAATCGCGCGAAAAGTGCACGAGTAGGTCCCGTCAGGGACTCTGCATGCCGTCCGATCACCTGGTCCAAGTCCCCGAGTCGCAGAAAGCCCTGTAAATATTATGGAACGAAAAAAATCTGGAACGCCAACCCACCAGCGTTCCAAAATATTTACGTTCCATAATATTTACGTTCCATAATATTTACGTATACGGTATATACATGTATTATACATGTATAATACTTGCATGTCAACTATTATACATGTATAATACATGTATATGCCTGAAATATACATGTAAAATACATGTATATCAAGTAAAAATACAAGTATAATACTTGCATGTCAACTACCGTATACGTAAATATTTTGGAACGTAAATATTATGGAACGTAAATATTTTGGAACGCTGGTGGGTTGGCGTTCCAGATTTTTTTCGTTCCATAATATTTACAGGGCTTTCTGCGACTCGGGGACTTGGACCAGGTGATCGGACGGCATACAGAGTCCCTGACGGGACCTACTCGTGCACTTTTCGCGCGATTCCTGACGCAAGCCGTCCTCACCACCGAGTCCCCAACTGGCCCTGTAAATATTATGGAACGTAAATATTATGGAACGGACCGGCCAAAAATGGGCCCGTTCCATAATATTTACGTTCCATAATATTTACGTATACGGTATTATACATGTATTTTTACTTGATATACATGTATTTTACATGTATATTTCAGGCATTTACATGTATTTTACATGTATAATACTTGTCATGCAAGTATTATACATGTAAAATACTTGCATGACAAGTAAAATACATGTATAATACTTGCATGACAAGTAAAATACTTGCATGCAAGTAAAATACATGTATTTTACTTACATGCAAGTATTTTACTTGTCATGCAAGTATTTTACATGTATAATACTTGTAGTTATACATGTAAAATTTACAAGATCCCACCGTGCGGGGGGGGGGGGGGGGGTCAAAATTGGACCCGGACATCCGGACACCCGGATTTCCGGTCCGGATATGTCCGCCCTGTCCGCCCTGAAATCGCCTAAGGGGCCGGGGGAAATCCAGGAAATTCGGGAAATCCAGGAATATGAAGAATCCTCCATAGCGTATTATACGTATAGTGCACACGGTGGGATCTTGTAAATTTTACATGTATAACTACAAGTATATACATGTATTATACATGTATAATACTTGCATGTCAACTATTATACATGTATAATACATGTATATGCCTGAAATATACATGTAAAATACATGTATATCAAGTAAAAATACAAGTATAATACTTGCATGTCAACTATTATACCGTAAACGGAAATATTGTGGACCGTAATAAAGGTGAACCGTACTATAGTTGGAACGTAAAAAAGATGGAACAAATGGGATTTTTCCGGAACTTGGAACATTTTTACGGTCCACCTATTTTACGGTTGGGATAGTGGACTTGGCGTTTTTTTTTTTTTTTTTTTACGAGTTCCTTCGCGACGAAGTCGCGAAGGAACCAAGGAAATCGTACGACTGAAGCTGCAGGATTAACACCACAGGGCCTCAACAGTCCGGAACTGTTCTCCCACAGTTTCTGCAGGGTGTACTACACTAAAGCGAAAGGAGTACGATTTCCCTGAATTTTCCGGGCACTGATTCACGAATTTACATCTGGAGGGAGCCCGGTGGTCTCAGCTTCTGTCTGCGCGCCTTGCCGTACTGAGGCTGCTTATGTGGGCTAGCGCAGCAGGTTCTACCTTTACTTCTACCGGAACGCTCCTTGCATGGTACTACACGGAACAATGTTCGGGGCCCGTGAATTCCAAATCTCCGTTGGAATTCGTAAGTGAGGGGGTTGGGGCGGACTTACAGACGACAACGTCGTCAGTCTCCCGACAACCGTGGCGTGTGAGTTTGGGGTGGTATCTCGAAATATGTCTCGTTCGGCCTTGAGAGACTCCAGATGCTAGTCACGCGCTCGCCCCCGCCCCCCCCCCCTCTCCATGTCCCTCTCCGTTGCCGCCTCGCCTTGTTGTTTTCGTTGATCTTCCCGCTGTCCTCACGCACTTTCCCCCAGTTTGCAGGGACACGCACACACATGCCTCCAAAGCGTGAACCGAAGCAGAAGAGCATGTTGCTCTTCACGGTGCCCCGTGCAGCGTACACCCCCGGCAGCAACGGCGCTTGTCCGATTTCGCGGGCTGAGGCTGAAAGTGTGACGCGTGCAGTGCGCGACCAGCAGGCATCCTCACAGGGGCCTACCGGCGGTGGTGACTGGAGCCCGGCCGAAAAGCTGGAGATCGGCCGGAAGGTGGTGGAGGGGAAGCTCTCGGCAGTCGTTGCCGATTGGAACGCCCCTCTCGCAGGACGGAGGAAGCTCTCGAAGAGCTCCGCCTCCCGTTTTGCGACCCTCTACCGGGAAGAGCTGGGCAAGCGGAAGCGTGCCGCAGCTCTTCTCGGTGAGGTGACAGAGGAGGTGGTGCTTCCCCCCCCGCAGAAGCGCGGCCGGCCCGCAATCCTCACCGACAGCGAGGAGACCAGGCTGATGCAGTTGTTGCGCGCCCTGAGGCGGTGCGGGACGCAGGTTTCAGCTGAGACTGTGTCCGCCTCCGCGCGAGGCCTGGTGAGTGCCAGCAGTGATCCAAGCAGGATTGATTCTGAGACAGCTCTCGGCACGGAATGGGCTCGGAAGTACCTCGCTGCGCAGGGATGGACCTTGCGAATGCGGACAACGGCGGTGTGCCACAGTCCGGGTTTGCTGGAACGGGCCAAGGCTGAGTTCGAGGGGGAGGTGCAACGTCTGAGGGCACAGCACAACATCCCAGATGATTTGGTGGTGAATGTCGACCACACTGCCCTTCCCCTCCTGCCAGGTACCACAAAGACCTTCGACAAGAAGGGCGCGTCATACGTGCCGCTCTCGAAGTCCGACGAAAAGAAGGCGATTACGGGTGTATTCGGCGCCAGTGCGACCGGCGATCTCCTCCCTGTCCAGCTGATATACGGTGGCCTAACTTCCCGCTCACACGGACGCTTCGAGGAGGAGTACCTGGAGACGTACGGGGAAACCTGGCACTTGACTGCCAATCCGAAACACTGGGCGTCCGAAGCAACCACCCTCGAATACATCGAGAAGGTGTTGGTGCCATACCTCACGGGTGTCAAAGAGACCAAGGGGCTCGGGGAGGAGCAGAAATCCTTGTTGATCATCGACAAGTTCACGGGCCAACAGACCGAGAAGGTTGCTGCAGCACTCGCAGAGAGCGGCATCGTGACTGTCGATATTCCTCCGGGGTTTACTGCTTTCTTGCAGCCGCTGGACCTGGGCTTCAATGCCTACATCAAGAAATACCTCCGCGAAAAGTTCTCGAAGTGGTACACCGGTGTCTGCACCAAGCTGTTCCGGCGTGACGAGAAGAGGAAAACCCGTGCCCTTGCGAAAACTGGCACCCCTTTCCTCTTCGCAGGGATGGGGTCGCATGAAGTGATGGTGTACGATTCGTCCGTGAAGACAGCCGCCTTCCGCAACGCAGTCCTTGCCGGCACAAGGGCAAGCATCGTGGTGTCTCCGGGTTGTGCGGACTGGGTTCACCCTGGGGACAACGCGAGTGGGTGGTACGCCCTGCGTGCTGTGGAGCTGTGTCTCAACAGCTACGGCGTGCGGAAGGCCTACCTCCCGAAGGTCAAGGATGCTCTCAACCTGCTCGAGAAGGTGATCCCCACTGACACGGAAGGCATTCCCGGCGCACAGGATGCTGTTCAGCAGGTGCTGGAGGAACTGCGTTCTGCGAATGGTGACGCTGCGCAGTTCACCGAGGCACAGCGCCTCCCATACCCCGCCGCCCAGGCTGCTGTGGGCGCACTCAACCGGGAGTACTACACCAGTGTGAGGCTGATCACCCTGTCCGAGGTGCAGTGGGCCGCGACCCTCACGGAGATCCGTTCCGGGCCGCTGATCGTGTTCGACGCGGAGAACCTGCATTTCGTGTCGTTCGTCGCCCAGAACCCTGAGCTCGACGACCAGGAGTTGATGGCTGACCTGGCCAGGACGACGAAGGTGACCGCCGCGGACATGCGCGACCGCCATCTCGCCTGGCTGTGCCGTGGGTTCAGCAAGGTGAAGCCGAGCTCCGTCGTGAAAACGTTCGTCCGCGCTGGCATCATCGCCGACCCCGGAACGCTCGCAGCAAGTACCGATGATGCTGTTGCTGACTACGACCCTCCAACCGAGGTGCACCCGGACGCAGCGCTGACGACCCCCGCAGAATTGGCAGAGATGGAGAGGATCCTGTCGTCACTCGACTTCAGTGCTGAGTGCTGAGCACTGTGCCACATCCCCTCTCTCTGTTTATGCCCCTGTAAATGTCCCGCAAACCCGTCACCCTCCCTCTCTTGATGTCCCTTTAGATACTCTGTCTGTATAACTTGTATGTAATGTCTTCTCGAGGTGTGGTGGTGGGTGAGTCTCGAGGTGAGTGGTGGTGATCGTGCCCTTTCCACATGCAGGGATGCCTTGCTTCTCTTGCTGGCGTTGGTTGCGGTGGTGGAGGGAGGGTCCAAAGCTGGGAGGTCGGGAGGCCTACGTGTGGGAGTCTACGGCGTGGCCGCAGTCCGCGCCCCGCAACCCACCAGCCCGCGGGCGAAAATCGCATTGTCTTTTCCATATTCAGTCCCAATAAATAGTGGACCGTAAAAAAGATGGAACGTTTGGCCTTTTTTTGGGAACTTGGAACATTTTTACGTTCCACCCTTTTTCCGTTTACGGTACTTGTATTTTTACTTGATATACATGTATTTTACATGTATATTTCAGGCATTTACATGTATTTTACATGTATAATACTTGTCATGCAAGTATTATACATGTAAAATACTTGCATGACAAGTAAAATACTTGCATGCAAGTAAAATACATGTATTTTACTTGCATGCAAGTATTTTACTTGTCATGCAAGTATTATACATGTATTTTACTTGTCATGCAAGTATTTTACATGTATAATACTTGCATGACAAGTATTATACATGTAAAATACATGTAAATGCCTGAAATATACATGTAAAATACATGTATATCAAGTAAAAATACAAGTATAATAGTTGACATGCAAGTATTATACTTGTATTTTTACTTGATATACATGTATTTTACATGTATATTTCAGGCATATACATGTATTATACATGTATAATAGTTGACATGCAAGTATTATACATGTATAATACATGTATATACTTGTAGTTATACATGTAAGATTTACAAGATCCCACCGTGCAGCCTACACGGTGGGATCTTGTAAATTTTACATGTATAACTACAAGTATAATACATGTATTATACATGTATAATACTTGCATGTCAACTATGGAGGATCCTTGAAATCGGTAGTGGACAGTAGCGGACAGGGCGGACATTTCCTTGTGGAAAAAGTGCCCGAAAAAAAAATTCGAAAAGGTCCCCCTTACAGAATTCGCAAACCCGAATTTCCGGGTCCGGACATGTCCGCCCGGACATCCGGACACCAGAAAATGTCCGCCCGGACATGTCCGCCCTGTCCGGGGCGGACATTTCTGGATGTCCGGATGTCCGGGCGGACATGTCCGGGCGGGAAATTCGGGAAATGTCCGGGGGGGGGGGGGGGGGGGGGGGGTCAAAATTGGACCCGGACATCCGGACACCCGGATTTCCGGGTCCGGGCATGTCCGCCCTGTCCGCCCTGAAATCGCCTAAGGGGCCGGGGGAAATCCAGGAAATTCGGGAAATCCAGGAATATGAAGAATCCTCCTAAGGCCTAACCTGTTTTTGGCGCACGGGTGTGATGACAAAAGGGAAAAGTGCTAGCACGAACATGATGTTGGTCTTCTGGTTATGTCTGGTTTCTTAGAACACTTAACGTGTATGCAAAAAATATTTTTGCCAAAAAATATTTTAAAATATTTTTTCTATTTTCAGCAAAAAATGGATTTTTTCATAGTGTCATAACGGCCGTCATGGAGGGAGTGGATTTTCTGAGAATTCACTACCTCAGTTCCCGCTACCGAAATATAAAAACGGCCGTTTTCATGTTTTGTTGGCAAAAAAACGGCCGTTTTTTTCCCCCTCCTATTTTCCTTTGGAGATTCGCCTCCTGCTTACCGTACCGAGCTGAGGAAACACACTTGACAACTCCCTGTTGCCTGCACATGACATTGGGCACTGCGATTCTCTGTCGACTGTACAAAGAAAAATGGCTTCCGCCCTGCCTGTCGCTCGACAAGCAGCAGACACCCGAGAGCAGAGAGGAGTGTAGCAGCCCGGTTCGCCCCCGGGTTGTCCCAGAAATCCAGCACACCCTCGGAACGTGGTGGCCTAGTCGTAGATCACCCAGGCCCCGCTCGTGACCTCCCCGAAACAGAGGGGAGGTGGCACCGGGGTTCTGACACCCCTACGACCCATGCGGCCGTACGCGCTCGGGCACAGACGGCGGACCGCAAACCAGAAGGACTTCCCTGATTCCGTGCCGTCCCACCTTCTGCGCAGCTGCGGTCGCCAGCCCAGGCCAGCTCCCCTGCCAGGGGCACTGGGGGGTCGTACTTCCCCACCTCAGACACTTTCTCGATGACATTCTCAATGTCGGTGTACACTGCATCGACAGGGGCACGCCGTTGGCACACCCAGCTGCGCATCGCAGTACTTCTGGAGCAGCGATGCGAGGGGTGCCGTCAGGCGGACGGCGGCCTGCAGGTGGGACTCGAGCCCAGCGATTTCGTGGGCATCTCTGCCAACCGCAGAAGCAACGCACACGTAGCAGGGCCGCTGTCCTGCAGCGGGCCCGGAAGATTGTATGAATGCCCGGGGACGTGGTGCAAGGTGCAGATCCACTCAAGCGGTGCAGGTAGTGTGTGTCGGAGAGAAGCGGGATCGCACGGCCGGTGGTGCCGTCTTGCTCGCCTGCTTCTCCCTCTCAGCTGCGTCAGAGATGTGGCACAGCACATCCTTCAGCGCCAGTGCGGTCGTGAACCCATCCAGCTGGTGCTGCATATTGCCCGGGATGATCGCCCGTGCCTTCGGGAATAAATCAGCGAAGGCGGTGTCCTTCTCATCCGGGGTGCTGTCGCCGAGATCAAGGGAAAGCTCTGTCGGAAGAGCCCTGATGCCAGTGAGCGACACCCACCTCTGCCTGCACGGTCATCCACGACACACGTGCCTAGATTGGCCGCAACCATGTTCAGCCCCTCCTCGGGACACACTTCTTGACAGCATCATGCACCATGCCAGCCGGTGATCCGGTGAACAACGCACCCCGGGCGATCCGAAGTTGCAAGCCTGCCACTGAGGGTATCGCACTCCGACAGCGCCAGCTGTTTCCCTGGCTCTGCACTTTCAACGCTGCGTTCTTCTTCTTCTTGATATGGCGCGGTCCGTCAAAGTGGTCCACGAAGTCTGAACTCTTCGCATCATACTTGAAGGCGCGCTCACAATGCTTGCTGCAGGGTATCCCTTGCAGTGGGGAGGCACTCCTGGTGGTGGGATCTCGCCTGCTGACCCACGCCCCATACAAAATTCCCAGGTAAAAAAAACGGCCGTTTTTTAAAATGCTGAAAATCAGCGGCCGTTTTTGCAAGTCCACAAAATACAAGGGATTTTTTAAAACGGCCGCTATGCAACCATGTTTTTTGCTGAAAAAAATTTCCGGCCAATTTTATGGCCGGAAGTGGGCCCACCCACGACGGGAGGAAAAAAGAGTGAACGGGCAGCATGCCGTTCCTCTTTTTCCCCCCGTGAGGGTGGGCCCCCCCCTGCCAGGCAAGGTGAAAAAATGAAGAAACGGGCAGCATGCCGTTCTACATTTTTCCTTGCAAGGCAGGGAGGGCGCCCCCCATGCCAGACAGCAGCCACCCCTGGAGGGGCAACAACTGACGGGCATGGGGGAACGAGGTGGGTCTGGACCCGACACCGCCACCACACGCGCAGTGCACCTTTCGGATACACTGTCGTGAGTGGGGTGTGGGCAGTTCCCCTATCCTGTGAGCTCCTTTCGGACGAAGAGGTGCAGCGGTTATCTGCAACCTTCGTCCTGGACTTGCCTCGGGGGGAACGCCACGGTTTACCGCGGGTCCCGACGAGGGCACTCAGGCAGGATCTTCACGCCACCCCGCACCGAGGTCCCTTCTCACGCGGCGTGTCTCCCAGGTTCATGGCGGCGTCATCAGGTCAGGCTTTGTAGTCTCTACACCATCAGTAGTAAGGGAAATCCTAAAACCATACATGAAATCCACCTTTTGGGCCGCTGGTGTACGAGGCTTGTTCCTCCAATTGAATCATGTTTGCTGTGTCAGGCAATATCAATACAGCCGCTGAAAGAAGTCGAGGTGTTGTGGATCTGCTGCTCACAGGAAGGATTCAGGGTGGATCACAAGACTGACCACCCTCTTTCCTTTGTCAAGTACCCTGTAAAACATCAGAACACCAAGTATCTTTCAACACTACATGTTCAAGAGTGGAATCAGTGGAATCGGAAGGGGTCACACCCGACCACACGGACACAGTTCCCGCGACTAATAAATGCCGAGAGTTCCGGTGTCCGACCACCTGGTATTACTTGGCTCCATCCACCCAGTCATTACGAGGGGGCGTCCCTTGAAGCCAGTTCCGCAGAACTCAGACCCCCTTAAAACCAATGTCCTGTGTAGACAACTACTTAGCCTGCCTGATGACGACACCAATTCGCTGGGAGAGACGCCGCGGTCCAGGACCCCAATGGGGATGACGTGGCATTGTTTGACCGAATCGGTTGTGTAAGTGTGTAGCCCCCTCCGCCCTCTGTCCCTCCCCCCAGGGTGGTGTGTGGAGGCGAGAAGCGCAAGCATGCACAGCAAAAAAGTGCGGAGCCCTGCAATCAAGACAACAAGCGATGGGATGGGGCACATGACCTTGCACGGGGGTGGGGGGCAGAAGAAACCAGACAAATGATTTGACCAACTGAATCGTGCTAGCTAAACTCCAGAAAGAAGTGTCTTTTTTTCGTTGAACGCAGCCAAATGAAGAGCGTAACCTGTTTTTTGGCGCACAAAGTGCTAGCACGAACATGATGATGTTGGTCTTCTGGTTATGTCTAGTTTATTAGACTTACCTAGGGTACCCCGAGAGAATGTCACCCTCGGCCTCCGCTTGGGGGGTGACATTCTCACGAACATGATGATGTTGCTCTTCTGCTTATGTCTAATTTATTCGACTTAACGTGTATGCAAGCAGGCTGGGGTTTCGGGCAGAAAAATGGCGAACATTGTCTGGAAACCCCGAAAAACCACCCAGAAATGGCCAGAACCCGGTTTTTGGTCCCATTTTCCACCCAGGAACACGTTTTTGGGCCTCTGTGAAAAATCGATATTTTTGGGATTTTTCGCGATTTTCGCCAACTACTCGCCAAGCCAAAAAATCGATTTTTGGCTGGGAAATGCAACAAATCAACGAATTAGGCCGTTTTAACCCCTTTCGTGCACTTTTTGGTCCCAGAAGGGTTTACGGGGTGTCCATAACGGCCCTTGGCACAAATCCTTTGGACCCAGACCGCAGCTTTGGGGGTCATTTTTTGGCGCGAATTTTTCGGATTTTCGTCCGGACCGGTACCGCATTTCAGGGGCAAAAATCTGATTTCCGAGGCCCGGGAATGCTCGCAGTGGCTTCAAATGGCCAAAAACGTTCAATTTACCCCTTCCCCAAAAAAAAATTCGAAAAGGGTCCCCCTATAAATCGCCGGATTAGGAAGGTTTTTTCCAACATATTTTTATATTTTTGAAAATATTTTTTTATGTTTGGAATATTTTCAACATATTTTTTTATGTTTGGAATATTTTCAAAATATTTCCGAAATACCGTATACGTAAATATTATGGAACGTAAATATTATGGAACGGGCCCATTTTTGGCCGGTCCGTTCCATAATATTTACGTTCCATAATATTTACAGGGCCAGTTGGGGACTCGGTGGTGAGGACGGCTTGCGTCAGGAATCGCGCGAAAAGTGCACGAGTAGGTCCCGTCAGGGACTCTGTATGCCGTCCGATCACCTGGTCCAAGTCCCCGAGTCGCAGAAAGCCCTGTAAATATTGTGGAACGAAAAAAATCTGGAACGCCAACCCACCAGCGTTCCAAAATATTTACGTTCCATAATATTTACGTTCCATAATATTTACGTTCCAAAATATTTACGTATACGGTATAAAAATATTTTCGAAATATTTTCAAAATATTTCCAAAAATGAATCTGCCCCGTTAACGGCTACCGGGTATTACCGGGTATTACCGGGTCGAAAAACGGGTATTACCGGGTCCGGTAATACCCGTTTGCCCGGTAATACCCGGTAATACCCGGTTATAGCCCGGTAGCGCTACCGGGTATTTTCCATGGGGATTTCCCTTTGTTTTTTGGGTTGATTCCCTTCCCCTTAGCAGTGTGTTGTGGTCGACATTGGATTCTATGGCGCATGGGGTGATCGAAAGCCGGGTTCCGCAGTTCACGTCTGGTTTGTGTGGCTCATTGCAGACTTTTCGAGTTTCCGTCGCAGCAGTGCTGATAGATCTTGGTTGAACGAACAGGTGTTGGAATCAGGGCCTGGGCTCATTATCTCGACCTTTGTTTGTGTAATCATCGGGGCACGCCACGCCAACACATCCCCCCACCGCCATGCCGCAAAGCCTGCCTCGTAGATCTTGGTTGTACTGAACGTGGGTGTTCCCCAGCCGTTCCCACTCCCAGTGTTCCCAGGGCCGCCCCTGTGAGGGGTGGGACAGGAGGGGCTGCAGAGGCTGGCCTTCAGAATAACGCAGGGGGGTCACCTAACACCTGACATTCCCCCCGCGCACCTTCCCTTGGACTGCCAGACGGAAGATGGCCAGAACCCTGCAGTTGATTCACTGCGACACCCCACGAACCATCCATGTACCAAGGAAATCCCCACGGAAAATCCCCGGTAATACGAAAACGGGTATTACCGGACCCGGTAATACCCCCAATTTTACCCGGTAATACCCGTTTTTGACCCGGTAATACCCGGTAATGGAGGCCGATTACCGGGTTTCCGGTAATACCCGGTAATACCGGTTACCCGTTAACGGGGCAGATTCATGCAAAATATAAAAATATTTTGGAAATATTTTCGAAAAATATAAAAATATTTTTTTATGCGAAAATGAAACATATTTTTGGCAAAAATATATGTTTATGAAAAATATGTTTGGGGGCCCATGCCTAGGGCGGGTCGAAAGCCTGTCCCAAAATGGGGTTTTTCGACATAGCAGCCGCGGCCCTCTATTTGACCTTCTGACCCCCCAGAACCCACCATACCCCGGTTTTTGGGCCCTAGGAGTCCGATTTTCGGGCTCCCGAGCCCCGGAAAGTCGATTTTTGATGATGTCAAAATTTTGTTCCCTATACTGCACCTCAGGGTCACGCACGGATTCGCCAGTCCACTATCAGCCCATGTGCAGGCCCACTTTCTCGACCTCCTCCACCCCTTCCTCCCCTGCGTCCTCAAGACCCTCCATAGGTGCCAATCCTGCATCTTTCGACCCTCTTCCCACTCCAGCGTCGCACCAAACTGTTGAATGCGGGCAGCCACCATCTCCTTCTCTGTATACACTGCCAGATCATGCAAAGATGCATACTGATGCAGAGTGGGAACCGTCATCAACTTGCACAGTGTGCGGTGCTTGGCTGCAAGGGACAGGCGGCACAACTGGCCACTGCTCCGACACTGAGATGCTGGTCTGGCCAACGAACTCTTTGTAAGTTGAAAGGTCTCCTCTGTCGGGAGGGGGGTTTGCGAACCAACCCTCACGACTTGCTCATGGCTTGCTGAGCAGGGCGTGCAATGACTTTCTGATTATTCAGGACGTGCATTCGAAGCCCGCGCACTTCTTCTGTGAAATGGTTGTTGCGAGAGTTGCACTGTGTGATTCCTTGATCCCCTTCCTCGCCTCAGCGTACGGAGGACGCTTGAATGTCCCGAGCATATCCTTCGCAGCGTCTTTAGCCAGTTCCGCGCACTCGTCATTTACATAAGGCGCGTGCAGCATAAATACCCGGACACTGTTCTGAGACCAGGTCCCACAGGACCCTGGTCTTGAGCGCCAGAAGAGAACCTTGATGATAAGCTCGGGCTCTGCGTTGCAGCTGGGTACTCGCTGCGCTCTTCACCTCCCTTGACTGTCTGCATCCACAGGAGAAATGCTTCGCAGATAACGGCAGCAGTGGCAAGTGTTTAGTCGGGACAGTTTACCTGCCTTGCATTCTAAGAGAGCATTCTCATGAGGGCATCAACACTAATGCATCACTGTCGGCTATGATGACATCCTCCCTGTTCCTGGCAGCTCCGAGTTCAATAGCAGGCCACCCAACGACTGTGTCAGATGGCAGTATTCGATGGCATCTTCTCACTGTCCGAATCGTTGGGATACGACGTTGTTTGTGGCGCGGATGAGCGGTTGCATCAGAAAATCACAGCCGCAGGATGGTGTGCGCTCGGACGTCCCAGGATGAGAGTGTTTTACTATCTGCCCGTGGCAGGCGTCCGTGCCATGACCCGGAGGTGCAGTATAGGGAACGGAAAAATTGACATCATCAAAAATCGACTTTCCGGGGCTCGGGAGCCCGAAAATCGGACTCCTAGGGCCCAAAAACCGGGGTATGGTGGGTTCTGGGGGGTCAGAAGGTCAAATAGAGGGCCGCGGCTGCTATGTCGAAAAACACCATTTTGGGACAAAAAAACGGGGCTTTCGACCCCCCCTACCCCCCCCCCCCCCCTTCCTCACCCCCCCCCCCAGCAAATGCCTCCCTCCTCCCGCGTTGTATTGACGTTTTGACCCTTGCCATTCCCCCCCCCCCTCCTCCCCCCAACTCAACACCTCGCTCCACCACACAGGGGGGCCCCCCGCACCCAACCCCACCCCCACCCCCACCCCTGGCGAGTGCACACCACCGCCACTTGGGACAAGGGGGGCGCGGTGCTCTGGGGTGCACCACCGCACCTGGGACTCCCCCACCCCCACCCCCCGCAACCCCCGCAACCCCTACCCCAGGGCCGCCGGGGGGTGGGGGTGGGTGGGGCGCCCCGCTCTCCCCACCTCCCCACCCCTTCTCTCTGCTCCCCCACCCTCCCCATCCCATGCCGCACGAGATGGTGTCGCCTATCCGAGAGGATGTTCTCCCGACGCCCACCGCGTCGGCGCCCATCCCATCGCCATCGCCTTCGGCGAATGCTGCGGGCGGGCAGCACACCTCCCACGGCACGCCGAGCCGCGGCGCAGCGCACGCCCTCCAGGAGATACAGCACTGGCGGGGCGCGCAGCGCTGCTTTGGGGACAGGCTGAGCCCATCCCCTCCTCGGGGCGCAACCTTTGGCACCGGGAGCGGGCACCCCTCTGCGGGGGACCACTCGCCGGAGCGCAGCAGCCCTGGCCCTGGGGCTTACCTCTGCGAGCCTGCGTCGGCAGGCAAGACCCGAGGGAGCAGCATCCCGCACGACCACAGGTGGAAGGAGGAGAGGGTCACCCCTGGGCCTGGGGAGTACTTCCCGAAGAGTCGAGAGGACGGGCAGCGCATCCGGAGCGAGGGGGTCGCGAAGGGGTTGGTGTTTGGGTCGACCCCCCAGAGGCAGCCGCCGCCCGCAGCCTCGCCCGGGCCTGGGACCTATGCTGCAGGCGGGGAGGGGCCCCGGAAGGCGGCGCCGGGTGGGACGTTCGGCAAGTCGCGGAGGGAGGCGAGCCGGAGGCTCGACAACCCGACGTCGCTCAGCGCGGCGTCGCGGCTGCAGCAGGGGCTGGCGGGGGTGCGGAGCGGGTCGAGGCGGGGCGTGGCAGGGGCTAGTGCGGCCTGCAGCTTCGGGACTTCGCACCGCTTCAAGGGGTATGACAGCTATACGGAGCGGGCGGAGGTGCCGGGGCCCGGGGAGTATAATCTGAGCGCGCGGACCCTGGAGATTCACACGAAGCGCAGCAGGACGCCGCCTGCGTTCCGCCCGATTGGGTTTTCCGCAGATAAGGGGAGGAGGGCGCCGGTGCCGGCGGCGCAGCCGCCGCAGCAGCAGCAGCGTGGTGTGAGGGGGCCCGGGTCGCCGTCGGCAGCGTATCGTCGCAGCAGCAGCCTGTCAACCACCCCAGGGGTATGGCAAAAGCGCCCTATCGCTTCACAGCTACAACCGCTCTGATGAATTTCCTTTTGTCTGTTGCGTTGACGCTTCTACACACAAAAACCCTGGACTGATCACACCCTGAGCCTGATGAAGGGTGGGGTTAGTGTATAGAGCACGTTTGGTTGCAGCTGTGGTGGGTCGCTTTCCGCTCACACGAGTGTGCTTTAAAAAAATGCAGGGCCTTCAAAAGTGCAGCGAGGGCCTCCGCGCTGTGTCAAACTGTACCAGCTTGTCTTCTCTCATGTGTGAGGCGGTTCACTTTGCTGCACTTCTGAGCTCATGAGCTAAGGCCCCTCCAGTGGGTTTTCTCCACCTTTTTATTCCGCCATGTGTTGTGTGGTTTGGGGTTGCGAGAACTGGCCCCCCCTCCCACCCCACCCTGCACCCTGCACCCCGCACACAGACGGCGCGTTTCGGGGCGGCGAAGTCCCCCGTGAGTGCAGCGAAGCTGCCGCGGGCCGCTGCAGCCCCAGAGGCTGTTTCGCCAGCAGTGGTGGCGGCAACCGCTCCCATCCCCATCACCCATGCGGCACCCTCGGTGCTGAGGACCAGCAGCCCCCAGCGCCTGCCGTCATATGCAATGACGAGCCCACCGCTCTCGGCTGCTTCTGTCAACGCGGCGGTGGCGGCGGTGCCGACGCTCCCGTCGATGTCGCTGCTGCCGACACCGCTGTCCCCGACACCCGGCGAGAGAGCGTGGCGTGATTTCTGCACCCGCTGCCGCGCAGAGGGGCTTGACGAGGAGGAGCTGGTCATGCTGTCACTCGACACCCTGAAGGTATGCAAGACATGCATTGTAGCTGCCAGCAAACAGGGGCGAGTCAAACATATGCCAGCAACTCCTAAAAAGCAAAGTGTCAAAAGTGCCAATCGAAGGAGCCAGGGTGGTGTGCGAAATGCGTTTGTTTTTTTGGTTGGGGGCCCTCACTCCACCAGGTGTGACTGAGTGAGAAGAAGAAGTGAGCCACGGCCCACTTCCCTTCGCTGGCTGACGAGCTGGTAGCGAGGGCCCCCCCGTTGAAAATCTATTCACCACCCCTCCTATTCCCCCACAGACGCTGATGAAGCAGGTGAATGTCACAGATGTAGTCGACGCAGCGCGCATCGAAGTCCAGTGGAAGCAGCTGCGGCTGGCCCGGAAGCAGCTGATCGGCTCAGCCTGATTTCAGTTTGCGTAGTCCCCCCCCCCCACACACACACACGCTCGTGAATAGTTTGGGGCAGTGCAGTGCAGAGCACGCCGAGCAGCACCTGCTCTAAATGTGATCTCCACACACAACCCCTGCAGCAGAAGCGTTGCGTTTTCGTGTTGGCGCTTTGGCAAAATATGGTCGGCGGGGTGGGTGACCCCCTTCGAAAAAGCGCGTCCCTTCTACAGAGAGAATGGGGGGGAAGGGGGGGGGGGGGGTCTTTTCCTTTGTTGTATTCCAATCGCCCTCTCTTCCTCCTCTTCCTCCTCCTCCTCCCCCCATCCCCATCCCCTGAGACACCCAGGTCGAGCCAGGGGCGGGTCTTTTCTTTTCTTGTGCGGTTCTGTAATCTTTGTTCTGCTTTTGTACGACGCGCGCAACCATCCCCCCCCACCCCCACCCCTACTCCCCCTTCACGCCTCCACCGACCCCCCCCTCCCCCCATGCATGTGCTCAAGCAAAGGCCCGAGTGACTGAGAAAATAAGGGCCTGCCCCTCACCCCGACCTGGTTTGGCTTGCCGCAACACCAGATGATTGCAGCAACGCTTCTCAAAAAAAAGGAACCGTGATAGACCTTTGGGGGGGGGGGTGTGTGGGGGATTGGGGTAACCCCACGGTGGACTTCTGCATTGCGTGAGTAACTGTTTTCGCAGTCGGATTCGCAGGAGTACCTTGTTGAAGTATACTTAGGAAACGCAGGAGTATACTTAGGAAAATCAGTCGTAATACCACGAATTATAGGGGGACCCTTTTCGAATTTTTTTTCTGGGTGGGTCCATTTTGCCTGTTTGAGGCCGATTTCGACGGAATTTCTGAGTTTTGAGCCCATTTTGGGCCCTAAAACGCCTCAAAACGCGTACGTGAATTTCCGTTTTTTTGGCCTTGGTGAATCCTCACCCCAAAGATGCCCCAAAAACATATTTCCCCAAAATCGGGTCCCAGTGGTCGGGAACTTCTCAGTGTCGACTCCCGCTCCCGAAAAGGGTTACCCTACCCCCGAGGGAGTCCACCGTCTCAGTGTGCGCTCAACGAAAGGTCGTCCGGATCTGTTCTCCCGCAGTTGCTGGACAGAGTCTACAATACAGCGAAAGGAGTACGATTTTTGATCCCGAATTCAACTATGCGGTTCCAAAAATTAAATACAGTTGTCCAACAAACATTGGTGGGGTAAAAACTAAGGTGGGTTTCAGGATTTCTCAGAGCGAAGGTGGGTTATTACCCCATCAAAGTTTTTACCCCAGGGCAGCAGAACACAATGCATATTTGGGGTGATCGAAATCGCGTTTTTGACCCACACGCAACCGACACGGAACCTACACGGAACACCCCTTGCAGATTTTTCGGGAAATAGGGCGGGTTGTTTTCTAGGGAATATGTTCACTCTTGTGCTGTCATTCTACTGCTTCCAGTGACTCCCGCGCAGCACTGGGTTCCGACCTGATGTCGGAGCGATCCAGTTCAGCCCGGAAGGAACAGATGTTCACTACCGTGGCCTCCGGCGGCAGGGAGGCACCGTCCCCCTTCCTGTAGTGCTTGTCTACAGGGGACACCGCTAAGTTTCGTCAAAGTTCACACTGTGTCGGTACCTGCTGTTCTGCTGATGCCGAGGAGAGAGTTGCGCTTTGCAAGACAGCCGTCCAACCCCCCGCCCCCTCCCACCGCATTTCTGAAAAAATCTGCTTTGTGTTCTGTTGCCCTGGGGTAAAAACTAAGGTGGGTTTTAGGATTTTTTTTACCAGTTACGAACGACGAAGCGGAGCGAAGTCGCGAAGTAACGAAGGAAATCGTACGACTGAAGCTTTATAAGGATCACCTTCATGCCACTTCACAGGGGCTTACACAGCCTTTGACACAGGAGTGTGCGCTCAACGAAAAGTAGCCCGGATCTGCCTTTTTGCAGTTGCTGGGCAGGGTGTTTCTCTTATTATAGCGAAAGGAGTACGATTTTGGAGCTAAGGTGGGTTTTTACCCCACCAATGTTTGTTGGATGACTGTACATGAAGTTCGGGTCGTTTTGTGGGCGAAATACAAACACTCAAGACATCATGGGGCGCTGGTGCGGACCACCCGCATCGACGCCCCATGTATTGCCATCTGAGTTCGCCCAACATGTCAAAGTTGGGCGAACCATAGGATGTCTGGGAATGGAATGAGCACTCCCATGTGGCTGCCTGCGCCCTTGTGGAAGTAGAGGAGGTCGGGAATCTGTGGGAAACCAGTACTCCTGCTGGCGCTCGTCGTGTGTGTGGAGCATCTGTAGACGCCCGGCACCTCAGCCATCTTGCCCCCGCGCAAGCTCTGCCTGGCCGTGGAAGAGGATTGACACTCGGTCTGAATCTGGACTCTCTCTCGTGATGGCACTGAATAACCGTGCTTCATGCCACTGAGAAAATCGCGAGGTTTCGCCCCCCGAATTCACTCATGTGATCCCAAAATCAAGCAAATGAGGTTTGCCTCCAAATCGGGGTTGTGGGGAGAAAATCGGCCAAATGAGGTTCGGGTCGTCTCTTGTGCGAAATTCAGACAAAACTCAAGTATTCAAACGCTATACCTACCCCAACCGCAACCCCACCCCCTGCCTTCTGCCCCCCCACCCCTGTGCAAGGTCATGTGCCCCGTCCCATCGCGTGTTGCCTTGATTGTTGCAGATTTTCAAATTGGGAAATTTCAGGTGACCCGATGATAGGGATGTACCCCGAGGGTCTACCTGCAGGGATCCACTTTTTGCTATGCCTGCATTGCCGCTGTTTGCGCTTCTCGCCTCCACACACCACCCCTGGGAGGGACAGAGGGCGGAGGGGGCTACACACTTACACAACCGATCCGGTCAAACAATGCCACGTCATCCCCATTGGGGTCCTGGACCGCGGCCTCTCTCCCAGCGAATTGGTGTCGTCATCAGGCAGGCTAAGTAGTTGTCTACACAGGACATTGGTTTTAAGGGGGTCTGAGTTCTGCGGAACTGGCTTCAAGGGACGCCCCCTCGTAATGACTGGGTGGATGGAGCCAAGTAATACCAGGTGGTCGGACACCGGAACTCTCGGCATTTATTAGTCGCGGGAACTGTGTCCGTGTGGTAGGTGACCCCTTCCGATTCCACTGATTCCTCTCTTTGAACATGTAGTGTTGAAAGATACTTGGTGTTCTGATGCTTTACAGGGTACTTGACAAAGGAAAGAGGGTGGTCAGTCTTGTGATCCACCCTGAATCCTTCCTGTGAGCAGCAGATCCACAACACCTCGACTTCTTTCAGCGGCTGTATTGATATTGCCTGACACAGCAAACATGATTCAATTGGAGGAACAAGCCTCGTACACCAGCGGCCCAAAAGGTGGATTTCATGTATGGTTTTAGGATTTCCCTTACTACTGATGGTGTAGAGACTACAAAGCCTGACCTGATGACGCCGCCATGAACCTGGGAGACACGCCGCGTGAGAAGGGACCTCGGTGCGGGGTGGCGTGAAGATCCTGCCTGAGTGCCCTCGTCGGGACCCGCGGTAAACCGTGGCGTTCCCCCCGAGGCAAGTCCAGGACGAAGGTTGCAGATAACCGCTGCACCTCTTCGTCCGAAAGGAGCTCACAGGATAGGGGAACTGCCCACACCCCACTCACGACAGCGTATCCGAAAGGTGCACTGCGCGTGTGGTGGCGGTGTCGGGTCCAGACCCACCTCGTTCCCCCATGCCCGTCAGTTGTTGCCCCTGCAGGGGTGGCTGCTGTCTGGCATGGGGGGCGCCCTCCCTGCCTTGCAAGGGAAAATGTAGAACGGCATGCTGCCCGTTTCTTCATTTTTCACCTTGCCTGGTGGGGGGGGAACCTCTCACGAGGCAAAAAAGAGGAACGGCATGCTGCCCGTTCACTCATTTTTGCCTTGCGTGACTCCTGGAATGCAGAAGTATACTCCTGCATTTCCTAAGTATACTTCTGCATTGCGGAAGTGGTACTCCTGCGAATCGGAACTCTTGAAAACAGTTACTCACGCAATGCAGAAGTCCACCGTGCCAGTGCCCCAGTCCTGCCGAGGTTGTATTGAACAGTATAATTTTTAGTTGTATTTTTTTTGGCGTGTGTTCCCTCGCAGTTTGGTGGCGAGAGAGAAAACGAAAACAAAAGGGTGGGGGGGGGGGGATTGGTGAAGGGGTTGTGCGGAAACAACCCGGAAAAAAACTTTGCGCTGTGGGGTGTCCTGTCCATGCTCTGCACTGCAAAGTTCCCTGCGTTGTTCGCACAACCCCCCCACAATAATTTATTGTAACAACACAGGGCGTCAGGACGTTGTCGGTGCATCCCATTCTCGGTGACGTTGCAACGCCCTTCGGGGGGGTGGGTGGGGTATAAAAATAGTATGCCGCACGTTTCTTCCTGGAGTGCCCGTGGGATTTGCTGCGGGCGGGGGGGTGGGGTAGGGTGGGGTGGGTGAGGCGCCCCTGCGGGCACCTCGGTTAATCCGGTAACAAGCCCCTCCGTGCAGGCCCAGCACCCAGCAACCCCTACCCTGCTGACACCCCTGTCCTCACCTCTCTGTACTTTCTTTCTTCCCCATCCCCGTGCACCCCCTCCCCCGTTCTATATATGTTCTAGATACGTGGCGTTAGAAAGCAGGTTGTGTGTCTGTGGAAATGGCGGTGGACATGGATTGCCCGTGCGTGCGCTGGCCAGCAGTCAAATTCTACGGGATCGGGATGCATGCACAATGCAACACGCAGGCGGGGACAGCCCTTGAAGTGCGTTGGCATTGGAGTATACCCCACCCATCCACCCACCCCCCATCTGTTGAGAAGCCAGCTTTCTGTGTGTATCGGGGGAGGGGGTTTTTTGCGTTCTACAGTGCATCACAAAAGTAAACCGTTACCCCCCCCCCCCCCCTCACAAACAAGAGGGGTCACCCCATGGGGGGGGGGAGGAAGAGTAAGGGGGGTGGGGAAAGCGGAAGTTTCAACCGCCCCGCCCCATTTTGTACTTCCTGAATTCGGAGGGGGGGGGGGTCCCTCGCGACCAGTCACAGCTCGTCAGTCAGAGAGGGGAAGTGGGCCGTGGCCCACTTCTTCTCACTCAGTCACGCCTGGTAGCGGGTGGCCCCCAGAGGGGTATATGTTCTGCTTCTCTCCGGATCAAACAAGCAGTGTGTTTTGTTTTTTGTTGTTTTTATTACAAAGGTGTTTCCCCCCCCGCCCCCCTCGCTTGTATGTGTGTGAGTGGGGGAGGAGGAGGAGACAGCTGTGTATAGAGCACGTTTATATGTGGCGGGAAAGCGTCCAATTCTGTAGTGCAGATGCCAAAGAGTATCTCGCAGTATTTTAGACACATGCGCGGGGTGGGAGGGAAATGTGCTGCGCTTCACCCCACCCCCCTACCCCCCGACCCCCCGACCCCTCACCTTGCATGCCACGGGGTGAAAGGAGGGTGTGTAGAAGCAGTCAAGAGGAGGCATAAGCCAATTTCCAAAAAAAACTCTGCACGCCGAGCCCTCCGCTTTGTTTCACCCCGCCCCGAAGGCGTGTGTCACTGCGATCTCGCAGACGCAGTGTGTGTGTGTATGTGGGGGGGGGGGGGGGGAGTGGGGGAGAAGCGTGCCAGCCACACGCCGCACAGCCCAAACAACAGTCGAGCCACAAAAGCTGAGGGGCCTTGCTGTTCAAGCCCACTCGCATCGGAAGCCTCTGCAGGCCTCTGCAGGCAGTGTATCGGCAGCTTGCCCCCAGCCAGGCCAGTTGGTGTGCTGCTCCGGGGAAATTTTCCAGCCCGATGCAACCGCTGAACACAGGGTTGAGTTGGAGGTGAAGCCTGTCGATCCCCCCCCCCCCCCCCCCACCCTCCCCCTCCTGTATTCAAATTGTTGCAGGGTGGGAGCGCCCACTGCAAGGCACGGTGTTGGGGTTTGTCTGCGTTCCAACAAGACAATTTCCGGCAGGAATTGTTGTCTCGTTTTGTACTCTTTGCCTTGTTGATTTTCTCATATGATACAACCTTCATTAGGCAAAAACCCCGTGAGGTTTGTTCACCCGGGTTTGGCGCACAAACAACGCCTTATCTTTTTTGCTGTCACTTTACGATCCAGCGGGGGCACACACAGACAGCTTTTGGACCCTGTGCTGTTCTGGGGGTCATGCCGTTACACAGCCGGTTGCACAAACAAACACATTCCGTACCGCCGGCTCCTTTTTACACCACACACACCCACCAACACACCCCAACTTGCAGAGGCCCCTACTCCTGGAACAGGGGCCATCGGGTCAAGAGGACCCCACCCCCACCCCCACCCTCACCCACCCCCCCCCCTCCTCCTGGGGTTGGGCGACTCACACGGGGTCCGCCGCCACCCCCCCACCCACCCCACCCTTCCTAGATCTCTCCTCTCCCTCCCCTGGAAATACACAAACGCCTAGTCACCCCCCCCCCCCCCCGACACCACGTTCTGTTCTTAGACCACGAAGGGTCATTCACCTCGTGGGAACCTGTGTGTTGCTAGGTGCATATTCTCTTCCCCTCCCTTTTCCCCCCATTTCTTACGGGGTGGGCCGCACCCGGAGAGGGTGGGAGGTTTGTGAAAAATGGCAGACAAGCCAGCAGATGATTCGATTAAAGTATGCGCGAGGTTCCGGCCGTTGAACCGGCTGGAGGTAGAGGCCGGAGGTCGCGAGGTGCTCACGATGGGGGAGAAGGGGACGCCGAAGGAGAATACGGTGGAGCTGCGGCTGAATCTCAACGAGGGTGGGAAGGAGTCGGTGCCGGGTGCTTCGGGTGGTGCCGTGCATAAGTTCACCTTCGACAGCATATTTGGGGCGAACAGCGAGCAGGAGGATATTTACGAGATTGTGGGTCGCCCGGTGGTTACCGATATCTTCAAAGGATACAACGGGACAATCTTTGTCTACGGGCAGACCGGGAGCGGGAAATCCCACACCATGATGGGCCCAAGCACCGATGGGTACTGCAGCAACCCGCAGCTGAAAGGTATCATCCCGCGCGTCGTGGAGCAGATTTTTGTCAACGTGGAGAACAGCGACCCTGCTGTGGAGTTCTCCATCAAGGTGAGCTATGTCGAGATCTACATGGAGAAGATTCGGGACCTTCTGGAGCCGTCGAAGGTGAACCTGCAGCTGCGGGAGGACTTCAAAGGTGGCAAGGGGGTGTACATCGCGGATGCGACAGAGCAGTATGTCGCGGACCCGGAGGAGATCTTCCAGCTGATGAAGGACGGCGCGTCCAACAGGGTCGTCGCCTCCACCCAGATGAACGACGTGTCATCGCGTTCGCACGCCATCTTCTCGCTCTCCATTACGCAGAAGCACTCCGTGAAGCTGGACCAGAAGACCGGCAAGCTCTATCTCGTCGACCTGGCAGGGTCGGAGAAGGTTGGGAAGACGAAGGCGGAGGGGCAGCAGCTGGAGGAGGCGAAGCTGATCAACAAGAGTCTGTCGTCGCTGGGGCAGGTCATCACGGCCCTCACTGACAAGAAGGCGACCCACGTCCCCTACAGAGACTCGAAGCTGACCCGGCTGCTGCAGGACAGTCTTGGAGGGAACTCGCGGACCTCGCTGATCATCTGCGGGTATGTTGCAGATGTTTCCGTCTCTTCTGTAATATTATAGATGCGGCACACAGCATGTGTGTTTTGTTTGCAGTGTGGTGCGGAGTGTGGGTGTCCTGCACAAGGGCAGCCTGCAACCCTGAAGGTTTTTAAAATTTTGAGCGATTCCAAACCCCTTGCTTATGCTTCCACCCCGCCTCTCTCTACCCCTCCTCAGGTCGATGAGTGAGTACAACCAGCACGAGACCCTGTCGACGATGCGCTTCGGGCAGCGCGCGAAGTCTATCAAGAACAACGCAAAGATCAACCGCGAGCTGACGGTCGGTGAGTACAAGATCTTGTTGGAGAAGCTGGAGAAGGAGCTGGCCATCCTGCGGAAGAACAAGGGCCTCCCCCTTGGGGAGCAGGTGGAGGACAGAGGTATGCACTGCACTGCACTACACATGGGACACACCACTTTGGCCTCTGGGGCTGAGAGAGCCTGCATTGGATGCCCTTCCGCCAAACAAAGGGCAGTGCAGCTTGCAGATCCGACGCGGGCTGTGACTGCACTGCCCCCAACAAGAATTTGAAGAAAACTCGCCCCCCCTCCCCCCTGATGTGCCAGAGAGGGTTGGGCGTCTCTACGACGCACCACCCGTGCATAGAGAGAAGGGGGTGCAGGCCCTCCTGCTGTGTGTTCTATTGTTACGCACACGACTTTCGCGCGGAAAGTGTCATTCAGCTCTGCCAAACGTGCTCTACACACCACCCCCTTCATCAGGCAAGTGGGTTTGTAAGTGTGTGTGGAAGCGTCAACGCAGAGCGGGTGTGTTTTGAAGGGCCGCCAAAGCGCGTGAACAAAAGCAGCGGGGACGCGTGTGTTTTACAGGACCGCCAAAGCGCGTGAACAAAAGCAGCGGGGACGCGTGTGTTTTACAGGAGCAGCGGGGTGAAGGAACAGCGGTGGTGAAGGACAGCAGAGCGGGTGTGTTTTGAAGGGTCGCCAAAGCGCGTGAACAAAATCAGCGGGGACGCGTGTGTTTTACAGGAGCAGCGGGGTGAAGGAACAGCGGTGGTGAAGGATAGCAGAGCGTGTGTGTTTTGAAGGGTCGCCAAAGCGCGTGAACAAAAGCAGCGGGGACGCGTGTGTTTTACAGGAGCAGCGGGGTGAAGGACCAGCGGTGGTGAAGGACAGCAGAGCGGGTGTGTTTTTGAAGGGCCGCCAAAGCGCGTGAACAAAAGCAGCGGGGACGCGTGTGTTTTACAGGACCGCCAAAGCGCGTGAACAAAATCATCGGGGACGCGTGTGTTTTACAGGAGCAGCGGAGTGAAGGACCAGCGGTGGTGACGGACAGCAGAGCGTGTGTGTTTTACAGGGGCGCCAAAGCGCGTGAACAAAAGCAGCGGGGTGAAGGATCAGCGGGTGTGAAGGACAGCTAGAGGCGTACGACAAGCAGAGTAGTGAGGAAAGATGGACGTCGACTGGGCTTTGGTCGAGGTGCCGGCCCTCTCTATGGAGCCCGCGGCGGAGCCGATGCAGCACTGCGTGTTCCCCACATGCGCCACCGTCCATGAGGGCGGAACGGCGCACGCATGCAACGCCTGCGGACAAGCCACGACGAGGACATGTGTGCGGGCGCATCTGCACCCGAAGGCGGTGGCGGACGCCTTCGTCGCCCACATGGGCAGCGCCGGATGGGTATGCCCAATGTGCGCGTGGACGAAGATGCAGGCAGGCGGCGCGGCAGCAGCGGAGGAGGCCGCTGAAGAGGAGGACGGGCTGGGGGCGCTGCCCCAACTGGGAGCCGGTGAAGGGCTCAACATGGAGGCGCGCATGACTCGGCTGGATGCGAAGGTGGAGGAGCAGGCCGAGACCATCGCCGATCTGCAGAGGCAGCTGCAGGAGGCTGACGAGGGGTTGCCGGACGACTTCTCGCCATACGCGGTCGCGACGTGGCGCCCTGGCATATGGAAGGGCGCGGTGCGGCGGCAGATCCGGGCAGAGGTGTCCCGCGTGTTCCGGGAGGCGAGCCTGCCAGCGTCGGGCACAGATGCGGGGGAATGGATGCACAGCCTCCGCAAATGCTTCGAGCACTTCGACGACGTACTAAAGCTCATGAAGATGAACACGGAGGAGGAACCCAGCCTGCTGCCCCTGCACCGCATCGTGTGCGAAATGTCGGCTCTGGCCTGCCTCACGGGGTATGTGGCACGTGCCTACTACGAGCACAAGGCGAAGAACATCCCACCCCTCACGTTCTCGGCGTCTCTGCACCAGCGGCTGGTGGGAGAGGCGAATGATGCGCAGGCGAAGGCGAACCCGCGCCGTTTGGTACCACCGCGTGTGCAACAGGGGGCTGACCCGCGCTACACGCCGTACCCCACCGGGAAGACGGGAAAGGGGGCGGAGCAGAGGGCAGTGGGAAAGGGGTCGAAAGGGCCCCGCGGGGGACAGTGACTCCAGCAGACCACCCACCCAGGAACCAGCCCAACGCCGCCCACACCATCCCCATACGAGTTCATCCTGAAAGAAAAGAAGCAAACCAACAAGGGCCGCCCCCGCATCAAGCAACAACCACTGTCGAGCGAGATGAGGCTGATCATCATGGAGGCCACGCAGGAGGCTTTGGGGAACGCACTGTCGAGTTCATACTGGACGGCTCTGCGCAGGAGCTACGAGAGGTACCGCGAGTTCAGAGAGGAGTGGTGCAGGGGGGAGGGCCGCACACTACGACACGAGGAGGGGATCACCCTGTGGATCACGCATCTGCGGCTCAACGGACTGTCCGCCCCATCGGCACTGCAGTACTTGGGCAACATCATCGCGAGCCTGCGCCGCTTCGAGTCGTGGGAACAGGAAGGACACGTGCTACGGGACTTCAAGCGAAGCTTGTGCCGCAGCGGAGCATTGAAGCCAGCACAACAGGCGCACCCCGCGACTCAAGAACAGGCAGCACAGGCAGTGACTCAGGAACCGCGGCCGCTGGTGCGTCTGGCCGTAGCGATGATGTGGCACGGGGCGGCGAGAGCGTCGGATGTGCAACGACTGTCAACGCGGGACATCCAGACGGAAGCGAAGTCAGACCAGATCACCATCGTGTGGACCACCACGAAGTCGGACCCCTTCCAGCTGGGGAAGACAACGGGTATGTCACTGCCACCGGAGATGCTGAAGATCCTGCGGAGCCGTATGAAAGAGCTAAAGACAGAAGGGAGCCTGTTTCCCCCGAGCGTGACATACCGATGCATCGCGGCGGCGGTGAAAAGGGTGGATGCCCGATTGACGCCGCACTCCCTCCGGAGGGGGGCCCTCCACCATCTGGCACGCAACGGGGTGCCAGTCGAGAAGCTGATGATGCTGTCGCGACATGCGACCCCCGACGCGGTGTTTCGATACATACCAGCAGCAACGACACAGCGTGTGGCAGACACAGCGGCACTGTCCAAAGAACTGGCCAAGAGCGCGTGAGACACAGGGGACCAGAGTTTAGCACACATTTCCCGTACAAAAGGAGGAGAGACATCACACGTGAACTACGACGGTATGACTACCCGACAGGGGGCGGCGCAGCAGGGGTCGGTGGAGGAAAGGACGGCACCGGCGCGGGGCCCGGGCCGACTCACAACGATGACGCGGCACGCGCAGGGGACCCAGCCGCACAGCCGAGAGAGCGCCCAAAGGCATACCACAGGCCTCAGCTCTCCATCCAAGTATACCAACCTCCTGAAGAAACCGACAGCTCCGACGACACGACGGACACCGACTCGGAACACGGACCGGGCATAGACGCCGATCTATACGGGGAGAGTGTCGGCGTGCACCACAAAGGACATATCGTGCGACCTGCCCATGAAAGGCAAGACCCATCTGAAGACGACCGCCTTGCTCCGATCTGCGACACGCGCCTCAACCTGGCGCGACTCCGCGAGCTGGACTCCAACGAGGAACTGCGAGGCGTGTTGGACCTCATTACAGACCCCGAAGCCTTCAGGAATGCGTTGCTCCCCGGAGCACGCGACCACTTCAGAAACAAGTGGAGGATGATATCACGCCATACATTGAAACATGTCGACGACCTCATCGCCTACGGCGTTATCGATATAGCCTGTACTCATGCGATACTCACCTTACCAGCCTTTACCGTGCCGAAGAAGTCAGGGGGGACACGATTCATCGTCGACGCACGTACTCTGAACTCGTACATGGCGCGACCGCCAGACATGAGATTGGACGACATCCTGGAGGTGACGCGCCGTATCGCTGAGTCAACTTGGGTTGTGCTCGCTGACGCGAGGAGCTGGTTCTACCAGTTTCCGGTGGAGGAGGAGATCCAGCGCTACTTCGGGATCCGCTTCGGGGACAAGCGGGACGAATTTGTGCCAGCGTTTCTGTCGGTGATGTGCATGGGGTGGTCACACTCACCAGCAATTGCCAACCGGAGTGCGAGGGTGCTCCTCCCTCCAAGAGACGGCATCGTCTGGATAGACAATTTCGTGGTCACAGCCGAGACACTGGACGAGGTGCAGGCGAAGTACAGGGTCTTCCGCGAAAGGTGCGACTACGTCAACGCGACCCTGAACCTCGACGATGCCGACCACGGGATGCCGACGCAACGTTTCTGCACGTTCGGGATCCAGTTTGACCTGGTGGAGCATAGATTCCGCATGGACCCTGCATGGGTGGCGAAGGTGGCACAGCGGGAGGAGCTGGCGGAGACGTTGGAGGGAACAACAACGCCGCGGAGGGCCTTCCGCATCTTCGGATCCATCGTCTGGCAGTCATACGTCATGCGCGCGCCACTGTGTTTCGCCCCCGCAATCCTCTCTTTCATCCGGCGCATAGGACGCCGGGCGCACGACAACAACGCGGCGTGGGATGTCAACACACGAGTGCCGAACTCAGTGATCCGGGAGACAGCAGCACGGATGGAGTTCATGCGCGATAACAATTGGCACCACCAGGCAGACCCAACATCGCGGGCAACGCTGTGGTCCGACGCGTCATCGACGGAGTGGGCGGCGATACTCGAACTGGGAGAGGAGACGGTCACACAAGGGGTGTTCACCGGGGCAGATCGGGATGCGCACATCTTCCTGAAGGAGGCCTTCGCCGTGTGGCAAGGGCTACGCATCATCAACTCACAGGACATCGCTGTGACGTGCAACATCGACAACCTCCCCCTAGTATTTTGCATGCGGCGAGGGCACTGCGCGAACCACAGAGGCAACCTGCTACTGCAGCGCATATTCCTCGTGGCACGGACGAAGCGACTGCGGCTCAACCCCCAGTGGGTGCCAACCGACGAGCAGCGGGCTGACACCTACACGCGCGGAACACGAGCCGAACGGGCAATCCGCCTCGAGCCAGCACATATACCAACACGCAGCACCACGTAACCCGCACTCGGCACCGTATGATTACATGACCAACCGGTGCACGAGCACGTCCCTCCGGAAGAGGGTCCTGGGTGTGGAAGCGTCAACGCATCAAACGAAGTATCAACAGTAGAGAAAGAGCGGCAGAGTTGAAGTGACACTTTTTACGCACACGACTTTCGCGCGGAAAGTGTCATTCAGCTCTGCCAAACGTGCTCTACACACCACCCCCTTCATCAGGCAAGTGGGTTTGTAAGTGTGTGTGGAAGCGTCAACGCATCAAACGAAGTATCAACAGTAGAGAAAGAGCGGCAGAGTTGAAGTGACACTTTTATCCCGCTACCTTGCGGCCCCCGCTTTGCTGTGTGCCTCGCCCCTCACCCGTCCCCGGCACAGACACCGCTGCGGACACCGCCAAGCTGGAGGCGGAGCTGCTGGAGCAGAAGGACACCCTGGCGGCGGAGCGGGCGGAGATCGAAGCGGAGATCGCAGCCCTGAGGGAGACAGATGTGCTGAAGAGCAGCCTGCTGCAGCAGTACCAGCTGCAGGTGGGGCAGTACGAGGAGGAGGTGTCTGCTTGGGAGACGGAGTACGACCAGCTCCAGACGCGCGTCACAGACCTGCACAGCCTGCTCGAGCGCGAGCACACACACACCCAGGAGCGGGTGTCGCTGATGATGACCTCGGCAGACTGCGTGGACCACATCGGGCAGGACGCCATGTCGCTGAAGGTGGCCCTGCAGAAGATTGTCTCCCTTGCAGAGCAGGACTGCCTGGCATCGGGCGGGCAGCTGGAGGAGGAGCAGGAGCGCGAAGTGGCGCAGTGGCGCAGCGAGCGGGAGAAGGGCCGCAAAGAAGTATGCATGCGGCAGCGGGTGATTATCATTTCAGGGCTTTGTGTGTGGAAGCGTCAACGCATCGACAAGCAAAAACCCAGGCTAAGAGCGGTTGCTGCTGAATGGGTGAAGTGGCTTTTTTGATCTCCTATCTACGGGTTTGCCGTTCTTACCACTGCATTAGCCAACACCGCACGGCACTCACACAACCCCACCCCCTCCCTCTTCTCTCTGCAGGAGGCCTCCTTCCGCACTGCGCTGCTGGAGAAGATCCAGGCATTCTCTGCCATCGACAGGGGGCTAATCGACTCCAACACAGACCGCATGCAGGGGCTTCTTGGCCAGCTCGCAGACGTCAAGAAGCAGGGGTGGGGTGCGGGGTGCGCACCGGACTGCGACCCTGCGACTGCCGGCGACCCTGATGCCGACGTGCCCGCCTCCCCCGAGGGGAAGGACGCGGAGATCACACGCCTCCGCCGCTCCCTCCGGAAGTTCACTGATATCGAGGCTGGGGACGACGCGACGATTCCCAGGGCGCTGTATGCAGAGGCGACGCACGAATACAATAAGGAGATCCGCGACAAGAACGTGCAGATCGCAAAGCTGAAGACGGAGATGGAGCGGTACGTCGGCGAGACAAAGGAGCTGCGCAACAGCCTGCTGAAGGACCTCCAGACGCGGTGTGAGAAGGTCATCGATCTGGAGCTCGCGCTCGACGAGCAGAGGGAGCAGTACAAAAATCTGATGATCGCGTCGTCGAACAAGCTGCTGAGGAAGAGGGTGCGTCTGCTCGAGGCGCAGAACACGCAGCAGACGGGCAATGTGGCGCAGATTCTGAACGAGAACTCCACCCTCCGCCTCGAGTATAAGCTCGCGGAGAAGAAGCTGGCTATTAGGAACGAGAGGATCGAGAACCTGAAGACAGGCCTCAAGGAGGAGAAGCGGCACATCAAAGAGCTCCGGGAGAACGCCAACGCGGAGCGCGCAAAGTATCGGCAGGAGTGTGCAAGGTACAGGGAGGAGGTCAACTTCTGGAAGGACAAGTGCCTCAAGTCTGCGGCAACGGCTGTGCACCAGAGCACATCCAAGGCTGGCAGGATTATCAAAGTTCTGAAGGGTGGGCAGAAGCACGAACAGCCCTCCCCAGCCCACGCCGACCCTGAAGCGTGAGTGAGGGGCGAGGAGGGCGGGTGAGTGCCTGGCAATAGAGGTCGTATCAAAGGGAGCAGGGAGAGGCGTGCTCGACATGTGGTGGGAAAATGGCTCAATGTGAGGGTGTAGGTGGAGGTGCGGCTGTTGCTGTGGGGTGTGGGGTGTGGGTCTTGAACACCCCTGCCCCCCCCTCCCCCGCTCCTCCCCAGCGCCACCCCCCTCCCACCCCCCCCCCCCCCCCGGCTCCACACCCGCCACACCCGCCACACTGCCCCTATACTTTCCTCTCGGTGCCCGCATGCCCTCGCCTCCATGCGTGCACAATATAGAAGTGGCATTATTTTGCCACCCCCTACCCCCCCACCCTCACCGAGTCACGGTAAGCAAGTGGTGTGTTGACAGGTTTGGGGGGGGGGGGGGCGGGGGGAGGTGCCTCCGTTTGGAAGTGCAGAGAGGGGAGCCGCCTGACACATGTATAGGTTGCAACCTGACGCACTTTGACACAGAGCGAGGGCCCCCATGCGCCCTTGTGGAATTTGCGAAATCTGCTGCGCATCTCTTGGGGGGCTGGGGTGGTTCGAGAAAAAAACACAAAGAAATCGGGATTTTTGTGAGGGCGGTGTGTGTGAAGGTGGGAGGGGGTGTTGGTGTTGTGGAGTGGTGTGGTGTGGCAACCGTGCCTTGTGGTGCGAACAGTGGCAACCGCAGCCCCCCCCCCCCCCCGCTGCTCCATCGCCACCATCGTTATCTGTTCCGGTCCGTCAAAAAAAACAAACGTCACGGTTTTCGCCAGGCCGTTGGTCGTCAAAACCCAACAAAAACACAACCCATAACTGGTGCCCCTGATTTACCCCCTTTTCACTACGCACAAACTACGCAATCTGGGGGGGGGGTCTCGCTTTTTGGTCCCCCCCCAGTTTTTTTTGGTCCCCCTTTCTGTGTGGCTACTGAGACAGGACTGGAGGCACTGCGCTGACCGAGAAAAAGCGCCCTATCACTTCACAGCTACAACCGCTCTGATGAATTTCCTTTTGTTTGTTGCGTTGACGCTTCTACACACAAAACCCTGAACTGATCACACCCTGAGCCTGATGAAGGGTGGGGTTAGTGTATAGAGCACGTTTGGTTGCAGCTGTGGTGGGGCGCTTTCCGCTCACACGAGTGTGCTTAAAAAAAAATATTGCCAGAACTCACTATGTACCGTCCGAAAGAACAGGGGAAACACCTGGGCAAGGTTGCCCCATGCCCAGAAACACCTGGGAAGGAAGTGAGCTCCAGGAGCCGCGTAGTACCCCCTACACACTTCTACGAAACAACAGCTGCAGAGATGGTCCGGATGCCCCGAAAAAAAACCTACACACACACTCCATCATCCACACTGCACCTAGGAACAACAATGTCTGGGGAAGAGGAACAGCTCTTCACCATCGTTGCCTCTGTTGAGGGGTTGAGATGCCTCGCGGGGACCATCGCAGGATGTGTCACCCACGAGAAGCTGCTGGCGCTGCTTGAGGAGGTGGGGCTGCAACCGGAGGGTGACTGTCTCGAGGTGCATCTGCTGAAGGGTGGTGACGTTAATTCATTGGAGATGCGGCCTCTCCCAGAAGGCCTGTGGCAGAACGCGCTCCCGGGCTCGGCGCTGTTCCTTCCGGCGAAGGCAGAGACAGTGCCAGCATCCCGCCTGGACGTGCGCGACTGGGTCGACACCGCCATGCAGTGCCACACCCCTGTCTCTAACATCCACACCCTCATCACCAAGTTCAAGGGCGAGACGGTGACCCGCCATGCGGTGGAGATGTCGTGGCAGCAGTCGCTACTGCTACGGGATGTGTTGTTTTTACGGGAGACGCAGGGCATCCGGGAGAACGGCGAACTTGTGTTAATTCACGACCTCACACCAGTGTTTGCGGACCCGTCAAACACTACCAAGCTTGGGCACTTTACGGTGCAGTACAGGGTGAACGGGATCCTCCGCTACCACGTGCTCGCCACATATCTGACGCTGTCATCTGATGGACCCACTACCAGAGTTGACCTGGCCGTCGCCTTTAAACGGTTTTCGGTCTGGGGATTGTTGTTGGGCATGGTGTCGTTACCTGCAGCTGCAAGAAAAAGATTCCGAGCCACGTCGGAAAATTGAGCAGTACCGATGCATTTCTACGCCACGCAACGAGCTGCAAGACACTGAAGAAGAAGCTGGATCATCCCGACGAGCTGAAGCAGGCACCGCGCCAAAGGGCACCCCGAAAGACAGCTGCAAAGCCGGCGTCGAAACCCGCACCGAAGGCTGCCAGCGCTGCAGCACCTGAAGAACCTGAAGAACCTGCAGCACCTGCAGCACCTGAAGCGCCTGCACCCGCACTGACCCCGGAACAGCAAGAACTCCTTGAGTTTGGGAACCCGGCAAAGAGACAGAGAACTGGCTGAGGCCGGAAAAGGGGACCAAAAAATGAGACCCCCCCCCCCTTTTCACTACGCACAAACTACGCAATATGGGGTCGTCAGGGGCACCAATAACCACAACACCTGTCTCAGAGGGGGGGGCGGCAAGAACTGGCCGCCGGGTGCGTATTGCGTATTGAAGTATGGACATTGCCATAATACGGGAAAAGGGGATGTGGATAGGGTGGATCTGGGTTCGGGGCGTGGAGGATAGAGTCGTGAGAGATGTTTCGTGGATGCGAGAGGAGATTGGGGGACGACGATGATGATGATGCTGACGATGTGATTTTTACGTTTTTTTTTGTGTGCGGGCTGCCGCTCCTGTGAGCGGAAAGCGGCGGCGCCTTAGACACATTCGGTGTGGGGAGGAAAGTGCCGCTTGTCACTGCTCACCCACCCAACTCACCAAGCCAACTCTCACTTCTGCAAGGTGCGGGTATTCCGCACCTCGCGTCGTCCTGTCGACTGCCTTGCCCGGCACGTTTGGGAAGGAATCAAAAAGAGTTCTGTTTATCTGCGAGGCGATTGCCTCTTTACCCCTCTCTCTGTTGTCAAAACTGCAACACCCCTATTTGGGGCAGAACCGCGCAAAAACACCCCCGCTCGGGGGGAGAAGTGTGTTATGCCGAAAGGAAAAGGAGCTGTGCGCAACGTGTGTGTGGGCGTGTTTCTCTGCTTCATTTGCTTCGCTGCCTTGCTGCCAGTGTCATTTTCACCTCCCTTCTGCATGATGAACCCACCGCCACAAGCAAACCGCATTGCTGTGCCACCGGATCCTGCTTTTTAATGTCCCATTTCTGGGGCTACAACACTCCTGCGCCGCCCCACCCACCCCTGCAGCAGAGGCAAATCTCAAGTCCCCAGAGCACAGTCTGCTGATGCCACGTCTCCCCACCCACCAGCCGGGCTCATCGGGGCGTGCTCTCCGGGGTGTGCAGAGAAAGACCGCTACACCACTGCCGCTGCTAGAATTAGAGACATAGGATATATGCCCGAACAGGCAGGGGCGCGTTCTGTAACCCCCCCACCCCCACCACCCCACCCGTCAACTCGCGATTCTCGGCAACGCTCGTTCTGCAAAGCTGGGGTTTTCTTCCTTCGGTTCTTCTATCCTTTGCGGGCCGCCTCACGTGCCCAGCCCCAGCCCTGTCGGATTGGGGATTCGCGTAAAAGCGTCAACGCAAACAAAGATAATAGAGAACCAAGCCCCAACCTGGGGAACGACAGAGTGATAGAGATATTTTGCATTGCCGACGCCCTCCTCCCTTCGCAAAAACGCCAGTGCCTTTTTTGCCCCCCCCCCCCCCACAGTTGAAGGCAAACCACAAACACATTTGCGCACGCCGGGGGGGCTGCCCTTTTTGTTTCTTTTCTGTTGCATGCCTTACTCTTCTTCCGCACCACGCAACACACAAAGCATGCACACGGCGTTTCACGACACACGGTGGCAAAAACGAGGGAGTGGGGAATGGGAGGGCATCACTGCCATTGCTCCATGGGGTGATTGGGGATCTAGGAGGGGGGTGGGCGGTGGTGTCCTGAGGCAGAACGGCACTGGGGGGGAGGGGGAGGGGGGAGGGATTTCTGCGTTTTTCTTTTGTTTTGTACGGAACGGCGCATGCTATATCCCGCATGTGTGATGTGTGTGTGCAAAAAATGATACGCCCCCTCCCTACCTCCCCATTTCCCCCTTATCGCAGTGCGAAACAATCTAACTGCTCTGCCCCCCCCCCCCCCCAACAGCTACAGAGCTCGGGCCTCTATGTCTGACGCTGCAGTGATCGTGAGACAGCGCGATCGCGGGGAGGAGGCAGCATTGGCATACCGTTGCCTCACGTTTTGCCAACATTTGCCGGGCCTGCGGGCAATACCTCGGGGGTGGGGTTGGTGGGTTCGGAGGAGGAGGAGCCACGTTTTTGACTCTGGGCCTGGGTGAACCCCTGCGCCGGATCGCAAACTGCCTTTCTTTTTCGGGTGGCAGAATCAGCCGGCCCACCTTGCCCCCTGCCCCCACCCCACCCCCCCCGCCCCTGCCTGATACAGATAGCCCTTGCGTTTGATCGCGTCCACCCCCCTCCCTCCACCACCACACACCCCCCACCCACACTCAGCAGCCTCTCAGGGGGAGGGACGGCACACACCACAGCAGCCGACCCCCACCCCGAGCATGAGCTGCTGCTGCAACCCGCTGCGGCATGCCGTCAGCCAGAGGAGGCGGAGGCTGAAAGAGGGTGGGTTTGACCTGGATTTGACATATTTGACTGTTGTCGAGGCGGCTGACCCTGTCCCGGTGGCGCCCTGGCGTGCCGGCGCGGCTGATGGGCTGGGGGATCCGGGCGAGGCGAGTGAAGACCCGTCAAGCCCAGCCTCCCCCTCCGCACCGCTTCAGCCAGCCCCTACCTCGCCCAGCGAGCCTGCGGCTGAGGTTGGCACAACAGGCTCACCCCATGCAGTGCGGCGGCAGCGCCTCATTGCGATGAGCTTCCCCGCCACCGGCCTCAGCACAACCTTCCGCAACCGCTACACCGATGTGAAGCGCTTCCTCGACTCCCGCCACCCCGGGCGCTACCGGGTGTACAACCTCTGCGTGGAGCAGTCCCACCAATACAAACCCCCGTATGACTTCTGCGGGGATTTCGTGGCCCTCCCCATGACGGATCACAACCCGGGGGCCCTGATGTCGCTCCTGAGGGGGTGCCGCAACATGCGGGCGCACCTCAGCTCTCCGGACAACATCGCAGTCATCCACTGCAAGGCTGGGAAGGGCCGCACAGGCATGGTGGTCTGCTGCTACAAACTCTACAGCCTCGCGGCATGCTGGGACAACCTCCTCAGACACCAGCAGCAGGGCGGCGGCGCACCCTACCACACGGAGAGCTCTGCTGAAACGCCCTCTGCGGCGGCTGGGCTCTCCTCTAATGTCTTCGGGGTGGGTTCCGTTTCCCAGGATGCGGATCACGCGTCTGCGCTGCCGGTGTCCTCATCGAGTGAAGCAGACGAGCCGCTCGGCGTTGCGATGGCCGACCTGCAGGGAGGGTTGGAAGAGTGGTGCCCCGCGCGGGCCGCAGCCTCCCTCCACAGCGCAACCCCGCAGCACATCGCGCGGAACTGCGACGAGGTGCTGCGGGAGTACGCCGCAGAGAGGACCGTGGACATGCGGGGCGTGACCATCCCTTCGCAGATCCGCTTCGTGCGCTACTTCGGGGATGCTGTCTGGGAGGCGGTGGCGGAGCGGCAGAGCCTGTCCTCCCTCGGCGAGCTCCTCTCTGAAAGGCAGGACATATCCAAGCGGATCCGCACCGTCGCAGTCTCCGGGGTTTCCCCCAAGGCCCCGCTTTGCGGGTGTGTCTGCGGTGGGGGTGGCAGCGGCGGTGGCGGCGGTGGCGCTGCCCCGTTTTCTCTCCTGATCCAACAGGGCTTTCCGCCGAACCACACCACTGCAACCTTCTCAGGGGTGCGTCTTGAGGCAGGCGGTGGTGACGGCGGTGGCAACGGGCCAGCCGACGGCCTGACCTTCCTGTTCGATGTGGACCTGGATGTGGCAGGGGAGTATAAGGTTGCGGTGCTGGATGGGGTGCCGCAGGGGGATGACATTGTGCACGCGTGGCTGCATGCGGGGTGTGAGGGGGACAGGCGGCGGATCTGCCTGCAGCGGCCGGAGCTGGATGTCCGGTCGACGGCGAAGGGGAGGTGCAGGCGGGCCGCATTCACGATCACCCTGGAGTAGAACCGTGCCTGGGGTGGGCTGCCCTCCCTACCTGGGTGCTGCAGTGCGGCGACTTCGCCCTCTCTCTCGGGCCTCGGGAGAGAGGAGGGGGCGTGTTGGAGATGGGAGCGGTGTGCCAAATAAAAGCGTGCGAAATGCACGGGTGGCGGTGGTGGTGGTGGAGTGGAGATGTTTTGTTGTCGGAGAGCAACCCCTCCCTGCTCCCCTTGTATTTATTTTGGAAATAAACTTCTGCAATCTATCGAGCAAAAAATACACCCCCACCCCCCCCCCCTCCCCTAGCCTTGTGTCTCCGGCGTTTGTTCCCCGTGGCGTGTGTTGGTGGCGGGGAGGAGGCGTCGTCTGTCATATCTGGTGTAGTGACTACAAAAAAGGACTAACATTGCAAGAAGGTGCTGGGAGTTTTACTTTCCCATTCACTCTCGACGATCAAACCTCTCCGGCGTTTGTTCCCCGTGGCGTGTGTTGGCGGCGGGGAGGAGGCGTCGTCTTCCTCACCAGAGTACCCCAGGCGTGCAGCCAAACCTGTGTGGAGGGCCTGGGCGCACATGGCACACACACAGGCCTGCACCGCCCCCTGCATTCTCAAGCCGCCTCCCGATCTGTTGCACGCCTTTATTTGTTCCTTTGCAGAGGGGGGAGGGGTGGTCACTTCCTACCCCCCCCCCCCCCCCGCCGTTTTGTTGCAGCTCTCCTGCATAACGAGTGAAGGGTGTTCATTCTTGTGCTCCCTTCGACTTCTATTTCACGACCCCGCCGTTTTGTTGCAGCTCTCCCCAGCCTGTGGGAGGCAGAATATTGGGCCTCTTGAGGCCGAGTGCAAGTCCCCACACAACATCTAACCCGGGGCGAGATGTGTTCTTACTCTGCTGGCGGGCCGTTCACATGCCGTTCACAGCAGTTGAGGAAAGGCGGAGGGCGTCCGTGTGGGGTGGCTTCCAGTGGTTGGCTGCGGTCGGCTTACTGGAGAGGTTCAAATACAAGCCGGACGGCTTCTAGTCAACTTTTTGGGTTTTTGCAGGCACTTTCTCCCCTTCGCGCATCGGCTTATATAAGTGCACACCGATTCCCTGGCATGAGCCTATGGGCTACTGAGTCCTCACTTTCCCAAATCTATTGCACATCAGGGGGGGCCCTCGCTACCAGTCACTGCTCGTCACAGCTCGTCAGCCAGTGAGGGGAAGTGGGCCGTGGCTCACTTTTTCTCACTCAGTCACACTTGGTAGCGAAGGCCCCCAGGCCGTTGTGTTTCTGTCCCGTGCCTTTTGGAGGCCCACAAAAAGACAGCTGTGCCGTGGCGGCTTTGTCTGTGTTGTCGATGCTCTGACCCTGGGCAGACCCACACAGATGAGAGCCCCACTCAAGGTGTCGGTGTGTTGCGGAGGGCAGGGTGCTCGGCGTTTCGTCTCTCTCTCTCTCTCCTCTTCGTGCGGCAATAAAGGAAAGAGGGGCGGCAGACAATGAAAGAATCTTGTAATATCTCAGCGCCGGTGTGTCGCAAAAGAAAGGTAGAGTAGACTGTAGACACGAGCAGGGGGGGGCGAGAGAGCGCCGCTTAGGAGGGAGCCCCATGGGGTTGCTTCTCTAGGGGCCAGGCGGTTTTAAGGTTTTTAGAGAGAAAGAGAAACCATCTGGGGAGGGGGGTGGGGGGAGGCTCGTGAATGCACTGGCAGATATTGCCCAGGGAAGAACATGCCCAGAGGCTCAGAAAGCGTCCCACCCACCGACACACCCCACACCCCACACCCCTCTCTCCCAGTTGATATGGGATCAGCCAGGATGACCGCCGCGGCTTAGTTTGTGATTGTCGGCACCAACGAAACAGGCAAGGCTTTCCGGAGGTCAAATAGAGAGAACTCTCTGAGGTGGGCGCCACTGAGGTCACACACACACGCACACCACCCCCACCACCCCACCACCCCCATCCCCAGATCAACATCTCTACCTCCACACACCTTTGACCTTTTATTGCTCTTGTCTACCCCCCCTTACCCACTCTACATCACTGTTATATACATCCGCCGACCCAACCATCCGCCCTATTCCTTTTCCTTTTCCTTCTTCAAATGCTGGTCGACGTGCACGTCCGATTCCTCACCGACACGCGCTGCCTGCAGCTCCCTGAGGACAGCACCCTCAGCCAGCTCTACTCCGACGTCGCAGATGAATGGGGCATCTCCGAAGACCTCATCGACCTGGAGGTGGATGGCGAACCACTCCCACGCGAGACCTCTCTCTGTGAGTCGGATATCACTGGCAGCTCTATTGTTGAAACCCGCCAGTCGGTGCGAGGCCGGGCATTGCAGGACATGGAAGCCCTCCAGCTCCACGGCGACCCCACACAGTACCTCCACATGTCCTGCCGCGGGGTGCAGGTGAAAGGCATGTGTGTCGTAGGCACTGCAGAGCTCTGCCTCGACGCAGGCGCAGACCCCCGCTCCATGAGCCCCACCTCGCCCCTCATCATCGCTGTCGTGCTGGGTGAGGGGCGCCTCTCTGCCGAGGAGCAGCTGGGGATCGCCGAGGCCCTGATCACCGCAGGGGCCGACCCCAACGTGCGCGACGCGTATGCCAACACTGCTCTGCATTACACCGCGTGGGTGCCGGAGACGGGCCTGGCGGAGGTGCTGCTGGGCGCAGGCGCCCAGGCCAGCGCGAGGAACAGCTCGGGCGACACGCCCCTCCACAACGCGGCGTCTGTCGGGAACCTGGGCCTGGTCCACCTGCTGCTCGAAGCTGGGGCGGATGCCGCAGCCCAGGCTGTGTCAGGCTGGACCCCTCTCGCCGCCGCGTGTTTCAGGGGCGATACCGACATTATGTCCGCCCTGCTGGGGGCACGCCCGCCCCTCTGCCGCCTCACGTCGGGCGAGACTCTCGTCTCCCTTGCGGTGTCCAGTGGCAACCCTGCTGCGGTGCTGCTGGCCCTGCAGCACGGCATGTCCCCATACGAGGTTGATGCGAAGCAAGGGTTGGCTCCACTGCAGCTGGCCAGGGCACAGGCGCGGGATCCTCGGATTGTCGCGCTGCTGAGCCTTGCCTGTGAGTCCGGCTAGCTGCGGGGAGGCACCCCCTGGTGTGGTCTCGTGGAGGGTGGGTTGTGGGGGGAGGTGGGGCAGACTCTGTGCCTTACTGTTTATATTCTCTGCTTCCGTTTGTCGCTGCCCCACGTCCCCACGAAAAAACCCCCCAGAAATATCAGATCAGTTTTTTTTTACGCACACTTGTGAGCAGAAAATGTCACTCTACCACAGCCAAACGTGCTCCGCACACCACTAGCCTCCCCCATCACAGGAGTTGAGGTTTTGTGTGTGGAAGCGTCAACGCATCACAAACAAAATACGAGTAAAGAGCGGCTGTACTGGAGTGACATTTTTGGTAGGGCGCGCAAAAATCACCCCCCGCTCGGGGTGAGAAGTTTATTAGAACCTAAAAGAAACGGAGCCGTGTCAGCCAAATGTGTGGGCGTGTTTCTCTGCATCATATTTGCTTCTCTGCCTTATCAGGACATCCGCCTTCAATTCAGCAGATGAACACTCCCCGCTGGCTCCATTCCCCCCCTCCCCTTTTTGCCACCTCATCCACGCCCCTTTCTAAACAAGGGGTGTTGGTACTGAGCTTTCGCTGCATGATTGCCGCCGTCTCCCACCCCCACCCCAGCCACTGCTAAGGATATGGCTGAGCGCCAAGCTTTATCCCCCGTGCATCGTTGGGTTGGAGAGGAGTGGCTCCCGTGCGCGCTCTCTCTATATGGGTTCGTTCATAAACACCCCCCCCCAGATTGGGCCTTTTAGCCATTTTTGGGCGAAAATTGGGAAAAATCGCATTCACCACCCTCGCAACCACCCTCGAGGTGGGAAAACAGGTTCGGGGGCACTTGGGAGGTCTTTTTCCGGCCATTTTTGTGCAAAAGACCCATAATCATGAGGGGAATGTATCATTTTTCCACGCTCCATTAGGCCGTCTCTGCGACTCTCCTGCCTTCTGGTATTTACCCGGACCAGAGCACATGTCATCCACGAGGGAACCAGGGACTCCTTTGATAGGGGCTTCGTTCGTTGCGCCTCCATTGACGTCGATACAGTTGCCAGAGTTGCGCCAGAGTGTCAGACCCCTAACAAAAGTCAGAATGAACCATCAGAGTGGAGCAAATCCTGCAGTTCCTCCCGACGTGTGGTGGTCCTACTGGCTGCGGCAGATGTTTTCACTCCGTCTGGGGGCTGCCCTCCCGAGTGCAGTAGCCACCAGTCGGATGGCCTTGTGTGACACATGTAATTGGTCGTCGAGCTGTGCAGATGATACCCGTCTTTCACCACACTCGTCCGCCATCGTCTGGTTATACCAGACAGTGTCCTTCCAAAGCTGCAATGAGCCCAGGTAGATGCCTGATTTGCGGGACCCTCATTTGTGCATCCGAATCAGCACACCGTCGAACACTGGTTCGTATCGATGTTGTCCTCTGTGAATCGTAGTGGGTCGACCGCCGGGGCTCACGCTTGCCTCGAGAACACCCTGTACCTACGGGCATGTTACACTCTTCTGACTATCCGTCATCCCGGAACCCGTGGACGATGTGGCGTTTGCTCTCCAGGTTGAAGTCCTGTCATCTGCTGAATGATGCTCGGTGCCAGCATACCGAGACACTGACTACGACCACTCCGCGAGCAAGCTGATCCCTCATCTGTTTCGTCGAACGAAGACTTACGCCGATTTCGGCAGCTCTTTTGTGATCCGGTACCAGGCTCGCGAGAAGGTATTTTTCCCCATTTCTCGTGCCAATGAGAGAGCAAAATGGACTCCTGGGTCCCCCGTGGCCCACCCGGACCCCCCGAAGTGCAGGTGGGGGGCAGACGAGGGTGGTGAATGCGAGTATTCCCAATTTTTGGCCAAAAATGGCTAAAAGGCCCAATCTGGGGGGGGGTGTTTATGAACGAAGCCATATCTCTTCCGTTATCTATCGCGCTCCTGGCTTCGCCTGGTGTAGGCGTGTGTGTGCAGGCTGTTCCCAGCCGCCGCATGCCAATGCATAGCGCACATTGTGTGGGCCAGTCTGCCCTGCCCTGTTGGTGCTTTGGTTTGCCTCATTTCCCTTTGCTTTCTTCCAGGCCAACAGCTTCCGAAGGGGTGGTGGCGACGAAGACTCGTCATTTTTGACCAGGCCCGGTCCTCAGGAGCAGTGGATGTGCTGTGCTGTGGTGGGTTTTGAGATTGCGTTGTCCTGTCTGGGTAGTAAAGGGGTGTGGGGTGGGGTGTGCACGCTTTATTCTCTTGAGGGGGGGGGGGTTTGCAAGACTCTCTCGTTTCCCTGCCCCCTGGCATTTTCATGCATCGAATTCAAAACCGACTTGCGGGATTTTGGACGGGGTTGTCGCTTGCAAGGAGAGGTGTCATGGGATCACGCATATTATGCAATTCCGATTTCTTTTTGCCACGCCAGTGCTGGGTTGTTGGCGTTTCGCTCCTGCAGGCAGAAAGTGGCAGGCCCTCCCGCCAGTCACTTGCATGCGGAGTGCTCTCAAACCCACACTACGTTCTCCACCTAGTGCTGTGTGTTCTGCCACAGCCAGGTTGTGATGACGCCATTGTTTCCCCCGTTCCCCATGTGTCAAAGCTATTCTCCCGTTGTTTCATGTGCCCCCGAAGTGCTTGCCCCGAAGATGCAAATATACGGGGTGCTGGGTAGGACCGGCAGGTGGCTGCGGGTGCCCGAGTTGTGTCAATTCTGAGACACGCGCAACGGGCACCACAGTCGAGACCGCTCCCACTTAAAACCTCCAAAAATGCTTGTGCAGTAGTTCATTTCTCAGTCATGTATCCCCACCTTTCCCACCCCACTTCTCAAGGCCGCTTCTGCGTGCGTGTTATCAACAAGGCCCTTTGAAAGTCCGAATTCCACAACAGAGGGGATATTCTATGTCACTTTTGCTGCTATATTGGCGAAGGACCTGTGCAGAGTCCTAAAAAATTACCACCCCCTTCCCGTGTGCTAAGTCAATCCAATAACATCAGTTGTGCGTGATAACAGATTGTTGCGGATCAGCACGGCAGGGGACAGGAAGTGAACCCCTCGGACTCTGCTTCTCAGAACAGGTGTGGTGTGGTGTGGTGTGGTGTGGTGTGTGTCGTCAGCACGATCCGTAGGACAGGCTCCATGGAAGTGGGTTCGCCGAAGGAGACTGCGCGGCTCGGGCCACAGACACGAGTTTGCAGCTCAGGGGGCAATGCAGGATATCAACGGAAGCGAGGCCCGAACCCCCGACCCTGACCCTGACCCCCACCCAGCCCTGTGCTCGACTGCACGGCTCTCGCCGCCGATGTCTTGGAGCAACCGACACAGCATGCCATACCACACCACACTACAGCTTAGTTTACGTGCAAGACCTCGCGCGACACGAGACTACACCGCGCTACACACACCCAAGCTCAACTGCATCCCCTAGTTGTGCACTCGGCACCTAGAACCGGCAGCGCTACGATGATGCGGGCCCTGCTGCTGCTGGCTGCCGCCACGTATGTGGCGGAGGCGACGGTGCTGTTCGCGGACAGGGGGAACTGCCGGAGGGACTCGCACTGCCACGAGGGGTACCGCTGCGAGATGCCGCACCCCGGGGAGTGCACCGACGGGGTGCCCCTGCTGGCCCGGTTCCAGGACTGCGAGGCACGGCCGACGTGCTGCAGGGCAGGGCTGAAGTGTGTGTCGCTGCTGTTCGCCAGCCGCTGCCTCGAGGAGCACTTCTACGTCGGGAAGTGTGTTGTGGCGCCGCCTCCCGTGCAGCCTCAGCCCATCGTGCGGAAGACGATCGACAACCGGAACGGGCTGACGGTGAGCTACCTCGAGTGCGGGCAGCCGCGCTCAGGCCCGCTGGTGGTCTTCCTGCACGGGTTCCCGGAGCTGAGCGACAGCTGGCGGCCGCAGCTGGACTACTTCGGGGCGCGCGGGTTCTGGGCTGTCGCACCCGACCTCCGCGGGTACGGCGAGACCACCGGGGGGGACGGCAGCGTGGAGTCGCTGCAGGTGCTGAACCTCGCGAAGGACACGGTGGGCCTGCTGCAGGCGCTGAACGCGACCTCGGCGGTGCTGGTGGGGCACGACGTGGGGGCGGTGCCGGCCTACTTCACGTCGCAGTTCCGCCCAGACATGGTGCGTGGGGTGGCACTGGCGTCGCTGCCGTTGGGTCTGCTCCCCCCCGTGATGGACTCAAACCCGTTCGCACAGGAGGAGGCGTTTGAGGCGCTGCTGGCCTCTGTCGGTATGGCGTCGTACCAGTCGTACCTGCGCAACGGTGCGGGGGCGGACCTTGCCGCCGACCCTGCCGAGTGGCTGCGCAAGATCTACTACGTCGGGTCCTCCGAGAGCGGGTTCCGTGTGAACGTGACGACAGGGCAGCTGTACCCCATCGCCTACCCTGCCGCGGGGGACCTCTTCATGTACGTGCCGAGCCCGGTGCCAGAGCAGCCGCAGTTCGGGACCCTGCTCGAGCGGCAGACGGCCTTCTTCTCCGCAGGCGGGGCCGCGACGCCCCTGGCGTACTACAACGTGACGTACGTGGATGTGCAGCAGCTGTTCACCGGGCGCAACCTGCAGATCCCCTACTATTTCATCGCCGGGGAGCACGAGTTTGTCAACGGGTACGAGCAGCTGGAGTCAGTCCCGGGGTTTGTGGGGAAGGGGCGCGTGCCGCTCGCGGGCCACTGGCTGCATCATGAGAACCCGCAGGGGACAAACGACCTGCTGGAGGTCTTCCTCAACCGCTTCTTGACAGCGTGAGGTGACGTGCTGGTGATGGTGTGTGCGATCCTTATGTTCTGTGCCAATCCTGCAAGCAGGGGGGGAAACAAGAACCCCCTCTTCCGCGCTCATTCTTTGCAGCTCTCTGCCCCCCACGTGCAAGCCGACCCGCAGACAAGGCAGCCACAGGGCGGTGGTGGTGTGCCGGTTCTGTCTGCACCACTGCGAATATACTGAGTGAGGGACGGCACCGCAGCGAAGTCCAGCGAAGCGCCCCGCATGCGGTGCGAGGTGTCCCGATGTCTGTGCATTCATTATTGTCCTGACGGCGGTGGTTTCCATACTTTCTGCCCCACCCGCCCCCTCTGAGTTGGGGGCTGCCGGGTGTGCCTAGCACGAACACCTTGCAGCCCAATGATACTTACTACCGCTCATCGATCGAACTGTGATAATCTCTACATTTGCGTTTTGCATCTGCACTCTGCTTTTGCTTCTGCTTTGTTGCCGTTGCACCAGCATTTTGCAGTTGCCTTGTGGCTCTCCCTTGGTATTGGTTCACACGGCTTCTCTTTTTTCCCTTCTGCAGCGCCGCGGGGCGCTTGGGTTTTGCCTGGCTTGGGAATATGGGGAAGGGGTGCGCATGCACCGCCGCCTGTCAAGGGGCAAAAGAAAATTAGCCAAGAGAACAGGAGAACTGCCAGTAGCTGGAACAGGGGAACAGATGGTCGACCCGAATAACAAAACCAAAAAAAACGGATCAACACAAAACAAATGACTGGCTAATTTTTTTTGCAAGACAGGGGGGCCGGTGCAAAGCACAAGCCCTGTGCTTTGCCACCCTACCCCACCCCCGCCTTGCCGCCCAATGCGTGCGCCCCTCCTGGTGTCTGCTCTAACATCTGCCGTGTCCCCTTCTCCCCTCATCTATTTGCTTGCCAGCCCCACCCACACACACCTCTGGACTGCTGGGCTGCTGGGAGTCTTGGTGTGTGCCGTGCATGCGCGGCACTCCCTACCCGAGCCCCTCCCACCCCCGCCCCCTTTTGCGAGAGAAGATACCATTGACGAACCATGCTGTGCTGCACTGCGGTGCAGCGGGATGCCCGGAAACAAAACAAGGCGGGCATTCGAATGTCTGAACAGACGGGAACAGGATATCTAAAGGCATTGCTTGCACCGAAGAGAAGAACGCTCCGATTTCTGGGAGGGGTCAAAGAAACAAGGCAAGGCCTGCCCAGTTCCCGATCCGCAAGGAGACAGCGAACACAAGATATCCACCTTCCCCACACACACCCTTCTTTTGAGACCGATTCTCTGGCGGCTCAGGGTTGCCGTTCTGTTCTACTGATATTTTCTTCGGTCCCACTACCCCCCCCCAACCCTTTCCATTGTCCGCACCGCCTTTTTTGCGAAAATGATTTTTTTTATTTCCACATTTCCACTCAAAAACCCGTTGTGGGGCAGCTGCTCCACCCAGCTACCCCTGCCATGTTCCGATTGCCGGTTTCTTGAAAGCCAAAAAACCCCATGCAAGCGCTGCATGTTAAATAACAAACACACCCCCTCACCCCCCCCCCCCTCGCTCTCTCCCACCCCTCCCACCCCAGGTGCTGGACGTATACACCTTCTTTTGTTTGCCCCACCCCCCTCCCCCCAACCAGCCCCCCCCGCGCTGGCGTGCCTTTGGGCTTTGCCCTCATGCCCTGCCCCGCCCTGCCTTTGACAATTTTATCTCTATTTCATTTCCTTTTTGCCTTTCCTTTCCTTTCCCTTTTCCTCCGTACGCCCCGCCGCAGAGCGGGTACACCTTCTCCCCCTCCCTCGCCCCGCCTAAGGGGGTTTGGGGGGGGGAGGATTTCCCCCCCCCCCCCCCCCCCCCACTGGGGTCTTTCTGGTTGGTCGCACAACCCGCAGCCTCACGACATCCGTTGAGACCCACCCCACCCTACCCCCCCCCCCCTAGGCATACAGTGCAAACGATAATTATTATCGCACATATACCAGATACGATAATTTTCGGAAAATTATCGCATACGATAATTTATTATCGCATACGATAATCCATTATCGTATGATGCGATAATCCCATTATCGTATACGACCGGATACGATAATTATTATCGTATGCGATAACATACGATAATCCCATTATCGTATGCGATACCCACCTGATTTTGCCCGAAACCAATCACCGAAATCTCCAGTTTACCACCGCCAAACGCCACCAAACCCCGCCAAGGGCCACAATCAGCCACAAAATAGAGATCACTACCATTCTCCCAGCCCCAGGAAGGGTAAGATGAGCCTGTGGGGTCCGGTGCTGCAGGCAGGGTACGCGTACTGGTCTGTGTCCGGGCTGCTGTGGTCATCGACAAGGCTGTGTGGTCTGTCCGAAGGAGGTGGATGGTGGTCTCCCTCAGGTGGATCGCGTCTCTCCAATCCTGCATGGGCTCAGGTGTCTCCAGATGATCATCACCCCTTGCCTTGCTGTCGGTGAGGATGGCGCCCGAGCTCCGCCTTGTAGCGCAGCGGAGTCGTGCAGGTCAGGCAGGCTCCTTGAGGTCTCCGAGGTGATGTGCGCGCGCCACCCCGTGGTTCCTTGTAGAGTTGCAGACAGGTCCGTGCGCACGGTGGGAGCGTTCGTATCGCCCGTTCCGTGCCAGGTCCTGAAGAATACCTTTGGTTGAGTATTGCCTCTCTCGGGTTCAAACCCCATTCAAGGTCCTTCGCTATGTCATCACTGGTCGTCAGTCAGAGGGGAAGAACGGTGTTCCTCACTTTTTCACTGCTCACGGGAGCGAAGGCCAAGTCCAACATAAGTGGTAGCCTTGAAGAGAAATCTCCTGATCTCTCCAAACATTGCACCGAAGACCACACCTGCCTATCAGGTTCTTCCCCATCAGTCGAACAGTCTTTCTTGTTCATGTTCTGGGCAGGGTGCTCTGTCTCGGTCACCCCGACACCTGCTTCAACTAGGCTAGCCCAACGTCTTCCCTCAGTGTTCTCACAGGGGTGTCCTCAGTATCTGGGTCCCGACGGCAAGGCAGCGTACCAGTCGGCTTTGCGAACCCGCAACAGGCTATACTGGTGGTTGCATACCGCCGCAAGTATGACCCTGTTGCTGCGTAGTCATGTTTTCCATGAAGTGGGGTGGCGACAGGGTGTAAGTCACGAGGGGAAGGGCATGTGGAACGGCCACTGCCCAATCCCCAGAGTCCTCTCCGCCCCACTGTGCCTGAAACTTCTTCAGACAGACATAGTGATGTGCATGTCATGGCACTATGTGTGTTGTGTCTCTGCTACCCATTTGTGAGGGACATTCTACACTTCTGAGTGAAGCCCCCCGTCACCAATAATTCAAAGAAGCAAAAATGGCAGCTTCCGGCTCCACTTTTACCACTTTTTCAATGTGCTCTGGGCTGATTTCTGGTTTTCCGAAAATCTCAAAAAATTATCGCACCATTATCGTATATTATCGTATACGATAATATACGATAATGGGAATACGATAATAATTATCGTATGCGATAATAATTATCGTTTGCACTGTATGCCTAGGGGGGGTCAAATGGGGGTGACAAACACGATTTTTCAAAAAACCGGCGCAGAGGCCCCAAAGCCCCCGTAAACCCTCCAAACCCCCCCAGATCGGTCCGGAAACCCATCGAACCCCACTTTTCCACCATTCCGGGCACCTCAGGTGCCCGAATTGGGGTACCTAAATTTTGTGCCACCGTTTGGTACCGTACAGTGCCACTGTGTGGGAGGTTGGAAAAGAAAATGCCCCAACACACCACATCTGAGGGTTGCAATGCATGTTGCTTGCCAACCACGTCATCCGGTGGGTGTCAGGCGCTATGTAGGTGGCATTAGCCAGGTCTTCGATGTGTTCTGGCTTGTATATATACCTCCCTGCCTGCGGCACAGGCACTGCCTTTGTCCCCCACACCAGCCACAGAGAGCGTATTGTACTCGGTCCACGGTTGCTGATTCATTGTGATGCGTTGTATCCTCGAGTGAACGTCACACACTAGTGGCACCACCACCCGCCATCCGAGAGCTGTATTGACTTTGCGCGCTTCCGTTGTATTCACCTCGCCACGCATATTGCACCGTTCAGTACCAGTGCTCTTGGGCCAGGCAAAGTAGACCGCAGCAACTACCAATTCTGGCACAATGGGTACCACGACAGCGCACTTCATGTGTTCCCGGAATGTACAGCTCGTGTTGCAACAGTCGTTGTCAACACATCCCGGTTGTGGAGCACTGCTGCACAGGAATCACACGACCATCTGGACTGTTCCGTACCTACAGGCAGCCTCCCGGTGCATGGTGGCAGGGAGGTACATATACAAGGTCCCCCCCCCCCCCCCCCACCCCGCCCCCCTCCCCCCCCTCCTCCCTCCACCGTTTCATGTGTGTTGATCTGCGCCAACTGTGAGTGTTCACCGACCCCTCCACTGCCAATCACACACCCCACACCCCACACGCCGCCAGGCGCCCACCCCCGACTCTGTGGAGGGGAGGGGCGTGCACATCCCCTCGATGTATGGAGGGCCTGTCACCGACGTTCCCTTCTTCGAGGCTGTCCGCCGGGCGTCGTATAGCGCTGGCGTGGGAAACGCCGCATCTGAGTCATCTGGCTTTGGTGGAGGTGGAGGTGGAGGTGGGGATGCCACGCAGCAGCTCCCAGCCGACGCGCCCCCTGCCACCGGGCAGCCGGCTGTGAATGCCCCCAACGCGTCTGCCCCGCCGCAGCTGCAGCTGGGGGAGGTGCAGCAGCAGCAGCTGCAGCAGCAGCCCTCCCTGCCACACACGCCGCTCTCTCCCAACGCTGCTCTGGAGGCGTCGCTGTTCTCGCTGTCAGCCACGCAGTGCACCGCTGGGCTGCCCCAGCAGCTGCGACAGCTGCAGCAGCAGCCGCCACCCGACGCGCCTGCCTCCGAAAGCCACGCCCTGCTGCAGGCTGTTGTCTCTGCTGCGGAGGCAGCAGGGCTCGCGCCGCATCAGGCGGCAGCGACTGCCCTTGCACCTGGGGGTTCCGGCAGGGCTGAGGTGGCGGAGGGTGCCGGTGCTGCATCCGTCGGCGCCGAGCGGGCTGGCGGCGGGGAGGCGGTGGCGGCAGGGCCTGCCGTGCAGGAAGAGGGGCCTGTTGGTGGTGGCAGCGGTGGTGTGGCGCCGCTGGTGGCGTCGGTGGTGTCGGCGATAATGCAGCAGCACCGCACGGAGCACAGCGCGCTGCAGGCGGAGGTGGAGGGCATGCGGCAGGCCCTGCAGGAGGCGACGGCGGGTGCTGCCAAGCATGGCGTGCCACCCGCAGGGGGTGGCGGCGGCGGTGCCACGGGGTTCGCCGCGCAGCTGCTGCCGCAGCAGCAGCAGCAGCAGCATCACCCGGGGGCGTGGGTGCCTCCGCCGCTGCCGCCCCAGCCGGTGATGCCGCCGCATGGAGGGGTGCCCATGGTGTACCACCCGCACCCGATGCACCACCACCACCACCACCTCCCGTGGTTCCCACCGCAGGCGGGCCATCATCATCATCATCATCATCATCATCATCACCACCACCACCACCACCCATCCTTCCAACCCCCACCTCACCCTCATCCGGCAAACCCAGCGGCAGCTGCTGGGGCTGCCCCCTCAGCAGCACCCCGTGGCCCGCCACCGGCACCGCCACCCCATGCTGCCGCCCCTGCTGCCGTTGCCACACCCGCCGCAACCCCCGCCGCCACTCCACCCCCCGCCGCTGCTGTGGCGCCTGCACCGCCTGCGGCGCCCGCACCACCGCTGCCTGTGGCGGCGGCGGCGGCGGTTGCAGCGGAGGCGGTGCGCCCGCCACAGCAGCCCAGCCCCGCAGCTGCTGCGGATGCTGCGGGCGGGCAGGGCACCCAGACAGAGGCGGGGGTGGAGGCGGTTGGGGGCAGAGCGGGGGGTGATGCCGCACCGCAGCCCACTGCGGATGAGATGTACCGGAGGTTCCAGCAGAGCATGCGGATGCTGGAGGCGTTGGACAGCACCCTGGAGAACGTGGATGACCTCCACCGGCAGGTCGTCGAAGCCGGGGCGCGGGAGCAGGTGTCCAGCCTGCAGAACGCCGTCCTCCGCCTCGACCGGGCGCAGCGCGACCTCAGCTCCACCGTAGGCACCCAGGCCATGCAGACCATGGTCCAGAGGCAGACCATCGCAAACTCCCTCCGCGGCGACACGACCCACCACCACCACCACCCAACACACCCACACCCCAGACACCACCACCACCACCACTCCCCACCGAGGGGGTCTTCTAGAGAGCGTGTGGGTGGTGGTGGCGGTGGGAGTGGAGGTTCCCCCCGGAGGGGGGTGTATAGTGGGGTGCAGCCCGGCACTCCTGTGTGGGGGTCGCCGCAGCCCCCGCAGGGGCGTGGGGTGAGGGAGGGGGGTGTGCAGCCGCAGCGGCAGCAGCAGCAGCAGCAGCAGCAGCATGTGGTGTCCGTGGTGCATGAGAGTATCGCGGATGAGGCGCCTGCGAAATACTATTGGAAGCGCCTGAGGAAAGGGAGGAGGAGGTCGACACATGACCCGGGGTTTCAGCAGGTCGCGCAGGATGCTAGGGTGGGGAGTGGTGGCGGCGGGGGTGGCGGTGGGGGCACCCCGTTCACCCCCCCGTCGCCCGGCGGAGGGGTGGGGGGCAGCCACACCGCAACCCCTGCGTTTGCGGTGCGGGGTGATGCCTTTGCCTCCGCAGGGTACCCTGGCCTGGAGAGGGGGGACAGCGGGAGGGGGACCGTGGTGAGAGGTGGGGGTTTTTCCCCCGCGACGCCGCCGTCCCTCCCGTCGACGCAGGTGTCGCCGGAGTCGAAGTTTATGGAGTCGTCCCGACAGCCCAGCACAATAGATGAGAGCGCGAGCTATACGGAGGGGTTTGAGAGCATTGCCCTGGACGAGGCAGACGAGGTCCCGGTCCCCGGGCTGGATTTTTAAAACCCCCGCCACGCCAACGGGGAGGCGTGGCGGGGGTTTTACCGCAGCCCCTCAAAGGGGCTCCCCACCCCGACACACTACAACCTCCACACCCCCACGCCAGGCGGCGCACGCTTCCACAAACCCCATCTGGAGGATCACCGCTGGCACCTCTTGTGTTGGAGAGCACCACCACCACCACCCCACGCCCCACCACCGCATGGGGTGGACCACCCCCACCCCCACGGGAGCTGCGGCTGCGGCGGCGGGGGCAGGTCACCTCCTCCTCCTCCTCATCCACTGCTCAAAACGGCACCGCCAGGCGTGACTCTCAGAGCAAGGCGTGTTCAGGGTGTGGCTTGCGGATCCTGGAGGGGCTGCGATATGTCATGTGGGATATCCCTCCCGGGTCCGGGCTGTGTGTCAGCCGGAGGGGGTGTGCGGATGTTGCCTTTTTCCACCCGAGGTGTTTTCAGGGCTTCTCCAAGGCGGGGCGTGCCGCGGCCGCGGCGGCGTGCGCCATCCTCGCCCATGCGGAGGTGATCCGTGAGCACGGCCTCCGCACAGCAGAGCTTCTCTCGGTCTGCAGTGAATACCTCGGGTCGGTCTGCCGCAGCCCCCCTCCGGACACTCCCCCCTTGTCACCTCTCCATCTCGACAGCAGCGCTGCAGGGGAGGCGAGGGGTGAAGAGGAGGAGGAGGAGGTGGTGGTGGCGGTGGAGGAGCCTCTCCCCGCCGCGCTGCTCCCGCCGCTGCCCCCGCTGGTGTTCGCCGTGCAGAGGGGTGCGGAGGCGGTGCGGTGCGCCTCCTCGCAGCTCCGGGGCGTGGGGGGACCTGCGGAGGGGGCCCTGCCCCACAGCGGAGGGTTTGCTGCTCCAACCCGGGGAGGGGTCGGGGGGAGTACTGCAGGCAGTGCAGAAGAGAGGCTGATGAGGCGAAGGTTGCTCAGTCTGGAGGTGGCTTTGGCGCGTGGGGTTCGTGAGGTGTATTCATCTGGAGGTGGAGGCGCAGAGGATGAGAGTGGCAGCGAGGGAGGGGGTTTCTCCGAGGAGGCGGTGGTGTCGTCGGCGCGGAGCTCGGCGTGGGGTGGAGGAGGGGGGCATATCACCCCTTTCCCAGACTCGCTCTGCGGCGCGGTGTGCCATTTCTTCAGCCTGGGCCACGCCGCAGCGGCTCAGGCTGCGGGCCCCGGGATCCTCGCAGATGCAATCGCGTCCCTCCCCCGGGGGTCCCCCCTCCACCAAGAGCTAGAAACATCCCGAGCTGCAACACCGCACCTCCTCCACCTCCTCGCCAGGGGTGGTGGCGGCGCGGGCCAAGGTGAGGAGGTTGAAGAGGAAGGGGGCATATCCCACCGCCCCGCCCCCAACGGATTTTCCCTCCGAGGCACAGCCTCCGCGGGGGAGTCACGCGAGTCATCCATCGGGGATGAGGTGCTGTTCTCCCCGGAATGGATCCGGGATCGGGTGGGGAAACCCCCCGCCTCCGCCTCGGCTGGCGAGATATCAGACGAAGCCTCCTTCTCCCAAGGCCCACACTCCGCAGCTGGGGAGGGGGGTGGCGTGGCGGATGAGGTTGAGACAGACCCAGGGTTTTCCGACGGGGGGTTTGCCCCTGATATAGAGCTGGAGCTCCTCAACGGAGACAACGGTGAGATCGCAGATGATTTCTCCTCCGGGGGGCTGGGCAGCAGCACAGCTCTCGCAGGGGAAGGTGGGGGATCTATCGAGGAGGAGGACATGCCATATGCCTCCGGAAGCAGCGGTGGAAGGAGTGTCTGGGGAGGCGGGGACGGATCGATTGACGACGCGTTTGGAACCCCGTCGGGGAGTGGGAGCGCTGCCACCACCGGAGGGGATATCCCCGATGATTTCCCCGATGCAGGGTTTGACGATGCCGATTCCCTCCCGGAATCTGGAATTGCGGAGGCGATGGATTTCTCCGGGGATGACGGGAACCCGCCCCGCCTGGGCTCCCCCACAGGGGGGGATGATGCCGACACCATTTCTGACGGGTTTGGGGACGCCGTCGCCGCATCCATCGGGTCGAGAATGGAGCACATCCTCGCCGGATACAACAGGCTGTCACACCACGGGCACCCCAGCCTCGACCCCACCCTCCCTGGGGGCGGCTTCGGGGAGGTGGAGGAGGACGACGCGCTCATCAGCGGGGAAAATTCCTCATCACCCCAGGCCAAGCTCACTGCAGGCTGGGTTATGAAGCTCGGGGTCCTCTCCGTCCTCCAGGAGCGTTTGAACGAGAGGGATGCTGAAGTTGAGGAGGTCCCCTCCTTGTCCCAGGGGGGGAGCCCAGCGCTTTCCCGAGCAGAGCTGCTCCGGAAGAGCATCGATGTTCTGTCCTCCATCCCCGAATCTGTCTACGCCTCGGGCCCCTGGGAGCTGCTGGACCCACAGAGGCGGGGGAGGGGAGGTGGGAGTGTCGCCGGGTCTGTCGCGTCGCTGATCCACAGTTTGGAGGTGGAGGAGTCGCTTGATATCGCTGGGACAATGCACGACTCCTGGGGACAGTCCAGCAGGCAGTGGAAGGACACCGGGAGGAGCAAGCTGATCCACCGGGGGCACAGGGTGGGGGTTGGGGGGAACCGGAGGCTGCAGGAAAAACAGCTCCAGCAGCAGCACCACCACTCCGACCAGTCTCTCCACCACGGCGACCCCTCGAGTGACGCGACGGAGCCCCAAGGGTGGGGTGGCGGCGGGCGGCGGGGGCGGCGCCGCGGGGGGCGGCACCCTGACCCTTCGGAGTCGACGCCAGAGAGCATCACGCTGAGCTTGGAGGGGTTTTCCCATAGGTTCTACAGAGGTTCCGATGGGGTTGAGGCAGAGATGGAGGACAGCGTTGCGATAGACGAGGATATACCCGACATCACAGACACTGTGGGGGAGACGGCGGGTGGGTGGGGCGGTGCTGGGGGCGGTGGCGGCTTTGCGGCTATCCCGAGGCGGGGCGGGGCTGCCTTAGCTGACAGGGGCATCCCTGACTTCGCGAGCGAGGTTTCGGATGATATCTTCGACGGGGCAGGGGGCAACAGCAGCGAGGAGGGTGAAGGGGATGGAGTGAGTCCTCCTCCTCCTCCTCACCGCAAGGGTTTCTCCCCCCAGACCCAACGCGCCTCTGCCGACGCAGCAGCAGCAGCGACATCGCAACCCGCTTACCTCTCTGATGCATCATCTATAGAGGACGAATCGGGCCTTCCCCAACTCGCCAGCAGCGGTCTTCCTGCCGCCACCTCTGAGTCAGCATCCTCAGATGGGGTTCCAGGCTCAGCCCCTGCTGATGCCGGCACCTCCCTGCCGACAGCACACACCCCTGTGGAGGGGGGTGATGGAGGCAGCGATATTGAGGATTTGTTTGAGTCACCCGAGAGGGAGGATCTGCTGCTGCCAAAGGGTGCGGATCCCGGCACCGCCGCTGCGGCATCTCGGGGTGGAGGGGAGGGGGAGGGGGGGCGGGTGGGCCGTGGGCATGCGGAGAGCTCGCACGACCCGTGGTCATCCGACAGCCGTTCCTTCTCTGGGGTGTCTTCGGGGTCAACCGCGACCCCACCCGCAGGCCCCCCACCCCCGTGGCTGCGGCGGGGCAGTCTTCTCATCAGCGGCGGAACTGCTGGGGACATGTGGTGCCGCACCCCGCCGTCCCACTCGTCTTCATCCTCTGTTTTGTATCCAGAGAGCTTAGCGTCTGGCGGGGGAGGCGGGAGCAACAGCAGTGGGTTTCGCAGGCAGGCCCGCTGCAGGGGTGTGCCGGTTGTCGCATGGGCAGGCGAGGGTGGGGCTGGTGGAGGTGGCTGGCTGAGGGGGCATCCGCAGCAGCAGCAGGGCAGGGTGGTGGAGGAGGAGGAGGAGGGGGTTGGGATAGCGGATGTGGGGCATTCGCTTCCCGGGTTGCCCCAGGAGGTGCAGCAGCAGCAGCAGCAGCAGCCGCACCGCGGCGTGTGGGTGCGGAATTACATCACGGGTGAGCCGTTGCTGGTCCCTTCGGAAGAGGGTGGCAGTGTGTGAGGTGGGTGCATCGAGAGGTGGGGGGGGGGGGGAGTGCAGCAGTTATATCCCAGGCACCAGACCCTTCCCCTTGCCGAAAAGTTAGAGGTATTGCAAATGCCATAGATCAATGGGGGGGGGGGGGGGATGTGGGGTGGGGCGTCAGTGGGGCGGCATGGTTGTTCAGAAGAGTGAAAAAGTTCATCCCGGGTGGGGCCTTTCGCTTAGCAAATGGGGAAAGGTTAGAAAAAGGGGGGGGGGTGGGTGGTGGTGATCGGAGCTCGGGTGTGGTCTGCAGCACAAGCTGAAGAAGGGCACGCTGGTGGAAGCGTCCAATGCACCTCTCTCAGTACTGAGGCCAAAGCGTATGTTGTAGTATTGTTGCAAAGTGGCACACCTTTGGCATACAGCGACACAGAGTGAAAAAGGCCATGCCCGCCCCAATGCTCTGCTACCCATAGCCCGACCTCCTCTGCACAGTGTGGGTGAGGAGGGTGGTTATGGGAGGCTCGAGAGAGAGAGAGAGAGAGAGAGAGAGAGAGAGAGAGAGGGAGAGAGAGGGCGACCCTTCCAGGGTGGGGGGTGGGGGGGGGAGGTGGGGCCAATAAATAACACATCCGGCAGCTTTCGCTGCTTCTCTTCCCTTCTTTTTCATCCCGCGCCTCCCCCGCGCCCCCTCCTGTTCTGTTCGGGTAATTCTGCACCAGAAAGGAGGCAATACGTCGCGCAGCGAACCCACATTCCTGTTGGTGCCTGCTTCTCGGATGGTCAGCCGCTCTGCAGGCAGGCATGAGTTGTGGCAGAGGCTGTTCCCCCAAGACGATCCCATCTGGGCTGCCAACCCCAGAGAAGAGGCTGCAGTTTGGAGCGTAGATAGTAGAACCAAAGCAGGGAAGCCGTCGAAGCGCCCTGAGGCTGCCTAGCGAGGATGTGCGACGAACTCTGGGTGGGTGAGTGGTGGGTGGTGTGTGGCCCAAACCCAAACATCGTTTCTTTCAGCCCCCCCCCCCCCCCGTTCCCGCACACATTCTTGTGCTCCCCTCTACTATTTCACTTCCCTCCGCTCCGCCCGGCCTGGATGGGGTGGGTGAGAAGGCGGGATTCATTACTCCCTTCCCCCGCCCAACCCCAAGTTTACAGCAGAGAGAGAGAGAGAGAGAGAGAGAAACGGCATCGTTTCTGCCGAAATATATCACACCCTCACTCCCCCACCCCGTCAGGGAAAGCGTTGTGGCCGGGGCTGCACCTCCCATCCAGCAACAGCGGAAAAGAGAAAGTCATCGCGCATTGCCTTGCGGCAGGCTGCGAACGATGGAGGTGCATGTCTGCCACCACAGCACAGGGGCGACATGCACTGTGGAGCTCGATGAATCCGAGACTGTTGGGACGCTGAAGAAGAAGGCGGTGGACAAACTGCGTGCTGACGGCGAGGTGCTGCAGACAGACGCACTGGGTCTCCGCCTCAAGGGGACCACCACATGGCTCGGTGAAGACGACACGCCTGTGGAGGGCACAGCTGCGGACGCGGGCTGCACACTCCTCCTCCTCCCTGCCTACGAAGACCTCCCGCACTCGACAGCGTTTGGCGCCGCCACAGGGGGGACGCCCTTCAGCGATGTCGCCGCTGGGCCCTGCGGGCGGATTGTTAAAATAGGCATCGTCAGCAGCATCGCCCTCAAAGGCATATCCGTGACATACGCCAACGGGATGCACTTCGGACACGGGTGGTCGACGGGATACACCACGATCACATTGGACGAAGATGAATACATCACGGGGGTCCGGGGCACCTCTGGGATGATGGTCCACCAACTCTCCTTTGTCACCAACAAGCAGGTTCACGGGCCACACGGGATGCAACGCGGTGAGCCCTTTTCTGTGGACTTCCCCCCGGGCACCGAGCTCCGCTACTTCTTCGGGCGCAGCACACGCGCCACAATCTCCCGGATCGGATTTGCCTACGGAATGGCCCCAGAAGTGAGGCACGTCAGGATGCACCGCAGCCCCACCTACGGGCTCTCCACGATGGCAGAGCTTAATTTTGACGACTGTGCCCAAGCCCTGCAGTGCGGCAGGCTGTGCTCCATCGCCGTGCGTAGTGGGGGTGTCGTTCACGCCATCGGTGCCGGGTATGAGGATGGGACATACCTCCACCACGGAGGGACGGGCGGGAAGCTGGACGTCATCTCTCTCAGGGAGGGCGAGCGTGTGGTGGCGGTGAACATGACATGCGGCTACAACATCAACAGCATCACCTTCACGACGACCCTCCGTGACTACGGCCCCTACGGGGGGCAGGGACTGGGGTACCCTGTGTTCGTCCCCTTCGGGCCCGATGAGGAGCTTGTGTATTTTTACGGCAACGAAACGCGATCCGTCGATAAGATCGGGTTTGGGTACGGCTGCCCCACCCCTCTTGGCGGTGAGCCCGAGCGTGCTGTGGTTGGGGATGCCATCCAGCGCCAGGCCTCCCAAACGGCACGGCTGCATTCCCGAGGGCAGCAGCCCTCTGGGGTGCGCGATGCGGGCTGCGGCTGTGCTGTGAGCTAGCTGGGCCCGAAAGGGGTGGAGGGGGTGTGGGGTCGTCTCCCCCGCACGATATTTTTATTAAGCACACTCGTGTGAGCGGAAAGCGCCCCACCACAGCTGCAGCCAAACGTGCTCTATACACTAACCCCACCTTTCATCAGGCTCAGGGTGTGATCAGTTCAGGGTTTTGTGTGTAGAAGCGTCAACGCAACAAACAAAAGGAAATTCATCAGAGCGGTTGTAGCTGTGAAGTGATAGGGCGCTTTTCTGGCGTTGTGGAACAGCCACTGCCCCCCCCTCGCATTAGCTGAGCTGCCCGGAGCAGGTTGGGGGGGAGGGGTCTGGACTCTCACGACGGCTGTGCCCTCTTCTCACCTGAAACCTGTTGGGCGTGTGGGGCTGAGGGGCTTTCGCTCCGTCATTTCTTTCGCACACTAAATTTACGATGTGGGTGGAGTGTGCCACAGTGCTTGTTCATGCCCTTGTGATGTCTCACTCATGGCACCATTACCAGCAGGAGTGTGAGTGTGGAAGCGCCACCACAGCGTCTCTCATCAAGGAAGCGGAAGCAAAGGTTCATAAAACGAGCGCAGTGAGTAAACCTCCCCCCCCCCCCCACCCCCCAGAGTATACATCTGTCGATGCATCAGCCGTCTCCAACAACACCCTTTGAAGGCTTTTCCCTGATTGCTGGCCAGAGGACCCGAATGGGCAGGCGGGTTCCGTGCATTTTTAAAACATACCCACCCGTTCGAATGTGGGGCAGACGTGTTTCTGCCTCGGCATGTTGCCTTGTCCTCTTTGCGAGCTTCCCCACCCCCCCACCCCCCTCCCGATCTGCATTTGAAATCGGTCAAACGGCAGCTGGTGTGTTGCCACGGAGTGCGTCTCTCCCGGCATCTCGTGTGCTTCAAGTGTGAAAAATACTCGTGTTTTGTTTAGCCCGTGATGCGTGTGAGAGAGGGGGTTTTACCCTTGACACAGTGGGGGGGGGGAAAAATGATAGTTGGGCGGCGCTTTGGGTGGGACAAAACCACGCGATCAACCTTTGCCTTGTTGATTTGACTGTGCGGCCATTCACACACCAAACCTTCGTCAGGCAAAAATCAACCGTGAGGTTTGTTCACCCGAGGGGGGTTTTTTTGGCGCATAAACAACGCCCCGTCTCTTTTTTTGACACATGTGTCTTGCACCATCACGGAGAAAGATAATCACACGCTGCGTCTGCAGGGAAGCACAATGCACCCCCCCCCCCCCCTCTGTGAAGGATCATTCTTGTGCTCCCTTCTACTTCTATTTCACTACCCTCCCTCCCTCCCAACCCCCCTCCCACCAAAACAACATATCTGGTGTCGTGACTACAAAAAGGACTAACATTGCAAGAAGGTGCTGGGAGACTTGCTTTTCCATCCACTTCTCGACGATCAAACCCCATCCCGCCCCCCCCCCCCCCCCCCACCAAAAAACGCTTACCAATTGGAAAAATTTCTGTCTCTGTCAACCCCTTCTTCTCCCCTCGTTCTACCCCCTCCCTCTCCTCTCTTCCCTTCTTTTCTAGCTCCACCCCCTTGCCCGGCAGCACCTGCTGTCCGCCCCGCGCATGCGTGTGTGAGTCCCCAGACGCCTTTGTGAGAGACGAAAATATATGCCCCGTGTCCCGCAGAACACCTCCCCACCACCCCTCTCCCCCCCCCCCCCCTGAGTGACACGGTGGGATCTTGTAAATTTTACATGTATAACTACAAGTATAATACATGTATTATACATGTACCGTATACGTAAATATTATGGAACGTAAATATTATGGAACGGGCCCATTTTTGGCCGGTCCGTTCCATAATATTTACGTTCCAAAATATTTACAGGGCCAGTTCGGGACTCGGTGGTGAGGACGGCTTGCGTCAGGAATCGCGCGAAAAGTGCACGAGTAGGTCCCGTCAGGGACTCTGTACGCCGTCCGATCACCTGGTCCAAGTCCCCGAGTCGCAGAAAGCCCTGTAAATATTATGGAACGAAAAAAATCTGGAACGCCAACCCACCAGCGTTCCAAAATATTTACGTTCCATAATATTTACGTTCCAAAATATTTACGTTCCAAAATATTTACGTATACGGTATAATACTTGCATGTCAACTATTATACATGTATAATACATGTATATGCCTGAAATATACATGTAAAATACATGTATATCAAGTAAAAATACATGTATAATACTTGCATGTCAACTATTATACATGTATTTTTACTTGATAGGGGGTATGGAAATTTAGGCAAAATTAGCCAAAATTAGCCAATTTAGCCAGGTTTTTTGGCTGGGGAAAATAGTTGTCCAATTTTTGAAAAATTCGAAAAAAATCGAAAAAAACGCCTAACTGTTTTTAGCCACTACGGCTAGCCACAGTGGCTAAATTTCCATACGGCCCTGGTGACCCGGGGTCCGAAATTTCGACATGTCGAAAAAATTTTTTTTGGCCAAAAAAAAATTTTTTTTTTCGCCTGGCTCAACAGAATCTGGGGCTCACTGGGGTGCCACACTGAAAAATTTCGGAAAATTTTCGAATTTTTTTTCAGCCATTTTTGGTTAGCCAGGCCTGGGCCCAGCTGGGCCAGGTAGGCCGAAATTTCGACATGTCGAAAAAGCGCCCTATCACTTCACAGCTACAACCGCTCTGATGAATTTCCTTTTGTTTGTTGCGTTGACGCTTCTACACACAAAACCCTGAACTGATCACACCCTGAGCCTGATGAAGGGTGGGGTTAGTGTATAGAGCACGTTTGGTTGCAGCTGTGGTGGGGCGCTTTCCGCTCACACGAGTGTGCTTAAAAAGCGCCCTATCACTTCACAGCTACAACCGCTCTGATGAATTTCCTTTTGTTTGTTGCGTTGACGCTTCTACACCAGGACCCTCATCCGGAGGGACGTGTCCGTCTCGTTCTCAACGAGGCGGGCGCGCTGGTAAAAGTGTAGGTGGCATCGACACTGGTGGCAACTCCACGGGGTGTGTGGCCTGCGTCCCTCGCGTGTACGCGTCTGCGCGTTGGTCGTGGGTCGCAACCCAGTGTGGAATAAGTCGTATCTGCTGGCGGCGCGCTGTTGTGTATATCTCCTGCAGCAGGAGGTTGCCTCGGTAGTTGGCGCAGTGGCCCTTCCGGAGCGCGAACACCAGGCCGAGGTTGTCTATGTGGCAGGTTACGCTTGCCTCCCTCACACGCTGCATCATGCGCACCCCCTGCCACACTGCATACGCTTCCTTCAGGAAGATGTTCGTGTCCGCGTCGCTCCCTTCGAACGCCCCTTGGGACACTGACTCCCCTCCCGGCAGCACGAGCACCGCCGCCCACGCCGTGGATGACGCGTCTGTCCAGAGCTCAATGGTCGGTGGCGGGTTCTGCGGCGTATACCACTCGTTGTCCTCGATGAGGCGTGCCCGCGCCACTGTCTCCGCCTGCACCGACGGAGGTACTGCGACCCTGGAGTCCCATCGGGCGTTGTTTGAGTGCGTCTGCTTCGCGATGCGCCGCACGAAGGACAACACGGCTGGCATGTAACACATCGGTGTCCGCATCACATACGACTGCCAGACGAAAGACCCGAATACTCTGAACGCCCTGCGTGGTGTCGTGTGGCCGTTGACGACTTCCTTGTACTCTTCCCGTCCGAGGACTTTTTGCACCCAGGCCGTGTCCATGTGGAAACGGTGTCGCGTCAGGTCGAAGTGGATCCCGAACACTGTGAAGTCCTGCAGCGGCACGCCGTGTTGTGTGTCGTCGAAGTTCAGGGCGGCCCCCACCTTCTCGCAGCGGCTGATGAAGTCGGCGTACCTCGCCTGTGCCTCTGGTAGGGAGTCTCCGACAGCGATGAAGTTGTCAATCCAGACTATTCCGTGCTCTGGCGGGAGCAGCACGCGTGCGCTGCGGTTCGCGATTGCCGGGGAATGTGACCACCCCATGCACATGACAGTCAGGAAGGTCTTCACGAATGTCTTTCTCTCCCCGCCTAGGCGCACTTCGAAATAGCGTTGGATCTCCTTGTGTACGGGGAACTGGTAGAACCAGCTGCGTGCATCTGCCATCACCACCCAGCTCGCCGCGGCCACTCGCTGTGTCACCTCCGTGATGTCCTGCAAACGCATGTCCGGTGGGCGTGTCATCAGTGCATTTAGCCGCCTTGCGTCGACGATGAAACGTTGGCCCCCAGACTTCTTGGACACGGTGAACGCTGGCAGCGTGAGGTACGGGTGTGCATCCGCCTCCGTCAGGACGCCATACTCAACCAAGGTGTCCAGGTGGTGCAACATGTGGCGTGATACCTTCCTCCCCGTTTTACGTAGTTCTTGGCGGGCCTCGGGAAGCAGTGCGTCAGCGAAAGCGGCTGGCTTGGTGATGAGGTCCAAGACCCCCGTCAGTTCACCCTCGCTGTCCAACCGTCGCAGTTCCTTGAGATTGAGGCGCGAGGTGCAGATCTCCGCGATGTAGTCCTCTTCCTCCGACAGCTCCGTCTTCGCGTTGGCTGGCCGTATCACCTTCCCCCCCGTGCACACACCCAAGTCCTCCCCGTAGAGGTCCTCGACACCCGGACCGTACGACTCTGCGCTATCCACCTCGCTCCACGCTTCCTCATCACTGGGTGGTGGGTCGGACGCGGCTTCGTCGGGTGTGGCATCTTCGTAGTAGCGGCGCGCTGCGAACAGCCTCGTGGTCCCCGGGAAGTGGGTTGCTGTCAGGGGTTTTGGCTGTGTGCGCGTCGTCCCCCCTTGCTGTCGTTTTTTCTTCACCACTCGATCTTCGCCGACACCTGTGCTGTCTCGCGCGCGTGTGCGTTTTCCGCCGCTGATACGTAACGCATCACACCGTCGACCGTCGCGTGTCTCGAGAGGAGGCGCACCTCCTCCAGTGGAACGTTCTTTCGCGCAAGCTGTGTGAGTGCCCCCCTCCGCAGAGAGTGTGCCGTGAGCCCCCTCCGTGCCCGCTTGACGGCTTTTACCACGGTCCGGTAGGTGACGTCCGCCGGGAACAGTCTCGTCTCTCCTGCTCTGCGCGCCCTGCGGAGGCGGTGTCGGAGGATACGGTGTAGGTCCTTCGGCAGGGAGATCCCTGTGATGTGACCCATGTGGAAGGGGTCCGCCTTCGACTGGGTCCAGCGCACGTATATCGGCTCGCTGCGCTTTTCCGCTGTGACGTCCTTCACATACAAGCGCAGTGCGTCCGAGGCCCTTGCCGCACCCCCCCACATGATGCCGAGCAGCAGTTTCACGAGGGGACGTGGCTCCTTCGCTAGCGCCTCCCGGATGTTGTGTGGGCTGTTGCTGGTTCTGCTTGCTTCAGTGGTCGTAGTGCTCCTCCCCGTTTCAGCGCCCGCCTGTAGTCCGCCACAATTTGTTTTCCGTCGAGGGGGAACGCTGCGAAGCGTCTGAGTGCTGCTGCAAGGTTGTTGAGGTACTGGAGGGCGGACTGCACTGATAGCCCGTCCTTCCGTTGCTTCGTGACCCACAGCACCGCCCCTTCGTCGTGTGGCAGTGTTCGCCTCTCCGCTTTCATCCACCCTTCCCGGAACTGCGAGTACCTGTCGTATGTGCGGCGGAGGGCCCCCCAGTATGTGGGTGCGAGGGCTTGGGCCAGGGTGTGTTGCAGTTCCTGGCGAATGGTGGTTGCTTCCTCCGGGGTCACGCTCGTCTCGGTCTTGCGGGGGCGTCCTCTTGTTGACGGGGGGGCAGATGGTACTGCCTTCACATACACTACCGCGGCGGGGGGGAGGGTCGTGGCCCGCGGGCGTCCCCTGCTGGTGTCGGGGAGTCACTGTCGCTTGCCTTTCCCCCCCCGTCCTTTGTGATGGCCCTTTCCCGAGTAGGGCGCGGGGCGGTCCTGCGTGTTACGCTCCTGCAGGAACCGCTCCTGAAACGCGGCCCGCCTCTCCTGTGTGTCGTCCTGCGTGGCCCGCCCCTCCCGGAGTAGGCGCCCGTGTGTCACCGCATCGTACTTCGCTGGGTCCATAATCTTCGCCTTTGCCAGGTAGAGGCGGGCGCCCGCGCGCCCCTTCAGGAGAAAGTGCGAGTTCATAACGACGATTGTCTTGTGGAGGGCCTCGGTAAAGCGATCCGGATCATCGTCGTCGCGGATCAGTCCCATTGTCTGAAACAGAGCGTCGAAGGCCTGGATGAGCTGGTGTTGCCAGTCTGGTGAGCTCGGGGCATCGCTGAGCTCCGCCTGTCGGAAAACCCGGGATACCTCAGCTTTCACCAACCTGCGTCCGGGGACAGTGGCGATCGACGATCCCCAGGTCGACACGATGTGGGCGGAGAAATCGGCGGGCAGCTCGGCCTCCGTCCGCTGCAGCGCCTTCTGCAGGGTGGCGATCTGCTTCGCCTGCGTCTCCACGGTCTTCTTCAGCTCCTTCTGTTCCTTCTCCAGCCGGCCTGTCAATTTCAGCAGGTACTCCAGCGAGTTCGCCACGCGGAGATCGGTGTTCGAGTCGGCGGGGTGGTGTGCGTCCCTGTGCTGGAGGCCCGTGCCACTCTGGCTGTCCGCCTCGCTGTACTCCCCGTCCTCGCCTAGCTCGCCCGTCGCTGCTGCCAGGTCCGCCGCGGTCTCCTCGTCGACTGCCTGCCGGACCCATGCGCACTCGGGGCACACCCAGCCCCTGTCCCCTGCGCCCTCGAGCCATTCGGGGACGACGTGCGCCGGGATGTGCTCTCTCAAGCACGTCCTGACCGTGGTCCCACCGCAGTCGTGGCAGCTGAATGCGGTCCTGGCTGTGTGTGTAGTATTGCACGTTTCGAATATGCACTCGGGGCGACGCTCTGCTGGCTCGTTGTCGGGGTGGGCGGGGTCGGGAACCTTCAGGGTGTCCCAATCCAGAGTGGCCATCTTCTCTGTTACGCAGCTCGGCGTAGTTACTGTTCCTCTCCTATTCACGCAGCTCGGCGTAGTTTCTGTTCCTCTCCTATTCACGCAGCTCGGCGTAGTTTCTGTTTCTCTCCTATACACGCAGCTCGGCGTAGTTTCTGTTCCTCTCCTATACACGCAGCTCGGCGTACTCCCTCAGCCCGTTCTGTTCCTCTCCTATACACGCAGCTCGGCGTACTCTGTCCGCTTCTGTCACTCTTGCTCCCCTCTTGATTCTCTCGCCTGCTTGATAGTTTGATGCGTTGACGCTTCTACACACAAAACCCTGAACTGATCACACCCTGAGCCTGATGAAGGGTGGGGTTAGTGTATAGAGCACGTTTGGTTGCAGCTGTGGTGGGGCGCTTTCCGCTCACACGAGTGTGCTTAAAAAAAAAAATTTGGCCAAAAAAAAAATTTTTTTTCGCCTGGCTCAACAGAATCTGGGGCTCACTGGGGTGCCACACTGAAAAATTTCGGAAAATTTTCGAATTTTTTTTCAGCCATTTTTGGTTAGCCAGGCCTGGGCCCAGCTGGGCCAGGTAGGCCGAAATTTCGACATGTCGAAAAAAAATTTCCGGGGGGCTTCGCCCCCCGGACCCCCCATGTGGGGGGCTCCGCCCCCCACGCCCCCCGCCCCCCCCCCCCCCCCACCTCCCGGAGAAAATTCAGAAACCCACCCACGGTCAAAGTTGAAAGGGGGCCGTGACCAGAGGCTATAAACGTTTAAAAGTCTTTCGCAAGCCGAAGTCGTACGACAGACCACGGGAATGACAGAAAACAGCAGACGGGTTTGACCCCGCTGCTGCTCCTCGACAGACCCGCAACCAGCGCCAGAGCCAACTGCAAGCGTGACACACATACCGTAGCGTCGAAAAGAGAAGTTATGCACAACGACCCGTGTGGTCGAAGTGGCTAACCCTGTGAGACAGAATTGACGCTGGAAAATCCACCATTTTGTGGGCGTCAAGACTGGTGGTGTGGTGGCTGTCCTGTGTCATCTTGCACTCCTGAGAGCGCAATCTACAGGACAACAGAGGCAACAATGGATGTAGGAAGACAGGAGGGCTGGGTGGGGGCAAGGTCGACGTACACCCCCCCCCCCTCTCTACTTCAACGCACGACTACAACCCCCCCTCCTCACTTCTACATCTCCCATATATACCCCCACCCCCGTCGTTCAGATCTACCGTACCCATGAAAATACGGCCGCGGGGTGTGACACCCCCCCCAACTTACCTGTCCTGTAGATTGCGCTCTCAGGAGTGCAAGATGACACAGGACAGCCACCACACCACCAGTCTTGACGCCCACAAAATGGTGGATTTTCCAGCGTCAATTCTGTCTCACAGGGTTAGCCACTTCGACCACACGGGTCGTTGTGCATAACTTCTCTTTTCGACGCTACGGTATGTGTGTCACGCTTGCAGTTGGCTCTGGCGCTGGTTGCGGGTCTGTCGAGGAGCAGCAGCGGGGTCAAACCCGTCTGCTGTTTTCTGTCATTCCCGTGGTCTGTCGTACGACTTCGGCTTGCGAAAGACTTTTAAACGTTTATAGCCTCTGGTCACGGCCCCCTTTCAACTTTGACCGTGGGTGGGTTTCTGAATTTTCTGGAAAGCACCATGGATTCGAGGGACTGCGTGATTCGGACTTGCAGAACGGAAGGGCTACTGGGAAGGAACTGTACACTTTCTTGAGGCACGATCATTGGTGACCTAGGACGGAGGCATGCACGCATGTTGACTGGTGAAAAGGGGACACCCTAAGCAAGGCATACAAAGCGGTAGGTAATACCCGCCTGGGCTCTGTTTACCCCACCGTCAGCAACGCGGCGCCGTTAAAACTCTATAAGGGGAGGTTTGGCATGTCGCACTGTTCGTCGCATTCAGCGGGGGAGCCAGTGGACGTGTGGAGAGGGGTGTACAGTTCTGAAACAGTAGTCTGGCTCTGAGGGGGCGAATCACGTGTGGGAGTGTGGGAGGGAAGTCCTGAGATGAAGTGGTGCGATCCTTGGGGGGGCGAAAGTTTCATTTGCCTTTGGTCAAGGCCTTTTCAAACAAATTCGACCACGGAGCCTAGTAGCTGGTCCCTCGAATAGCACAAGTCTATGACAGGTCCCGGCACGAGGTTGCCTGCTATCGCAAACCCCCGGGGTCAGCCCGAGGACCCCCCCTTTAGCCCCCAGCTGGGGGAGGGGTTCAGTACCACTTTTTCGCCCGGCCAAAGGCCCCCCCTGAGTGGGGGGCCTGTGTGCTGACCCCCCCTGCCTGAACCTGAGCACTGCTTAGGGGGGCTCTGGGGGCCCCCCTGGCCTACGGCTGGGGGGGGGCCTGTGTGTACTGGATAGTTTAGGTGGCATTTGCGATAATGCCACTTTTTTTTCGCGATAATGCCACTTTTTCAGTACCACTTTTTTGGCCTGTGCCCCTGTGGCCTGGCCAAAGCCCCCTGGGCCCCCCCTGAGCCCTGGCTTGGGGGGGCCCTGTGGACCCCCTGGCCTACGGCTGGGGGGGGGGCCTGTGCGTACTGGATAGTTTAGGTGTCATTTGCGATAATGCCACTTTTTTTTCGCGATAATGCCACTTTTTTGGGTGCCACTTTTTTCTTCGCGATAATGCCACTTTTTTTTCGCGATAATTGGTGCCCCTGATTTACCCCTTTTTCACTACGCACAAACTACGCAATCTGGGGGGGGGGTCTCGCTTTTTGGTCCCCCCCCAGTTTTTTTTGGTCCCCCTTTCTGTGTGGCTACTGAGACAGGACTGGAGGCACTGCGCTGACCGAGCAAAAAATTATTGCCAGAACTCACTATACACCGTACGAAAGAACGCACGACATGTGGGGCGGGACTCCAGAAACACCTGGGCAAGGTTGCCCCATGCCCAGAAACACCTGAGAAGGAAGTGAGTTCCAGGAGCCGCGTAGAACACCCTCGAGATTGTGAATGATGATACGATCACAGCCTTCAGGGCGATGCGAGGTGCCACCCTGAAGGTGGCCCTTGACATCAAGGAGAGCGTCGGCCGAGGGGTCGACGAAAAGCTGAAGAAGGCGCTACTGGCACTGGATCCCGCGGGGTATACGGAGGTCACCGCCACACAGGCAACCTCCGCTGACAACGTCCAGGAGACGTTATCCGAGGGGATCACAACGGCACTAGAGATCTGTGTCACGGGATCCAGGCGCCCACTCTCCCTCGACGGTCTGGGGATTGTTGTTGGGTATGGTGTCGTTTCCTGCAGCTGCAAAAAAGCGTAGCAACTGTGCTTCCTTCTTCCTTAATGATGCGTTGACGCTTCCACCCGGAGGAGCTGAAGCAGGCACCGCTTAATGATGCGTTGATGCTTCCACCCGACGAGCTGAAGCAGGCACCGCGCCAAAGGGCACCCCCAAAGAGACCTGCAAAGACTGCGTCGAAACCCGCACCGAAGGCTGCCAGCGCTGCAGCACCTGAAGAACCTGCAGCACCTGCAGCACCTGAAGCGCCTGCACCCTCACTGACCCCGGAACAGCAAGAACTCCTTGAGTTTGGGGTCCCGGCATAGAGACAGAGAATGGCTGAGTAAATCAAAAAATGAGACCCCCCCCCCCCCTTTTCACTACGCACAAACTACGCAATATGGGGTCGTCAGGGGCACCATATAATAATAATGCCACTTTTTTTTCGCGAAAATGCCACTTTTTGAAAAGTGGCATTATCGCGAAACTTTCAAAAAAAACAGGGCATTATCGTAAATAACCCTATTGGTGCCCCTGACGACCCCATATTGCGTAGTTTGTGCGTAGTGAAAAGGGGGGGGGGGTCTCATTTTTTGATTTACTCAGCCATTCTCTGTCTCTATGCCGGGACCCCAAACTCAAGGAGTTCTTGCTGTTCCGGGGTCAGTGAGGGTGCAGGCGCTTCAGGTGCTGCAGGTGCTGCAGGTTCTTCAGGTGCTGCAGCGCTGGCAGCCTTCGGTGCGGGTTTCGACGCAGTCTTTGCAGGTCTCTTTGGGGGTGCCCTTTGGCGCGGTGCCTGCTTCAGCTCGTCGGGTGGAAGCATCAACGCATCATTAAGCGGTGCCTGCTTCAGCTCCTCCGGGTGGAAGCGTCAACGCATCATTAAGGAAGAAGGAAGCACAGTTGCTACGCTTTTTTGCAGCTGCAGGAAACGACACCATACCCAACAACAATCCCCAGACCGTCGAGGGAGAGTGGGCGCCTGGATCCCGTGACACAGATCTCTAGTGCCGTTGTGATCCCCTCGGATAACGTCTCCTGGACGTTGTCAGCGGAGGTTGCCTGTGTGGCGGTGACCTCCGTATACCCCGCGGGATCCAGTGCCAGTAGCGCCTTCTTCAGCTTTTCGTCGACCCCTCGGCCGACGCTCTCCTTGATGTCAAGGGCCACCTTCAGGGTGGCACCTCGCATCGCCCTGAAGGCTGTGATCGTATCATCATTCACAATCTCGAGGGTGTTCTACGCGGCTCCTGGAACTCACTTCCTTCTCAGGTGTTTCTGGGCATGGGGCAACCTTGCCCAGGTGTTTCTGGAGTCCCGCCCCACATGTCGTGCGTTCTTTCGTACGGTGTATAGTGAGTTCTGGCAATAATTTTTTGCTCGGTCAGCGCAGTGCCTCCAGTCCTGTCTCAGTAGCCACACAGAAAGGGGGACCAAAAAAAACTGGGGGGGGACCAAAAAGCGAGACCCCCCCCCCCCCCCCCAGATTGCGTAGTTTGTGCGTAGTGAAAAAGGGGTAAATCAGGGGCACCACCTATACGTAAATATTTTGGAACGTAAATATTATGGAACGTAAATATTTTGGAACGCTGGTGGGTTGGCGTTCCAGATTTTTTTCGTTCCATAATATTTACAGGGCTTTCTGCGACTCGGGGACTTGGACCAGGTGATCGGACGGCGTACAGAGTCCCTGACGGGACCTACTCGTGCACTTTTCGCGCGATTCCTGACGCAAGCCGTCCTCACCACCGAGTCCCGAACTGGCCCTGTAAATATTTTGGAACGTAAATATTATGGAACGGACCGGCCAAAAATGGGCCCGTTCCATAATATTTACGTTCCATAATATTTACGTATACGGTACTTGTATTTTTACTTGATATACCGTATACGTAAATATTTTGGAACGTAAATATTATGGAACGTAAATATTATGGAACGCTGGTGGGTTGGCGTTCCAGATTTTTTTCGTTCCATAATATTTACAGGGCTTTCTGCGACTCGGGGACTTGGACCAGGTGATCGGACGGCATACAGAGTCCCTGACGGGACCTACTCGTGCACTTTTCGTGCGATTCCTGAGGCAAACCATCCTCACCACCGAGTCCCCAACTGGCCCTGTAAATATTTTGGAACGTAAATATTATGGAACGGACCGGGCAAAAATGGGCCCGTTCCATAATATTTACGTTCCATAATATTTACGTATACGGTATAGGGATATCAGGAGTTGTGCTCTTCTTTCTAACCCTACTTCACTTCTCCTCCCCTGAAGAGGGGGAGACTGGAACTCGCACCCCACCACTCGCCCCTCGTCCCGCCCAGCCAGCCACCCTGCGCTGGGCCTCAATGCACCCGCTAGTCGCTTCTCCGCTCCGGGTGCCTGCAGAGAGAGGGGTGGGGGTGGGGGTGGGGTGTGGGGGGGCAGCCCGGTGGTGCCCTGCGCCGCCCCCCCCCCGGTTACAGAAACCCGGTGGGTTCCCCGCCTGCTTCTTGAGGAGAGAGAGTGGCCGCCGCCCCGTCAACGCTTACCACAGAGGAGGGGATCCCAGCCAGCAGGCGCTGTTGGAGGATCGCACACCGCAGCAAGTGCTGCAACAGCCACCGCCCCGTCTTTGTCTGAGCACAGCATGCAGCCAGCAACAACGGGAGTGACTTGATGTGGTATTCGCACTTCAGGTGATTCCTCTTGGACGATTCGAGAGCGATGAATGCTAGCGACTTTCCCTCTCTGTGCGTTGCGTTCTGGCGTGTTCTTTTTCGAGCAACCCATACTCATGCGCGGCCCTGTAGGTCACGCATCCCGTTTTCTCGTCAACGAAAAGTACAGACGAACTCTTCTTTGTAGAACACTACCGGTTGTCGTTTGCTTCGAGGTCGTCGTGCCGGTGGTCTTTTTCGCAAACAGCGATCACTGGGCGCTGGGAGGTGGCAGGGATACGTACTTTATGCCGACCGGCCACTTCGACTGGACCTGTGTGTGACGAAATCGCACACGTCAGTCGTCGTGAGTGACTGTGGTGTCTTGCCCCGCACCAACCCCCTCAGCGAATCTGTGCGGTCGCCCCCTCTCCCACCCCACCCTCCCCCTGCGTAGCACCGTGGGGCGTGGGGCAATCACTGACACATTCTCCCTTTTACCCCCCCCCCCCTCGATCCGGTGCATCTGCTGATTATCAGCGCACCCCACACACCCACCAACAGGCGTAACGGGAGGGGAGCTACACCCCTCGGGTGGGGCGGACGGGGGGGTGACAGGACCCCACCTTCCCCGCGTGCTGGGGTTGCTTGGCTGTTGGGATGCTGTTCTATGTCAAACACGGCGACGACGAGACGACCGTCTTCAACGGAAACTGCAAGAACGTCGTGCTGCTGAGTTACATCAAACAGAGCTTAGGCATCGACTCCGATATTGACCTCATTACAGCTGATCCCTTGAAGGTTGGCGACCCCAAGACGCAGCCGCTGAACTTCCTGGACGAGCCTCACAAATATGCGCACGAGACAGCGGGCTTCACGGAACGCGGGAAATACGCCGTCCTGAGCGTCGCCACAGAAGACGAGGGCAGGTTCTACAAGGTGCATCTCGAGTCTGAGGAGGGCATGAAGCTCAAGACTCTGATCGAGGCGCTGAATACAAGCCGCACCGGCGGCAAGGCCGGCGGGAAGGGGAAAGGGAAAAAATGAACCCCCCAAAAAAATGAACGCGCCACGGCGGGAGCGGCGGATTTTCGGGAGGGCAACCCCCCTCTCCGAAACGGAGCCGGTCCGCCTGGGCGGGAGACCACCTCGCTCTGTGTGGGGAGGGGGGGTGAGGCTGGGGAGGGGGTCGCGGCTGCGATCGCCACGATTTACACGCGGTGAGGGATGTTGCAGTTGAGGGGGGGGGGGTAGGGGGGGTCATAAGCCCCCCTAAAAACGTACGAAAACCAAAAATTTCAACATACCATCAGAACCGCCCTAATACCTGATCTGACCCGAAAATCCGACCCATACCCCCCCGGAAACTGTCTGGGGCCCACTTGTGACACCTGATACGCACTTTTGTGATGATTTTTTGGGGTCCTAAAAAATGTACCTCAGTTTCGTACCTTGCCTTTGTACCTGAACCACTCCCGACCGCATTATTTCGTTCTTTGCCTTTTCTGCGGTGGTTCTGGCTCAGGTGGCACGCATGTTGCCTTCCCCAGTGCCTCGGCAAGGTCTTTCTTGACCTGATTAGTGGGAATGTTGTGTTGTTGCGTCAGCAGAATGAGTTCAGCCACCTTCTGGGTGTAGTACTTCGATCGCATATGGGTCATTGTGAGTACTTCGTACGCCTGGGAGGCTGCATCGGCATTAGTAGGCAGCGTTGTAGATGCTTTTGCTTCGTCGATCTTAGCCTGTGAAGGCACGATTGGGATATTGTACGCCCTGAGAGCCGAAGTGGCTGTGTAATGACTGTGTAATTTGCGCCCCGCAGGATATGCACACCACGCAGTCTCGACAACACGTATGAGAGTGTACCATGTGGGGACTCAACAAGGTCATTGGATCGGCATCTGCCTGCCGACTCAGCCCCCACACAGTGCGACCGCAAGGTCGCCGGATGTCTCAACGCCAGGGGAATACCCTCCCCTGGCGTTGTACAACCCTACTCTCAACCCTCGGGTCCTCTCCTGGAGGCGGTGGTGGCGGGCCCGCAACGCTTCGTACTTCCGGTACAGACTGAGGTAGTCTGCCCGGCTGACCCGCTCATTGCTTCCTAGATCATCTGCTGCTCTGGAGCTGCCATCACTCTCACTGCCCGTATCAGTTGGTGTGGGGGTAGGAGCAGGACGAGTGGGAGGAGTAGGAGTGCAGGTGACATCTTTCTTGGCTAGCAAGGAACGCCGCTTTTCCCGCACGTGCGTGCAGTTGATGCACCACTGCATATATCTGTCGTCACCACGTCCCACTCGCTCTCCTACGTACCCAGCCCGACGGAGCGCCCGAAATAATGTCGCCTCACCGATGTCGTGTGCCGTTTTCTTTTTACGCAGGTCTGCCACAACGCTCTCTGCCGAGACCCCGCACATCTCCCGTTTGGCGAGCGTCTTTCGAGCAAGGTACTCCTCTGCAGCAGCATCTGACACCTCTGCGAGGCCCTGGGCACGCGGCATGTGTTGCTCGGCGTGCTGAGTGAGCGTAGTGACACCCTTCCCTTGCAAAGAACGAAATAATGCGGTCGGGAGTGGTTCAGGTACAAAGGCAAGGTACGAAACTGAGGTACATTTTTTAGGACCCCAAAAAATCATCACAAAAGTGCGTATCAGGTGTCACAAGTGGGCCCCAGACAGTTTCCGGGGGGGTATGGGTCGGATTTTCGGGTCAGATCAGGTATTAGGGCGGCTCTGATGGTATGTCGAAAATTTTGGTTTTGTACGGGCTTATGACCCCCCCTAGGGGGGGGGGGTGTAATGGGGATCTTACCAGTAACCCAGTGACCCCAGTGAACCCTTCTGGGCCCGGAAGCAGAGCACCTGCCACTCTGCCTTGCAGCGGATGCGTCGTTGCCCCATCTGTGCGTGCTGCAGAGGGCGTGCCCTCCCCCGCCAACACACCACCTCCCATTGTCTACCTCATATGTGAGCCCCATCTGTGAGGGTTGATGGAAAGCTAAATCCGCTGTGGTGTGCCTTCTGAGGCCAAACGGGATCTCCTTCCCGCCAGCACACACCACACATCGCACCCCCAACAGGCCCCTCCGTTTTTCCCCCACTTTTTTTTCTCCTCCTTCAAGATGAACACCGTCCGTGCCGTGTCCCGTGTCGCCGTGGTGGGCCAGCAGCGTCGTGGTATGGCGGCTGAGATCGCGTCGACCCACGGTAACATCGGTGTCTTCGCGGCAATGACCTACGCCTACGGTACCCTGACCCCCCGTTACCAGCAGGAGTATGTACATCGCTTGCCCTCAGGGTTGGGGTTGCTGTTCCCAAGGGTGGTTGCCGCCTCTTGTGAGGAGGCCTGCCTTCGCAAGCATGCTGTGCAACAACAGCCTATCCGCGTGTCTCGCGCTTCGGCATGCTCATCGCATTGAGCCCAAGGCTGATGCCCCAAGCCGTTGGCTTGCAGTTTGTCTGCCCCACACCACCCACTACCCACCACTCCCGCCCTCTACAGGCTGTCGATGCCCCACGCGACCTCCGCGCACGTGCCCCTGTACCTGCTCCAGGAGGAGAAGCGCAGCATCGCCCAGCTCAGCCGCCAGCTGGACAGCACCTACACGACGTGGGACCGCACGTATGCAGCAGACCTGTTTGTAGTCAGTTCAGTCGGGAGAGGAGGGGAGTAGGTGGGCAGGTGAGGAGCATTGTTCGGAGTTGTGATATCACCCCGTTGCAAAGGGCGAAGCGGCCCGGATATTTCGGATGCCTCACAGGGGGAGGGGGGGGGGGCTCAGCGAGGGAGGGGGGGGGGGAAGGAAAGAACACACATCGCGCATATCACATTGCCCACACTCTGCATGGCAGCCCACAACCGCCTCACCCACCAACCTCCTACAGCCCGTCGGCTGGCGCCCTGCGCAACCTGTCCACGACGCTGTGATGTGGGGGCTGCACGTCTCTACGTTTCTCATGAAGCAATCACCCATGCACGCCTGATCTAGGGCACTCCCCCCCCTGCCTGCCTGGCACAGGGGCTGCTTGGAAGACCCCGCGAAACGGGTGTGTGAGGAAGAGAAAAAAGAAGATAGGACAAAGGCACTTCGGCGAAGCCCCTTCGGGCTTCCTGCTGTGGGAATGGGTTGGGACAGTCTGAGAGAAAGCTGCACACCCCTCTCGCACTCTGTGTGTGTGAGGGTTCGCCGTGGAAGGGAAGAAGATGGCCGTTTCATTGCCAGGGCGGAATGTGAGCCTGCTGTCCAACGGGGGGGGGAGGGGGGGGGGCGGGTGTTTTGGAGTGTGTAGTGCATTGTCGAGAGCGAGCCTTTGCGACCACAGCCAACAGGATGCGGAGAGCTGTGTGTGGAGGGGAGGGGTCCTGATGGTGTCGTCTCTGCGCACCTCAGGGGTACAACCCCAGACGAGCCCTTTTGAGAGAGGAAAAAAGGCGGGTTGGGGGTGGGAGAGGCGGGTGGGGGTGTGTGTGAGGCCCACAGGGTTTTTTTTGCGTGTTTCATGGGTCAAAAAAAAGCGTTGGGCAGATCTGCCTGAATTGCTGCCTGCGGGTTGCGCCGCTCTCCCCCTTCCACCCTCCCCTCCCCCATTCACCAGACACAACCTGCATAGCGAGTGAAGGGTGATCATTCTTGTGCTCCCTTCAAATTCGATTTTACTACCCCCCCCCCCCATTCACCCATCACCCTCCTGTACGGGTGACAAACCTAGCGAAGCTTTTTAAAAAAGCAAATCGATCCACCAACGCTGCAACCAAACGTGCTCTATACACTAGCCCCATCCTTCATCAAGGCTCAGGGTGTGATTATCAGTTTCAGGATTTTGTGTGTGGAAGCGTCAACGCAACAAACAAAAAAAAGGGGAAAATCCATCAGGAGCGGTTGCAGCTGTGAAGGTGATACATAGACATCACCACCACCACCACCACCACCACCACCCAGGCATCCCCTCCCCCCCACCCCCCGCCGTTCCCCCCATAGCGAGTCAACGGGAGAGGGTCAAACACCCCCTGCGCACATTCTCCCCTTCTCCTTCTCCTCCTCCAACCTCCCACCATTCAACCCCACCACCTTCGGTAGCACGGGGGGGGGGGTTTTGCGTGGGGTCACCCCCACCCGCCCGCATCCCCCCCCCCCTGCCCTTCTTCTCCCTTCCATTCCCACCCCACCACCATCTCCTGATGGCTCAACCGCAGTATATGATTATTTCTGGTGGGCCGGTGAGGGGCGAGGGCAGGCAGGACGAGGGTGGGGGGTGCAGGGACAGGCTCGGCTTCGCTGTTGACAGTGAGGGTTATGCTGAGTGGGCGCAAGGGCCGTGGGGTTCCGACCAGGGTTGGGCGCAGGCGAGTGAGTTTCTCAAAGCGGTGGGGTCCGGGGATGGCCAGGCCTACGCCGAGCTGTGCTGGCTGAGCGCGCAGAGGGGTGTGCTGGAGAGGAGGGGGAATGTCACAGACGCGCTCTCCGCACACACCGATGCGGAGAAGGCGCTGACTGTCCTCTGCCACTCCGCATCCTCTTCTCTTCACCAACACCCCGGGAAGTCAGGCCTGATTCATCCGATAGATCGGATTACCAAGGCATTCACCCTCCGCAACCAGAGCACCGGGTATGTCAAAGGGTGCGTGTCATTCGCCGCCATCGCCGCAACCGCCTTCTCCGAGAAGACCTGCTTCTGGCTCCTGGTGAGGGTGTTGGAGAAGCGGCTCTCCGCTACCCTCAGCCACACCCACACCTTCGCGGGGTTTGAGGCTGTCAAATTGCTCCTTCAGGCTGCTGGGGAGAGCAGCACCTCCGCCCCCACCTCCAAAACCCCCGCCGCTGCAACCCCGTCCCGCCTCCATGCCTACCTCTCCGAGGAGATGGCGGTGTACGACATGTTGATCTCCTCCCTCTTCCGCGGGTTTCTCTCCGAGTCTGCCCTGCCCCGCGAGGTTGTGGTTGTCGTTTGGTATTTTCTCCTCCACCTCTGCAGGAGGGTGCAGCGGAAATTCCCCGGGGCAGTTGCGGACTCGCGGCGTGCTGCCTCCGAGGGGCTGTTTGAGGAAATCCCTGCCCCGGGGTCCCGGTGGCCCGGTGGTGCGCAGCATGCCGACACGTCTGTTCCGGAGTCGCCTTCGTGGGGCCCGGCACCCTCAGACAGGGCAGAGGAAAACAGCAGCAGCGTCGGCTCCCCCGAGACAGCCTCGAGCGTCGCACGGAGGCTGTCGCGGTTTGAAAAATTCCAGCAGATGTTTGAAAAATCCCGGGCGGCGGAAAAACCCACCGCAGGCGACCACCCCGACAGCCACACCGGCTCCCCCAGCCAGCCGAATGGTTCCTCCGCCTCTGTTTTAGGGGATCTTGCAAAGGGCGTGCCCGACAGCGCACTTCACGAGGCAGTGTTCACACTCTTCATCTCCAACCTCCTCCTCTACTTCGAGCCGGATCTCATGGGGATCGGTGTGGGGAGTATTGGGGGCGTCGGGGCGGAAGAAGAAGAAGAAGAAGAAAAGACTGGAAAACCCCAACCCGACCCGTCATCCAGCCCGGCAGCATCTCCTATGGGACGCGCGTTGCACCGGGGTGCCACGCCGCACGCAGCTGGGGGAGATATGAGGGTTTCTCTCGCATCGGCATCGGCGCTGTCCCCAACTGTGCGGGGGAGTGGGGCGTCATCTCCCGAGCTGCTGACCCCCACCTCCTCGAAGAGCAGAAGCGGCTGGCGTTTGGAGAAGAGGCTCTCCATGTCAGGCGGGCAAATGGAGGGCCCCAACGAATGGGACGACGCACCCGACGACATGCAGCCCTCCCTCCAGCAGCACCCCTCCTCCCGCACCGCCAGGTCCTGCAGCCCCCGGGGTGCGGGCAGCTGCCTCCTCGGCTCCAGCCAGCTCTCCTCCTCCGCCGCAGCACTCTGCAGCGGCGCCTCCCTCGACCTCCCTATGTCCTGGGGAGATGACTGCTCTGAAGGCCGGAGCTATCTTGACCTCGCCGCCCCTGATGGGGTTCTCAGCGACGGGGAGGTGGAAGGGGGGGGAGGAGGTGGTGGTGGTGGAGGTGAGGAGGGTGTGGCGGGCGCTGCGGCGGGGTCGGCTTCGCCCCGCGCAGCCGCGCGGAGGGAGGCGCAGCCGAACATCCCCAGCAGGGAGACGGTGTTTGGGAGGTTGCACCACGCGCTGTCCGTCACAATCCTGAAGGGGGACCACCTGCAGAATGTGTTTGACCTCGTCGAGAAAGGCATCGACATGCAATACGGCGGGCGGCGCGGAGGGGAGGGCGGTGGTGGTGGTGGTGGTGGCGGTGCCCCAACCCCCCAGCCACACCCTGCGATATCCATCGAGCCTGCTGTTGGGGAGGGTGGGGGCGCTGACGACACCCCAATCCACACCGGGGCTGAGCAGGTAGAAGATAACCAGTCTTCCTCCTGTCGAGGTGGGGGTGCCGAAGGCGGAGGCGGCGCCACTCCTGCGGCAGGCGCAGCAGGCGCGCCCTGCGGGGCGTCAGCCTCGCCCCACCCCGCCGCCGCCGACACAGCGAAGAGTGGTTTCGACACCACTATCGTGGCACCCCCACCGCAGCCGCCTGCAGTGCAGGGCGCTCGACGGTGCGACGGTGGGGCTGGGGTACCCTCCACCACGATCACCACCACCACCTCCTCCTCCGCCTCCGGGAGCAACCCCACCCGGCTGGCGGTGCCGTTTGTCCGCCCGCTGTCTGAAATCGCGCAGCTGAGGCAGCGCAGCCTGGTGGAGGTGGAGCGTGCCTTCACCGTGGAGAAGCAGCTGTTCCTCTGCGCGACCCTGCCCTGCCCGCAGCTGACGGACGAGGTGTTCTTCACAAGGGTGGTGCCCCTGTTTGCATCGCACGTCAGGCGGCAGCTGCGCGAGGCCCCTGAAGAGGAGCCGCGTGTGAGCCGCAGCGAGTTCCTCTCCTTCATGCAGCGCGTCGGGGTGGATCCGACGGATTCGGAGATGACGGAGCTGTACGACTCTGCGGGGGGTGGGCATGTCGACCTGCTGCTGTCGCTTATCCTCTACCGCATGCACGGCGGGATGCAGGCGAGGGTGGAGGCGATCGTGCGCCTCTGCATCGAGCGTGAGGACACGCTGGTCGACGAAGAGTCCTTCTCCCGCATCATCACAAGCCCTGCCTGGCGCAGCCAGGGCGCCCCCGTGACGCTGTGCCTGCCGATGTTTAGACAGCTTGCGACTCTGCGTGATGGGGAGCTGCGCATCTCCGCCTCGCAGCTGCGTGAGCTGTTCTACGCAGACCTGCGGACCTGCATTGCTCTGGCGCCGGTGGTATCGTCCTCCCCGGTGACACGGTGGATTGCACCGAATGACTGCAAGGCGGTGTGGGTGCATGACAGCAGCTACAGCAACTGCTTTGTCTGCAGCAGGCACTTCTGGTGGTACCGGAGGAGGCATCACTGCCGGAGCTGCGGGCAGCTGATCTGCAGCGCGTGCTCGATGAAGCAGCGCGCGAGGGTCACCGGGTTTAAAAACCCTGTGAGGGTGTGTGTGGCATGCGGGGAAGGCGTCCAGAGTGGCATCGTGCGCTCCTTCTCTGCAATGTCCGTCATCGCGGAGGTGGTGTGATGGGGGGAGGAGAAGGGGCAGCGTCAGCAACCCTACTCCACAGCGCCTCTCCGGAACTAAGGGTCGAAGGGTGGTAGAGGTCATGCGGCTTGCCTGTGTGGGCTGCCGGTGTCCTGAGGGGGGGTAGGGTAGGGATCTAGGCCTTCCAGACGACACTTTAAGTACTTCGTAGTCGTGTAAGAGAGACTGCGGTGTGTGCGCAGGGTGTGGGGGGAATTCCGTTATTTCTGGTTGTGCTCAGCGTGCGAAATGTGTGCCTGTCTGTCAAAAGTCATTGTTGTCGTTAGAGTAGGGGATGTGTCCCCCCCTTGCAGGTTTGCAGCTCCCTCACGCGGTGCGTTGTGTGTAGGTGCGGGCTCACATCAAGAGCATCACCTCAAAAAAAGTGTTGATATCTTTCAAAAAAACCCCATCGTGTGTGTGTAAGGGAAATTCGCGCTGGGGCGCCCCCCTGAGCGGGCATTTCCAAGCAGAATCCCATCCCCGTTCTCGCTTTACGGTAGAAGCACCCTGTCCAGCAACTGTTCAAAAAATCAGCTCCGAACCCCGTTTCGTTGAGCGCACACATTGCGTCTCAAGGCTGTGTTGCGGGGTTGCATGGGGGTGGCATGGAAGGCGCCCAACCCTGCAGCATTTTCCTTCGTTACTTCGCGACTCCGCCACGCTTCGTCGTTCGTAACTAGTGAAAACAATTCTCCGTCTCACCGGTGTGCGTGGCAGTGCGGCAAAGGAGGAGCGGTGCTGTGTCCTGTGGTGTACGGCGTTCTGTGTGTGTGTGGTTATAAAGTTTTAAGGCGGTGTCGCCCTGCACGGGCAGTAGCACCTCCCCTTCAGTATCGCACTCCCGAAGGATTCCCCAACACGACGTGGCACCGGTTTCGACGCGTACTCTTCGTACCCCTCCCCCCGGCCGCGTCTCTTCAGCGAAGAACCGGGGATAATCGGACCAGGGCTAGCTAAACCCTGGTGGTGTCACGGGTGGGGTTGGAGAGGGAGAAAAGGAAGAAATGAAGTTGCGAAAAAGTCAAACACTGACACGTGAAATCAATAAAAAGGGTGGTATATATCGCCCCCTTGCTGCGACGAAGACACTAAATAGTCAGGCCGCTTCAAGAGTCTTGAGGGCTTGAAGGAAGAAACAGGTTGCTGATGAGTCTCAGGAGCAGGCACCTTTTGTCCGCCCACATGACCTTCGCCCGAAGGCGAACCTCGTCCAGCTTGGCTCGATCGCCACAGAGAAGGGGATCATTCTCCGCTGTGGTGAACATCTTAAAAACCGAGGGTGCAGAGGTGGGGCAGCCCACTGGTGCGACAGCAGGCCGCCCCCGGATAGCTATAACTAGTGCATAGGAAGCATACGACGGCACACGCAACAGATGCCGAAGGCACAACGGCGGGTCACTTTTAACCACCAGAGGAGTGGCACTCCCGAGGGGTGGGGAAGGGGGGGTAGTCACAACACTTTCGAAGGAAGAAAAGGGGCAAATGGGATGTTTTGTGCAAGGTAGAAAGGAAGTCACAACATGAGGCAGGGGGGATTGCTCATCAGGCCTGGGGGAATAGAGGGTTTGTGTGTGGTTATAAAGTTTTAAGGCGGTGTCGCCCTGCACGGGCAGTAGCACCTCCCCTTCAGTATCGCGACGTGACACCGGTTTCGACGCGTACTCTTCGTACCCCTCCCCCCGGCCGCGTCTCTTCAGCGAAGAACCGGGGATAATCGGACCAGGGCTAGCTAAACCCTGGTGGTGTCACGGGTGGGGTTGGAGAGGGAGAAAAGGAAGAAATGAAGTTGCGAAAAAGTCAAACACTGACACGTGAAATCAATAAAAAGGGTGGTATATATCGCCCCCTTGCTGCGACGAAGACACTAAATAGTCAGGCCGCTTCAAGAGTCTTGAGGGCTTGTCTGTGTGTGTGTGTGGTGACCACCATTTACGTGGGGTGTCGGGAGATCCTGCACGGATCATTGCCCACTTGTGTGTTGCGTGATGTGTGTTGTGTCTTCTCCGTATCGCACTGTTTACCCGCGTTAACGAATGTCCCACCATGCATTCTGTGCACCCCTACCCCCACACCCTAACTTAGCGCTGTGTATTGCTTTTGTTTCGCCCCACCACCCGCCCCTGCGATCCGACCCCCCATTCCCCCAGATCGAATCCCCCACATTTTGTTTGTAAGTTGCGTGTTTTTCTTCCGTGGCTTTCTTGCCGCTTTCTGAGACCTTCCCGAGAACACTTGGCGCAAATGCCTCGAACCAAGCTGGGCTGAACAGTGACTAAATAAGCCGGGCGGCATGACTTGCCATGTGTGTGCCTACAGCCGTGAGTTGATCAATGTTTGCTGGACCCTCGTGGATGAGCAGGCCGAGGGGGCGGTGGTGGTGCTCATGCATCTCAGCAACCTCCCCGGCCAATGGTGGTGCCGATTTCTTTGTCTCCCTAGTCTCTCCCAAAAGGAGGCTGTGTGTTGGCAGCGCATGCGTTCACCCCGCACAGGTCACGAACCGGCGCACAAAAAGTAAAGCGGGCAATGCACTATCAACAGCAGACGCCAGAGTGGCAGCAGTAATACGACAGTTGTCCACGCGCCACTCCCATCTTGCGAGCGGGAGGGGGTGGTGCCGCTGTCGGGCCACCCACCCCACCCGTGCCCCGCCCCCCGCAACCGCACACCCCTCTGCAGGATGTGTGCTATCAGCTGTGGAAGCGCCGCCGCAACCGGCAAAACCGAACGAAATAAATGAGGGGGGTGGGGTGCGGAAGGAGTGGGGTGGGGTGGGGAGGTATCTATTCGATGCTTCTTCTTCGATCATTTGACATCGTAATAAGCCCGGGTATCCTCGACGTACGGCCAGTCCCGCTGCATGGCCGTCCAGGATGCTTGCAGATGTCCTTTTCTTCTAATCCCCCGAAAGATTTTGACTTGGTGACTTGTCGGGTGGCCACCCTGCCCGACGTGTCCCTTCAGTAGTCGACAGTGGCTGTGTCGCTGATTTTTTGTCGTCAGCAGACTAATCGGGACCTGACTCTATCCTCGTGTGTGGATCTTCGGGACAGCCACGGTGAAAGTCATACGAAAGAAATAGGGTGTGTGTCTCACGAGAAGAAACAGTTGCCGAAATAATTTCAATTATTTGCCTGCAATAAGGGCGACTGAAAGTCGCCTGCATAGCCTCGTCCCTCGTTGCTTGTGATTCGCGCAAAAAATCCCCTGAAGGAAAATCCATATCCCCAGCAAAAGTGTGCAGATCGCATCAAGAGCGGGTGCTCTGTGCGTTCGGCAATGGGGGAGTCTTTTCTCAAAAGTGCAGAACGGGTGGGATTTCCTCACAAGTCAGGAGGCAAACACGGCAGCGGTTCTGACACAGAGCAAAGGTGCCTCGGCTGCTGCAAAATGGTTTGTCGGTGGCGGTCAGAACTGAACTGAACACGCTCGTCGGGTTTTCCGACCGGAACCCCAGAGGATTAGAAGGTCTCGGACGGGCGTCCGAAAGCTCCGGGATTTTTAAAGGGATTCTCGGGTGCCCTCAGAACGCGTGGGGCAGCCCCCTCGAGCGGGACCATCGAAACCAGGGGGTGGGTGTTCCTGCATGCCAGGTTCATTATCGGACCCCGCCATTCCCCCAGAGGCAATACGCCTGTGCCGGTTGCCATCGCCTGCACCTCCCCACCCCCCCTCAGCCCCAGCCATGCTCGCCCCTGTGAGGTAAGGTGCGACACCACCACCTTAGTGTTCTCTATGGTTGTCACCACGCTACCCCATCCCGCCTCCAGAATTCCGACACACAGCAGTCATGCCTGCATCTGGCAAGGGGTGGACTGTCGAGCCTTTGACCGCTGCGAAACGCAGCGATGTTGCCGACTTCTTTGCGACGCAGCAGCTCTTCCTCGGGAAGGTGCTGAAGGACGTGCCTGTCAATGAGCTCCGTGAGTACGGGGGTGTTCTGTACGACGCCTGCGCCCTGGACCCCTGCACATCGACAGTGCTGTTCGACGATAAGCAGACGCTTGTCGGTGTGGCGATGTGCTGCAGGCCCGACTACTACCAAGCTGTGGATGAGGGGCAGCTGTCAAAGCCCTGCGCGCAGCACCTCGCACTGTTCAAAAGCTTCCAGAGGCCAGCCGAGGAGTACGTCGCTGAGCACGACAGCAACAGCATGGGCCCCGTGACAGGGGTCTACTTCTGCGTGCTGCCGAAATACCAGGGGGGCGGGGCGCTCATGGCGATGATCACCCAGTGCTACAACCTCTGCCTCACCAACGGATGCGGCTGGGTGTGGACGTGGAGCGCGAACAAGATTCTCGTCGGCAAACGCACCCCCCTGTTGCGACACGCCACCTTCCACGTCAGCCCATACCTGAAGGTCACCGATGTGCAGGAGTTTGAGTACGAAGGGGAGCGTCCCTACAAGGCTTCGATCCCTGTTTACATCGCGCTGTTCAAAATTGCGGGCGCTTCGAAGCTGTAGTGCATCATGACTTGCCACCGGTTGTTTGACCTAGCTGAATCGGGCATCGTCACTGCAAAGGAAGAATAGTGCGTCAGCTACTTGGTGTGCGGGCCACAGGTTTCAACAAGCCATACATTGCTGGAGGGTGCTGGCCGCCCTCCTGCCTCGACTTGGCGAGACCCCAACCTCAAAACTTTTCAGAAGTGCCGCTGTCCATCGATTCCAAACCATGAATCCCGTGCAGATCTCAGGGGCGTTCTCTGTGACATAAAAGGCGCTGCGTCCGCGAGTTTGTTCGCACTCCCTTGATACCGCCCCCCCCCCCCCCCTCCGTGACGTGTTGTTTCGATACACAAAAGCCCGCTGTGTGGCTTGCTGGCACAGTCCGGCGCAGAGGGTGTCACCACACCACCCCCCCCGCTGTAATGCACAGGAACCTTTGTGCATGAGATCCACCGGCAACAGAACTGCTGATGGCGAAAAGGGGGGGTGCGCGCACAAATTCCGCCGGGTTCACCACCCGCCGCCGCCGCCACTCCTGGTGAAGGCTTTTTGTTTCCCGAAGCCACCTGTGTGCGTTGTTAGTGATGAACTCTTCCCGTATTCTTCGTGGAGCAAGCTGATTCTCCGTAAAAGCTTGCGGCAGATCCCAAGGTTCCATCTGGGAGTGTCTACAGCGCCCCTAAGACGCAGCTCCCCCCAGCCCCCAGACGCATTGCCAAGTGTGTCAGAAGGAGAGTGTGTAAATATGGAACACTGTCGACACATGAACAACCAAGAAAATCACTGCTTCCGACGAAACATACTCTGAGCTGTGTCTCTTTGTCTGCCACAGGGGCTTTGCCCTGCTGGAGCGAAAGCGGCATCCACTCCCAGAGACCGTGGCCCGACGAGGAACCCCTCCTTCCTCCTCCACCTCCACCATATCCTGTTATCCTTTCATGTGGTTGTGCCTTAGGGGAGAAGAGGCTGGGCCAAAAAAGTCAACTTGTGATCTGCGCTCAAAAAATAGCCAATCTCCGCGTGCCTTTTGTGTGTGTCCTTTTTTGTGTTGACTGCTTGGCTCAGCCTCCTCTCTCTCTCTCTCTCTCTTCCCATTGTTTTGTCTCTTCTTTATGCGTACTTTCCACCTTGTCCTGCCTGCTGGCGCAGCCCGCCTGTCTTCCATTTTCTGAGAGGTTGCTTTTGTCCAAAAACGGATAATATTGGGGGCCTTCGTTCTGTGTCAAACTCTCAGGGAAGGGGTGGGGACTGCAGCTGAGGCTGCCTCCGGGCAGCAGCTACATTACAACCCCCTACCCCGATCTCTCTTCCTCCTTCTCTTGGCGCAACAGCGGATATGGGGGCCTTCGCTGCCAGGTGTGACTTGGGTGAGAAGAAGTGAGGGTCAGCCTGCTGCCCTCACTGACTGACGAGCCATGCCTGGCTGTGGCTGCACGACGCGGTCCTCACGGGAACCAGAGCTTGATGGCGCGGGCGCAGGGAGGGGCTTGCGTGAAGGTCAGGGCAGCCCAGCGCCAGAACAAAAAACTATTTGTTTCAAAGAATTTCACCCAGTGGGGGTGGGGGTGGGGGGGGGGGGGTGTGTGTGGCGTGCCTCAAAAACAGCAGGCATGCATCTCGCCTCCCCACCCGCAACACCCCCGCCCGAATTTTTGCTGGTCTTCACCGTATCGAAAAAAATCACAGTATGTACGAACTACACAAAATCAGCGGATGTGCACGCTGGTAACATAACCGCCTCCCTTGTTGTCTGTCTTCCTCGGGCTGTGCTAGTCTGACGTGCCTTTGTATCCCCGGTTATGCCTCGGGATGAACTGGGGCGCAGAGAAGACGTCACATAGCGTGTTTCGAAACTTAGACGGCAATAGGTTTGGTGGGTCCACGTGGTGTTAGCCTTGGCCATGCTTCATCACGTTTTCTGAAGTGAAAAAAAACCAAGAAACGAAAACCTAACGATTGTGCCCAGGCGCACGGTGCATACGGTGGAAAAATCCAGCCGCCCGAGCGAGAGTCTGAGCGGGTGTCTAAAGGCTCGAACTGAGACCCCCGAAAAGGGTTCCCCGACCCCAGCTGGATCAGCCCCACTGTGTGGTGTGCCTGTCTTGTGGGATTGCTTGTCTCACTGCGGCCCGACGACCGTCTAACCCGCTGGCACAAAAGCGGCGAGGTGGCCCAGGGGAGTGAAAGAAAAGAAATTAGACGAGATCTGCTGTCCACCCCCCTCCCCCCACCTCCTTTTTGGATTTCAGACACAACCTGCATAACGAGTGAAGGGTGATCATTCTTGTGATCCCTTCAAATTCGATTTCACTTCCCCACCTCCTTTTTACACCGCCTGTGTGCTTTCTGGAAGGCACCACCGCATTTTTTTTGTAGCCTCATGCAATGAAGGAGGAAATGGAACACGGAGAAAGCAGGTCATTCGAGTTTACGGCACGCGTAGTGCCGTAATTGCAGAGCCACATCTCACCTCATCACAGGTCGAGGTGTGTGCGTTTCACCACAACCTCTCCCCTCCCCATTCCCCCGTGTTGAGTGACATGTGTCGATAGTGTTCCATTTCTCCGCCAAGCAAGCCTGCTTTTGTCACAGCGAAATAGTCGGTAGGGGCGTACCGCGCGCAGTGTGTTCTGATCTGAGAGCAATCACAAACTTCACAGGGGCCACACCACACTGCCGCTCGACTCCGCACAAAAACAACCCTCGGATCACTGGGGGGACATCACAACAACCGCACGCCATACATCCCCCCATGCATCCCCTGCAGCCCCCCCTCCCCCCCCCCCCCTCCCCCCACAAACACACCATGTCCGGCGTCGACAAGCCTGCAGAGGCTGAGCCTGTTGCCGCTGCCCCGGCTGAGGGAGATGCTCGTGAGCCTTCGCCCGCAACAGGCGAGACCGATGGCGTGAAAGTTGTGGACGATGCCACAGCCGACGGGGAGAAGGCGAAGCCGGGGAAGTCGAGCAACGCGTGCTGCCAGCACCCCGAGGCGAGGAAGAAGAAGAAGAAGAATCCTTATGCGGAGGGCTTTTCCGACGCGATTGCCGGGGAGGATAAGGGGGAGGTGGACAAGACAAGCGAGGACCTGGAGGCGGAGGAGGAGAAGAAGGACGAGCAGGAGGGCGAGATGATCCCCGAGGAGAAGCTGATCGAGGAGCTGCACATCCCGGTGGATGACGAGGATATCAACCTGGTGCAGCTCCGGATCTTCGACATCTCGAAGGTTGCGCTGAGCAGCCTGACGAAGTGCAAGATTCTGCAGCTCCGCCAGAACCTCATCCACGACGTCCACCCCTTCCCGGAGAACCTCCACGCAGGGCTGGAGGAGCTCGATATTTACGACAACAAGGTGAAGGCGATTCCGCTGCATTTCAACGTGTTTACGAAGCTCCGCGTGTTGGACCTGTCTTACAACAACATCCGCCTGATTGAGAATCTGGACATCCCGACCCTCGAGGTCCTCTTCCTGACGGAGAACAAGATTACGACTATCCAGAACCTGGACAAGCTGCCGAACCTTAAGCAGCTCGAGCTGGGGTCGAACCGGATCCGCAAGATTGAGAACCTCGAGAAGCTGCCCCTGCTGGAGGACCTCTGGCTGGGGAAGAACAAGATCACGTCTCTGCAGGGGCTCAGCAACCAGACGCGTTTGAGGCGCCTGTCGCTGCAGGCGAACCGGTTGACGGAGATCCCTGCGGAGGCGCTGCGCAACAACACGTCCCTCACAGACCTGCACCTTTCGGAGAACGGGATCAAGAAGATGGAGAACGTGGCGCACCTGAAGAAGATCCGGCTGATCGACTTCTGCTTCAACCCCATCACAGAGATCCACGAGGTGGACCAGCTGCCCGCTATCGAGGAGTTCTGGTGCACCGACGCGCGCATCGCCTCCTGGAAGGAGGTGGAGAAGCTGGAGAAGGTCAAGTCGCTCCGCACAGTGTACCTCGAGCGCAACCCTGTGGAGGACGCGCGGTATCGGCACAAGCTCGCGCTCCTCATGCCCGGCCTTACGGAGGTATGTGCTCCCCGCTACTAAGTCTCCTGAGAGAGACGATGCCTCCGTGGTTCCTGGGCGGACAGTAATCTCAGGCTAACAACTGTTCCCCATCCACCCCCATGTTGTGGGCCAACCTTTTTTTCTATTTCACTGGGGAGGGAGGGGAGGGGGCAAGCCGTTCTCCGGCGATTCGGATCCGGCTCTCGCTAGAGATACCGCGGGGGTGTGGTGCATGGTAGCTCATGTGTTGGTATTGTGTCTGTTCCTCCCCATCCACCCAAACCCCACACACCCACACCGTCCCAACGCAGATCGACTCGTGGCCTGTCGCGCGCCGCGACATCACTGGGAAGCAGGAGGATGGCGACGACCCGCGTGGCAAGTGGGTCGACGGCGAGAAGGCGGAGATCACTTTCAAGGCGAGCCGCGGCGACGCCCCCATCATGCCCTCTGCAGAGGAGGTGGAGGCCGAGAAGCTGGCACAGGGGCTCCCCGCAGCAGCGCCTGCCATCGATGTGCCGGCAGAAAGGGCAGTGGCTGACGCCACTGCCGCGCCGGAGGCGCCGCAGACCGCAACAGACAGCAAGCCTGCCCACACCGACCCCGAGAAGGCTGTTGACTGCTAGAGCTACCCTGGACCCTCTGTTAGGGTGTGGGAGGAAGGAGCACGGGAGGAAGAGGTGGCACGGTGGACGGAAGGGTGCAAGATGACCTCCTTTGGGGTTAGGGTTGGGCATTCTCGTGGTGTAAATGGGATGAGAGGTGATTCTGTGTGGATTTTGGTGCGCTGCCCGTCGGGCGGTTGTGTTTTTATTTTTAAAAACTAGGTTGGGGTCGTACGCTGCTGGGGTGGAGGGTGTGAGGTGTGGAGAGTTCGTCACATTATTTATTGTCAGTTTTTTCGAGGCCCCCCCCCCCTCTCCCCCCCTCCATCTCCATCTCACACAGGAGCCCGAGTTTTCTCGAGAGTAGAGTCTCTTTTGAAAAAAAAACCAATGACCCGCCTCTGTGACCTCTAGCTTCACAGATTGGGTTGTTGTGGTGTGGGCGCCAGCCGGGATCTTTTTTTATTGACGGCATTGCCCCTTCCAGTTGACTGAAGGGGGCAAACCGCCAAAAAAAATCCGGAGAGTCAGGCCTTGCGGCGATGAGGTCTCTCTTCCTTGGGAGTGTTGATGACGACAACTGCGTCGAGTGCCCTCTCAGTGCGAGGGCAGCGCCAACACCTCCTGGCAAGCTTTGCACCTCATCCCGGATGCCTCTGCGTGATATTCTCCCCTATCTATGTGGGGAGGGGGATTCCAGGGGGAGATACACAATGCGAGCCCACGAGACTGATTCCCTGGTTCCCCCTCTCCCCCACCCACCCATCTGTTTGACAACATCTGAGATATACCCTTTTCTTACAAAAAAAACAGGTTCCCTTATCATTGCCTAGAGATTCCATTAACCGCCAGTGGGTGTGCGGGGCTTTGTTTTGCAATTTATGCAACCACCACCCCCACCCCCCTAGCAGACGTTCTCCATCTAGCCCGCACAGGACTGCAGAGCCCTCAGACCACCCCACCCCAGCCCTCTCCTGTATTTATACAGGAGTGGGGAGGGGAGGGGAGGGGGCGTGGGCGGTTCACCCGCCTTGCTTCTGAAGAAGGAAGCTATGCCGGCTGCATCCCCCTCCGTCCCCTCAGGTATTTGCAACGCTCCCATCCCCACAGCACGTCCGCTAAACTCCCACCCACCCGACTCGCCCACCTACCCCCCCCGTTCCCCTCACCCCCGCACACACGTGAATCTGCTGCAGCAGTGTGTGGAACGCACCGAGCAAATCACTGTTCTGCTCTTGATGCGGTCTCCGCTGCGGCAGCACATACACACCTAACGTGGGTATCGATCTGCCACACGGGGGGGGGGGGTGCAAATATACTGCGGGGCTGAGAACCCCATCCTCTCCAGGTCTGGAGCTGGGTGGGAGATCGCCTCTGCGAAATAGGGTGTCGGCGCAACAACCCGGCATTTTTGAGGCTTCCCGATTTGACTTCCAGAACCTCGGGGGGGTCTGGGTTCTCACAGCGTAGGCGCTCTTTTCTCTCCGCCACGGTGCCTGCCGGCACTCTGCAAAACTCGGCGCAAAAGACTCATCAGGGATTCGCCCTGTTGCGTCCTCCACAAACCAACCCATGGGGTTGGGGGGGGAGGGTACAGTGTGTGAAGAATGGGGTGTGCGCTGCTGATCAGCGGCGAGGCTTTGCAAAATAAACTGGGTTATGTCTTGGGGGGGTGTGTGTGTTTGTGTGCGGGCACGCCATGTCCCAAAAAATCTACGGGATAGAGAGTTTAAAAAAAACGCCTGCCAGGAACCCCTCCCCATAGCCCCCCCCTCGCACCCCCTCCCTCTCCTTTCCCCTCATGGCACACGCGCACACCCCACCACCTCTCTGCCTGTCCGCACTTTTCCTCAATGTGTTCCACCCACACATCGCCCTCTCGCAGGTCAAAACCACCAACACGAGGGAGGGTTTTTAAGGGGGTGGGGAGGGAAAGATTTGCACGTCATATTTTTGCACCCACTGTACTTTTTTTGCAGGGGAAGGAGGGTGCGTGTGTGTGTGTGTGTGTGGGGGGGGGTGACACATGGCCGCCCGCCACCGCTGCCACCACCTCACAAATCCTCCGCGACACCACCACCGCCACCGCCACAACCCCCTCCTTCCCCTGATCCTCCTCCTGCTCGCCTCTGCCCCCCTCCGCGGTACCGAGGCTGCCGGAGCGGAGAACTGCACCACCTACGGCGCGCTGCACCTCACCGCAGACGACACCGAGGGGCTCCGCCTCCCCAGCATCCACCTGGGCCACGAGTACACCGTAACCATCTCGATGCGCAGCACGGAGCTGGCCGACGGGGCGGCGAGCCACCTCACTCCGCTGTGGCAGTGCTCCGACGGGGGGCTCAATGAGGCAGGGCTTTACGTCCTGCGCAACACCTCTGGCAGCTCGATCGAGTTCCGCACGGGGAAGGGCGGGTCTGTGGAGAGGAACCGGCTGGATCTCGACGGGGATGCCTACGACCTGGGCGACGGGATGTGGCATCAGATTTCGGTGACCCACAACAAGACATCCGGCTACAGCACCAGCGGGATCGCGCTTTATATCGGAACGGAGCTGTTGTGGAGCTTCAGCCTGGTCACCCCTGCGGTTTCCGGGTCGCGGTCCGACTGCTGGGTGGGGTCCTCCCAGGAGTCAGGGGATCACACCGTGTCAGTCTTCCGGGGCAGCCTCCGTGACCTCCACTTCCACGAGAAGGTGCTCAGCCCCGCAGAGCTTGGAACCGGGGGTGTCATCTCCGCCACCTCCTCTCTGTGCAGCTCCGGATGCAACGGGCCCTACTCCACGCGCTCCCCCCTGCGCAACATCGCTTACACCGCAGCCCCGGTTTCCGGATCCCGCACCACCTCGAGGGGTTCGGACGACGCAACCCCAGCAGCATCCGTCGCAACCTTCCAGGGGTATTTCACTCTGCTGAGCATCCCCTCCGTCGAGTCGGGTCTTCTCCTCTACGGCGGGGGTGACGGAGGAGGAGGGAAGGGCTGCACTGCGCAGCGCGGCGGGATTCTCCTCTACACAAAGCCCTCTGGGGATGGGGGTGCCTCCCTAGGGGTGCGGAACACCGGTGTTTCGGAAAGGCCCGTTTCTGTCCCGAGCGAGTCGGTTCGGCTGACGCCAGGCGCGGCGCACTACATCAGGGTGGTGATGTCAGAGGAGGCGGTGCGGCTCCCGGGGGGGAAGACTGTCCGCATCTCCCTCCGGGTGAAGCTGTTTGTCGACACCCGGCTTGTCGCAAACGAGATCCGCCAGAACTACGTGATAACCCCGGGGAGTGTGACGCTTCTCGCGTCATGCCACAGCGAACCCGCCTCCCCCTCTCACGCCGTGGTGCAGCTCCTCCAATCCGACTGCGGCAGTGAGAACCCGGTTTTCCCCTTCTCGGAGAGAGCGACACCATCCCCGATAGAATCAATCCGCCAGGCAGGAGCGGAGCGCGTCTGGGAGGATCCCCTCGAAACCCTGGTGGTCCCGATGGAGGGGGTCGACAGCAGCGGGTCTCGGAGCTATGCCGGTTGGCGCCTGGGGGGTGGGGGGCGCGCGGCTGAGGTGGGCAGCGGAGGCCCGGCGGCGGGGTGGGGGGCGTCGGAGACCCCATGGGGGGTTCCAGGGAATGCGACTGGCGTGCATGTCTTCCCCCACACGCAGCGCATCGTCGTGACGTCACACCGTGGCGCAGTCGCGTCTGGGGATGGGGGGCTGACCTGGGTGCAGATGACCTCCCAGGATGTCGCCTACCAACACTCCGCCTCCCTCCCCTCGGGGCTGGTCATCGCTGTGGAGGCGAGCCCCACATCGGGCGCCCCTCGCGTGGCCCGGTCGGAGGACCTTGGGGAGACCTGGAGCTCGTCGGTCCTCCGCATGTCACCGAGCTTCGGAACCCCCGGGTCGTTCCGCGTGTTCCTCTTCGGCAACGGCATGGCCTTCATCACCGGAGGCGAGCCCAACGTTGCAATATGGGTCTCGGAGGACGCAGGGGTCACCTGGGTGCCCGACCCGGCAGCATCTGCGCTTATCTCGGAGTTCAACCCAGAGGGGTGCCTCCCACACGCCTGGTCTGGCTCGGCGGATGACCGAGGGTATGCCCTTATGGGCTGTGGCAGTACCCTGCTGGTGCGGCGGGGCGCCGGGGTGTGGAGGCGAGCTCCGCGGACCCACGGGATGGAGGGCATCCATGGGGTTTACAAAATTCCGGCATTCCGCGACCCCGACGGGCTGGGGCAGGGGAGGGGCGCGATCGCCGTGCTCGATGCGAACAGGGTTGTCCTGGGGTGGGAGCAGCAGCAGGGTGACAGCGGTGCCAGCACCCCCCAGATAGCCTGGAGAGTGGCTGGCCAGGCGGGCTGCACACTGCGGAGCCTTCTCCGCCTCAAAGTGTCAAGAGTGGGAGGTGGCCCCGATGCGCAGACAACCCTCGCTGTGATCGGGGACACGGAGCTTCTGGTGTCTACAACCGGGGGCGAGTCGTGGGAACACGCAGGGTGGCACCCCGGCACTGCATCCCCGACGGGTGCTGCGGTGTTCGCCCCGCTGTGTACCCCCAACAGTGGCTGTTCAGGCAGGGGGTCCTGCCTCTACGGCCTGGTGTGGCCGCTGTATCCCGTGTCGTGTTCGTGCCGTCCGCCCTATACACCCCCGAGGTGCAGTGGGGTGCTGACCTGCCTGCAGTTGGAGCCGCTGCTCGGGAGGGATCTGCAGTGTGTCTCGAATGCGACGGATGCTGTGCAGGCAGGGGGTGTGGAGGTGGCGCAGAGGCCGGAGGCGTGCACGTGGAGGAGGGAGGAGGTGCGGCCGGGGGTTGTGAGGTGGAGGTGTGCGCCGCCGCTGGCGGACCCGCACCACCAGGTGCTCACGCCTGCGAATTATAAGGCGGTGAGGAGGAGGAAGGGGAAGAAGGGGTATCCTTACTGAACAGTTCAAAAGGGGGAGGGGGGGGGGGGGAGGGGGGTCTCGCGACCCGGTGTGGCATAGTGACACATACACCCTCAATTAGTTGGTGGCAAAGGGGGGGGGGGTGTGGCGCGTTAGTTGTCGTGTAGTGGTCTTGTGGACTTCTGGATGATGCAGATGCGCTAATCCAACATTGCCAGCGACGCAGTGAGGGGGGGAGATGTGGCAAGTGCCACAGAGTGTGTCCGATCGTTATCACGGTTGGGCCGTTTTTTTGTCTGTTGTGCCGACAAAATGTGACACACCGTTCAGTTTTGCTCTGCCCAAGCCCATCTGTTGCTTTCTGTTCTGCCTGGCGCCTGTGTGTTGGATTTTTGGCGCCTTTCTCCTCACACAGCCCCCTCCACACCCCTCGGCCCCATGGCGGATGGGGTGCGGTCTGGCGTGCCCGATTTTTGTTACTCTGCGGCTGCGGTGCGTCATTCTCTCCAAAAAAAATCTCGGCTACTCGCAGACTCGGGGGGGGGCGGGGGAAACACACCCACCTCCGTGGGTATAGGGCGCGTCGGGCTGCCCCAGTGCATTCACGCGCCTTTTCCAAGGATAGCTGGATGCCAGACTCGCAACAACTCATCCCCTCTCAGGGGGAGGGAAAGCCCGATTCGCGAAGGTTTTGCTGTCAGATATTGCCCGAAGTTCCTCTCCCCCCTCTCCCTCCCACCCCCAAAAACACCCCCCCTTGATCCACCTGCCACATCGTATAAAGCCGGGCCGCCTGCACCTCGCTGGGCAAGCAAGCCTCCCCCTCCCCTCTGGACACACCTGCTGCAACCCAGGCAGAAGGACAACCCCTGCGCTGTCCTCCGAAGAACCCCCTTTGTGGCAGCCCACACCCACCCCCTCCCGGCCCTCCGACCCCCATGGGGTCGTGGCTGTCCCGCGTCTTCGGGGAGGAGGATGAGCTGATGCAGCCCGACTTCCTGGGGGACACGGAGGGGTGGCGTGAGGCGGTGATCTCCTGTGTCGACGGGAAGCCGAGCTACGGCGACATCGCAAGGATGCTCTGCAGCCTTCATGTGACCGAATCCCCTGTCGGCAGCATCTCCGAGGCAGAGGCGATGCGGTCGGAAATCGCAGTGCAGGCGGGTGACATCGACGCTGGGTTTGTCGCGGGGTGGATGTCCCGCTTTCTCCACCTCGCGGGCGACCCACTTGCCCACACCTACACAGAAACCCTCCACACTGCTGCAGACGAGTCGGGTCTCACCGCAGAGCACATCGGGACGGATCCCTCCTGCATCCTTCAGGAGGTGGCGCGTCGGGTTGCGTACGGCGCAGAGGCGACACCGCACTACCTCAGCACCTTCAACCAGGGCATCGTTTTCTCCGCTTTCAACCGGGTGCTGGCCCTCCTGTGGTGCACCTGGATGAGCGACTGCTGGGACACCGAATCGTGGGAGGTTGTATCGGCGTTCGCACCTCTGTTCTCCAGCACACACCTCCGTGTCGACACGCTCCCGCGGCGGGGCCGGCGGAGCCCCTCAGTGTCGATCCACTGGGCAGTGCGGGTGGAGGTTGTGACGGAGGGTGGGCTGTCATGCCGGCCTGAAATACGCGTCGCCAAGGTGGTGTTGGGGCTGGGTGGGGCTGGGGCGAATTCACCGGCAGCGCAGCGTGCGGCGGAGCTGAGGGAGAAGCTGGCCCGGCATTTCGCCGTGGCGGAGGTGGAGGTGGTTGCATGAATGGGGGGGTGGGGGGTGGGGGGGCGAAGGCAGCCTCTCTGCTCTGGCGCTGGGGTGTTGGTTCAGCCGGAGGAGAGGGAGAGGCTGTGGGTGGTGCAGAAATAAAGGGGGGGGGGGGGTAATGCGCTCTAACAGATTTGGGTGTGTCGCATGCTGACACACCCGAATGGCTGCGGTGGTCGGTATTCTCTCTGCAGCAACTCTAGCGACTCTGCGGCACCCCTGCGGCGGCAACGCGGTGACGGACTGCGCGGTTTGCTCGGAAGGGGGGGTACGCGCGAGCACCGTGGGTTGCCGTGGCGGGGCTTTGCGACGCCGCTGCATTTTGCCACGAATGCACGGCAGTCAAGAGAAGAGAACTGAAAAGCGAAAAAACTCGATTCCCTCACCCCCCCTCACCCCCCATCACCGCTGATATCCCCCCCCCCCCCCCCCAGTTGCAACAACAAACAACATATCTGGTGTGGTGACTACAAAAAGGACTAACATTGCAAGAAGGTGCTGGGAGATTTACTTTTCCATTCACTTCTCGACGATCAAACCCCCCCAGTTGCACAAACATATAACCCAGCCGCATCTCCACCTGATGCGACACCGAGCGAAACTTGGCACCCCTAATGGGAGCTGGTTTGCTGTCATCCCTCCCCCCACCCCACCATCCCACCACCACCACTCCCCACCAGGGCTGCAGATACACAACACACCGTCATCACGGGCAGCAAGAGAGCCCAGCCCCTTTGAAGGGGGCGACTGTGTGTGTGTGGGGCGGGTGAGGAAGGGGGTGGTGCGCACCACCACCCACCCACCACCCCCTTCTCTCCCTCCCCCTCTCTCTCTGAGGGCTTTAGCTGCAGCCGGCTCCCAGCGAGCGCGCCCCCTCTTCCCTCCCCCCCTCGGAGCCACATCACGGAGGCGGGAGGGCTTTATCTAGTTTCCTTTCTTTTTTAAAAATGCGCCGCACCATCACCCGCTGCCTCCACGGGTCTGCCGTGCTCCACACCGCCACCGCACCCCTCTTCCACATCACCGCCGCGCCACACCAGGCCTCCGCCGCCGCAACCCAGGCCCAGACCCGGTGGTACTCCACCACCGAGGCGAGCGCCTCATCTCCCCCCATCGAGGCATCCGCCGTGACGAAGAAGAAGAAGAAGAAGCGCGGCGTCTCCCTCAAGCGCCCCACCCCGCCGAAGCATGGAGAGCCTGCCCACCCTGAGGCTCCGAGCCACACCGCTGCCGATGGGCAGCACCGCGCTGTGGAGAGGGGTGAAGGCCCTCTGCAGCAGGGCGTAGTGTCTCCACCCCCCCGGGGGGCAGCCGCAGCGGGGAACCCGTTTGGGGAGTATCTCGAGGATAGCCTGGAGTCGCAGGCTGCGAGGGAGGCGGAGGCGGAGGAGTTCGCCAAAATGAAGCGGAAGGCGGAGCGGCTGGAGCTGCAGCGCGCCCGGGAGGCCCTCATCGCCGAGAAGGCTGCTGCCGCACCCCCTGCTGCTGACCGCTCCCCTTCTCCGTCGGGGATGCCTGAGGTTGAGGAGGCTTCCTCCGCTACACCTGACACCGCAGCGGGCAACCCACCCAAAGAGATGACCACCGCAGAGGCACGCGCGAAGGTGCGTGCGGAGTTTCTGGAGGAGGCGGAGAGCCGCGGCGCCGGGCAAGCCGTGCGCATGATGCAGAAGGTCCGGAGCGTGAAGCGGCGCCCCAAGAAGAAGAAGGGAAGCGCCCCCACCGCAACCCCCACGGAGGAAGCCCCGGCGGAGCCGCAGCAACCCGAGGAGGTGAGGGATGTGGGGGAGACGCCCGACGCCTCCCCTCTCCCGGGGGGTGGCGGGGAGACATCCCCGCGCCGGAGGCGCGGGGGGAGGAAGGGCGGCGGGTCTGCCCGGGTGGGCATGACGACGGAGGTCCCGCAGCTGATGGCCAGCGCGAGGGCTCTGGAGCGTGCCACGCAGAAGGGGCATGCCGCGCCGCGCACCGCGGTGGTGGGGGTGGAGGAGCAGGGGGAGGGATCGGCTGTGGCGGAGCCGCAGCCCCCTGCCACCGGGGCGAGTTATAAAGCCGGGTTTCCCTGGGAGGGGGGCGAAGAGGGGGAAGGGGCCCCGGCGCCTGCGGGAGGTGATGTGGAGGAGGTGGTGCAGCGGCGTTCCCCGAGCAAGAGCTACGACGATGCTATGAGGAACACGCTGGAGCTGTTGGAGGAGGGGGCTGATGCGGAGATCCGGAAGAGGGGGAAGGCGCCGCCGGCGCGTCCCGCCGGGCGCCCTGCGGAGGTGGAGGCGGAGGAGATGGAGGGCGGCAGTGTTGGTGACGGTGAGTCCATCTCGCGTTTCCTCCCGGGAAATGCACCGCATGGCCCCGGCGAGTCGGACCGGTTTGCAAAGGGTTTCAGCGACGGAACCTGCCTCTTCCTCTCAGGCGACAAGGGGCAGCCCGTCTTCATCAAGGGGCCCGAATTTTCCCCGAAGGAATTCAAGCCGTTTTCCTCCTGGGACGAGGTGTACGACTGCATCCCCCCCTCCCGGGGGGGCAGGGATGTGCTCCCAGGCCTGATCCGCTTCGTCGAGATGAACGGATTCACAGGGCTGACCGCTGTTCAGAAATACGCATTCCCCCTCGTCTTCTCGGGGCAGAACATCATTGCGCAGGCCCCAACCGGGACAGGCAAGACCCTAGCCTACGCGATCCCCGCCGTCGCGCATGCCGTCGTGGCTGCGGGCGATGTGAATAAGACAGTCTCCGGAGAGATGAAGGGTTCACGCCCCTCAGTTCTCATCCTGACACCCCACCGCGCAATCGCAAGGCAGATCTTCGACGAGGTGAACAGGATGCTGGGTGGTTCCCGCGTTGGCATCTACGATGAAGAGGTGCCTACAGCCTCCGCTTTGAAGGTGAAGCTGATCTGCGAAGGGGCGGCCCGCTGCGACGATTGGCACGGGATGCTTGCTCTCAGCAAATCCGGCGCGGATATCGTCATCGGGACGCTGTCGAAGTTCGCAAAGTACACCGAGATTGCGTGGGGGGAGCGCATGTTCCTGTCGCATGTCTCCCACCTTATCGTCGACGAGGCTGACTCTGAGGGCGTCTTGACGAAGCACCTCCGGAAGATCACCACCACGATCAACGCGGACAAGGAACTGTTCGACAGGAAGGCCGAGCAGGCGAAGGAGGTCGTGCGTATCGCCCCTTCTGTGCAGGTGTCGCTGTGGGGCGCCACACAGCAGGGCTCTTATAGGGAGGCCCAGATGGACTTCCGGGTGATAGACATCTTCAAGCTTCTGGACAGGTCCCCGACACGGCCCCAGCATGTGGACCTGCGGAAGAAGATGTCTGATGACGAGCTCATCACGCTGCTGAAGGTGGGGAACACCCCGCTCAACCCCGACATTCGGCACCGGCTCTACGCGTGTTCGTATGATGAGAAGTTCTCTTGGATCGTTGGGCTGTTCAAGGAGGGCGAGCTGAGCGCGACAACGGACAAGGTGATCGTGTTCTGCAAGGGGACAACGGAGGCGGTGGAGCTGCATGAGCATCTGCGGAGTGTGGTGTCCGACATGGATGTCGTGAAGACGGTCACCGGTGACATGTCGCCCGATGCGGCGCTGCTGGTGTTTAAGGAGTTCGCCAGCGGGGAGGGCAACGTCCTCATCACCACAGATATGGCAACGCGCGGCTACGACGTACCGAGCTGCACCCACGTCGTCCTGCTGGGTCTCCCGCACAAGACACAGGACTGGATCCACGCTGTCGGGCGCTGTGCACGTGCAGGGCGGCCTGGCACTGCATACACTGTGTTTACCCACCTCGACGTCGCAAAGATTCCAGCCGTCATCGGGTATGTGTGGGCATCACGTGTGGCCTCCCCAGAGTACAGTTCCTCAGAGGAATGGCGCCCTGTGGGGCAGTGTGGTTGCGTCAAGAGGGGCTCCCCTGCATTCTCTGAGCACACCAACCTAAACCAAAACGCACGCACACAGCGAGGCAGGGTTAGATGCCTGACACGCCACGCCCTTGCCACACCCACCACCACCTGCAGGTACCTGAGGGAGACACATCCTTACAACCCGATCTTCACAAGGCGGTCCACCAAGTCGATTCGCTCCAAGATGCAGGATCGCTTCTCGTCTGTGGAGGCCAAAGTGGATGCTGACGAGGAAGAGGAGGGCACTGGGTATGGCGACGGGCTTCCTTCAGCTACCGCATACACCCCCCCACCGACGCAAACACCCATCGATTTGGCTCTTTTCGTGCAGACCCAAAATACAACCTGGGGTCTTGACACGAGAAAGTCACACGGTGGAAGCGTCCAATACAACATTCACAGGCATAGGTTAAGTTGTATCTCATAGTGCTTGTCCATTTCTTCCCCACTCTGGCAGCTGCCACTTCCATTCCCAACACTGCACACTGTACACCACCCCCTCTGAACCCCTGCAGCGTGGCGGAGAAGAAGATCCACATCAGCGAAAGCCTCTTCTCTCTCGCAGAGCGGATGGACGTCACCCTGAAGCTGATGGGCATCAAAGAGAAGGAGGTCGAGAGGGTATGCAAGGAGGGACCCCCCCCCCCCCCCCTCCGCTGGACGTGGCTTTTTTGCTGCCGCCCCCCCCACCCTGGCCCCACACACCGCACTGCACCACACAGTATATGGATGGCATGACAAGTCTTGTGAGTGATACATTTGTCGACTCCTATGACCCCGACGTGTCCTTCACCATGGCGCCAGAGATCTCGCACTCAATCGTCCGGCGTCGGGTGCGGTTCCGGAAGATGGCGAAGAAACGCCAGCTGGAAGGGGCGTTCCGCCAGGAGGCGCAGCTGATGCTGCGCGAGGCGGGGAGTGCAAATAACTCAAGGCAGAAGCACACACTGATGAAGAACGATGTTATGGTCGAGGCTGCAGTGCGGCGCGACCAGTCACAGAAGGAGCAGAGCGTCGTGCTGGAGAAGAAGGCAAAGGATTGGAACCGGATGCGCCGCGACGCGCAGATCGCCGCGTGGCGGAAGCGGACGGGCATCACAGATGAGTCGCAGCAGCCCGACCTCCACAAGTCAGGTCCTGCGCGGAGCCACATGCCTTCTGGGACTGTCATCAACGAGCCTGCCTTCAAGGTGAAGTACGAAAGCAGGTACCTCACAGAGGGGTTCGTCACCTCGCGTCATGTCAGTTCTGAGCAGAACGTTTGAGCAAAAGAAAAACATTCTGGGGGCCTTGCATCGAAGGTGCGGCAGCTAAGCGAGCCGCCTCACAAGCCATGCTCCGAATGGCAAGCGACCATCCCACCCCACACCCCCACACCTGTGATATTCATCATCTCCTCAGCCTGCCCCCTCCGTCTCCACTCCCCGTCGTCCCTCGTATTCCAGTTTTCTTATTAATCAAGTCGGCTGTGGAGGGTTTGCATTGATGGTTTGTGTGCTGCTAGCCCACCCCCTCGACGTGTGCTGTCTGCTGTCTGCTGCTGCAGGGTTTGCATGTTATTATTACCGTTCCTCTTTTTGCCCCTCCGTGGAGCGGAATTGGGGGAGGGGGGGAGGGCGGGGAGATGGGGTGATTTGCTCTGACAAAGTCGACATCCCCCCCCCCCCCCCCCCCCCCCCGCCGCCTCCGAACCTTCCCTCAGCCTCATTGGCTTCTCGTGGAGGGGAGCGGGAGGGCGGGGTGGTGGGGGTGGGGTGGGTGCTGTACTGCTGAGGCAGATGGGCGCTCCCCATCCCCGTGCGCTTCCTTGGGTTGTCCCCCTAAAGGGTTGTTGCAGAGAACGGCCTGTGTCTGTGGTGTGATTCAAATCACGGAGGCAGAAGTTTCTGACAGTGGGGCGGGGGTTGGGGGGGAGGGGGGGAGCAGCAGCACAGCGGCTTCTCGGCTGCTGATTAGAGAGATTAGGGGTGGACGGAGGGCCGGGCGTTTCCCCACCACCCACCACCCACCGCAATACTTGATAGAATGCGCAGATCGTCCGCTTGACACACAGGGGGGGGGGGGGCTAGGGAGGTCCACGAGGCCGTTTTTCCTGTCACAGAACACGATTTTTTTGATTTTCGGTCAAAAACTCCACCAAAATGGGCGTACCTGGCCAAAAATCTCGTGGGGGATCACTGAAAAAATCCGAGAAAATAGCAGACGCCCTCGGGAAAGTCCATCTATTCGAATTACTTGGCATTTTTTCCTGGAAAATGACCGAAAATGTGGACCAAAAATGGACACTTTTCGGCCAAATTGTAACACTTATCAAAACCCCATCTGAGCGCCCAGAATACCACCTAAACACCCCAAAACCGCAAAAATACCCCTCCAGTGAGGTATCCGGGTGGGAAAAAATGGGGGTTGCACCTTTTTGAGACCCAGCTTTGGGTCCCAGCCGGGATTTCCTGGCTGAACCCCCATGGACCCTCCGGTTTCCCCCTCTTTTTCAGTATTTTCTAGACCCGCGGACTCAAAATATACCACCCAGAGGGCCACAGCAGCCCCCAAAAAACCCCCAGGAGTCACAGATGTGCCCTAAAAGGGGTGGGAAAAACCAGGGGCGACCACTTTGGTGGTCAGTTTTGACCCAGACTCCCGAAATTTCCTGCTGTAACACTTATGTGACACTTAGCGGTACAGAAGTTGGTGAAATTACACCACTTTTCAGGGTGGCTCTGGGTGCCCAGAATACCATCTGGACACCCCAAAACCATTGATAACCTCATTCCAGTGAGGTATCCGGGTGGGAAAAAATGGGGGCTGCACCTCTTTGAAGCCACCTTTGGGGTTCCGGTGGGTGTTGAGTCCCCCACAAAACCCCCCAAACCCCAAAGTACCCTGCTGGAGGCACTCAAAACCTCCCACACCAACATCGACCCCACGAACCCGAATAGGGGCGACGGAGTGAAAGCCTTGTGTCGCCAGGAGGGAACAATGACACTTGTCGCGGGCTCCGAGTTGGTTGTCTCAGACTCAGAGTGACTTGGTGGTGAGAAGACCCCACGGCTCTGAGGATGTCCTCGATATGTCAGGTGAACATACACCTTTCCAGCACACAGACACAGTTTGGCTCCGAGAAGACCCCCGATGTCCAATTGTGTACCTACCATGACTCTCTCCAAAGGAAATGTCCTTGTTAGCTCCTGGCGACACAAGGCTTTCACTCCACCGCCCCTATTCGGGTTCGTGGGGTCGATGTTGGTGTGGGAGGTTTTGAGTGCCTCCAGCAGGGTACTTTGGGGGGTTTTGGGGGGGTTCCCGACTCAACACCCACCGGAACCCCAAAGGTTCCCTCAAAGAGGTGCAACCCCCATTTTTTCCCACCCGGATACCTCACTGGAATGAGGTTATCATGGTTTTGCATGGTATGACAAAGGTCTTAATAAGAAAAGGATCTTTTCACTTCTTTCTTAAGACGTCTTAATGCAGGTGCTGCATTAAATTTCTTAAATTAATGACCCCCATCATGGATATATTCAGACCTTATTCAGAGGTTCCTGCATTTAACCTCTTATTCTAAGGGGGCCCTCGCTACGAGTCACTGTGAGTCACGAGTCGTCAGTTTTCAGCCAAACATGGCTGACTTCTCACTTTTTCTCACTCAGTCACACTTGTAGCGAGGGCCCCCTAAGACCTTAATTAAGACGCAGGGGTCAACGTACTATTGCTTAAGATTGAATGAAGGTCTTAACCTCTGAGTGTAAGACCTTAAAGAGGTTACACTCAGAGGTTCAAGATCTTAATTAAGGGGATTCAGAGGTTGCGTGTTTTTTGGGCCTAAGGTCTTAATCTAAGAGGAGGAGGAGGTAGATTTGGCGAAAATTCTTCCTCTCTTATTAAGGTCTGAATACATCCATGCCCCATTATTTTTAAGAAATGCAGGATTTCTTAAGATTTCTTAATGAAATGCTGGACATTATTTCCATATCTCCCAGCATTAAAAATGTCCATCATTCTGGAAAAGATCTTTTAAGATCTTTTTCAGAATGATGGACATTAAAATGCTAGGCATTATTAAGAAACACGTCTTAAGGAGGATTCTTCATATTCCTGGATTTCCCGAATTTCCTGGATTTCCCCCGGCCCCTTAGGCGATTTCAGGGCGGACAGGGCGGACATGTCCGGACCCGGAAATCCGGGTGTCCGGATGTCCGGGTCCAATATTGAATTTTGCGATTTGTAGGGGGACCCTTTCGAATTTTTTTTTGGAGAAGGGTAAATTGAACGTTTTTGGCCAAATGAAGCCACTGCGACCATTCCCGGGCCTCGGAAATCAGATTTTTGCCCCTCAAATGCGGTGCCGGTCCGGACAAAAAACCGAAAAAATCGTGAAAAATGGCCCATTTTCCCCAGCCAAAAAATGGGCCAAAAATGCCCCCCGGACACCCCCAGAGACATGTCCTAATCCGGGGTGCCAGTCGGGGGGACCTTTCGAATTTTTTTTCGAGGAGAGGTCAATTGAACGTTTTTGGACATCTGAGGCCACTGCGACCATTCCCAGGCCTCGGAAATGAGATTTTCGGCCCTCAAATGGGGTACCGGTCCCCACGAAATTCCGAAAAATTCATGAAAATCGAAAGGTCCCACGCACCAAATTCTGCCCAAAAATCGTCAAAAATGGACATGTCATATGCAGCAATGGGGCACCAATCACTCCCCAAATTTTGCTCAATGATTCCACGGCAAGCCAGATTTTCTGATCAATTAGTTTGTTTGAGTATGTTCCTGGCCCTTGTTTGGAAAGTAGATGACCCCTGGCTGGAGAGGACGGTTGTGCTCGACCGGACGGAGAGAGAACCTTCTCCATAACTACCTCCACTCCACAATGCCACAAGTGGCAGGAAGGCCAGGTGTTACAGGCCTCAACCAGGGTTCCAAGGCTCTCCACTTCCTGGCTGCGTCAGGGATCACCGGGTACAGCGAGCAGGATTCCCTGTCCTTACACCCCAGCATGTACCACCGGAAGAACCCGAAACAGCAGCCCCCCCTCATGGGGGTTGCAAGAGGCACGGAAATCGTTCAAATCGGACCAAGTCCGAAAATTTGGCACTTTCTTGGGTACAAATTGCGGTCCGAAATTTTCCGATTTTTTGAAAAAAGGCTAATTCTGTAAGGGGGACCTTTTCGAATTTTTTTTTCGGGCACTTTTTCCACAAGGAAATGTCCGCCCTGTCCGCTACTGTCCACTACCGATTTCAAGGATCCTCCTAAGAAATCAGTAAGAAATCTTTAAGAAATAGCCCTTTCGGCATTACATTAAGACGTCTTAAGAAATTTCGAGATTTCTTAACATTTCTTGCAAGATCTTTGTCATACCATGGTTTTGGGGTGTCCAGATGGTATTCTGGGCACCCAGAGCCACCCCGAAAAGTGGTGTAATTTCACCAACTTCTGTACCGCTAAGTGTTACATAAGTGTTACAGCAGGAAATTTCGGGAGTCTGGGTCAAAACTGACCACCAAAGTGGTCGCCCCTGGTTTTTCCCACCCCTTTTAGGACATGTCTGTGACTCCTGACGGGTTTTGGGGACTTCTGTGGCCCTCTGGGTGGTATTTTTTGGGTCCGCGGGTCTGGAAAAGGCTGAAAAAGAGGGGAAAACCAGGGGGTTTATGGGGGTTCGGCCAGGAAATCCCGGCTGGGACCCCAAGTTGGGTCTCAAAAAGGTGCAACCCCCATTTTTTCCCACCCGGATACCTCACTGGAGGGGTATTTTTGCGGTTTTGGGGTGTTTAGATGGTATTCTGGGCGCTCAGATGGGGTTTTGATAAGTGTTACAATTTGGCCGAAAAGTGTTACATTTTTGTTACACATTTTCGGCCATTTCCCAGGAAAAAATGCCAAGTAATTCGAATGGATCGACTTTCCCGAGGGCGTCTGCTATTTTCTCGGATTTTTTCAGTGATCCCCCACGAGATTTTTGGCCAGGTACGCCCATTTTGGTGGAGTTTTTGACCGAAAATCAAAAAAAATCGTGTTTGTGACAGGCCTAAACAGGGATTTTCCTACACGTGGACTTCCCTAGGGGGGGGGGGGGGCGGGGGGTGTTTTATTCCGTCTGTTCTGACCGGGCTCCACACGGTGGACTCCAGCGGCCCTAGCGGGAGTCTGGGAGCGGGAGTCTGAGCGGGTGTCAAAGACTCCCCCTAGCGGGAGTCTTTTCACCTATTTTCATCCATTTTTCCCATGATATAGTTACAGTCTACTGGCGTGGGGGGTAAAATCATGGTGGAAGAGGGATGGGGAGGGGCTTGTTTTGCTTCTGTCAGTTTCCCCGGACTCTGGACTACCTACCTATCCTCCTGGTAGCGGCTGCACCTGCGGAGGTGAGCGGTTAGAATTTGAGGTGTCAAAGTGCGGCCATCGCCTGTCGTAGTTGTGTTACACCTTGGGCAAGACAAGCCATCCTGCAGGCCTCATCTTCTTCGTCAGAACTGTCATCCCCCTCCTGCTGTGCGCGTTGGTCAAGCGTGCTCAAAGTCGCCTCGGATGACACGAATGGTGTGAAAGTCGCCCCCAGCGGGATTGGCATTTTGCACAAGCAGAGCGATAATTTGCGGTGTCCTTCGGGGAACCGGGACAGGAAGTAGGGCGCGCTGATGGGTTCAACGAAGTCCTGTGTGTTGCAGTGCACAAACCCCTTCTGCAGCTGTGTCAACTGTGTGCAAAGAACATACACAGCCAATCTATGAGCGTGTCGGGTGTGCAGACACGGACACAGAATGACTTCTCTATACCCGAGGATCCCGTCCTGCGACAGGTGCGCAACCTTCCAAGGCATGCCCGATGCGCGCCGCTTCTCTTCTGCCATCGCAAGATCTCTCTCGTAAGTTGCGGAGCTGGCGATTGTAACGGCATCTTTCTTGCGATGTCCGTTCTCTGCTTCTTCAAATTCGTCGTTGTTCTGCAGAGGCACTGCATCTTCTGGAGCCCACCAATGATGGAGACTGTGTACGTAGGCATTGCGCGTTGATCCCTTTTCGGCATGCTCCATCAACCAGTGAAATATATGCCCTGAGATCCGAGCACGCAAGAAGGGAATCCGGGCTGACTCATCCTTGCATCCCCAGAAGTGCCAGGGGATGTCTGCATACCGGAAATGCATGAGGTCTGCAAGGGAGACAAAGAGGTAGCGGAACAAGCCCTTGTAGGTGTGTCCTGTGACAGGCAAGCACGACCTTCCGGAACTGAGCACCTGTCCCATTCTGCGACACATTCAGTGCAAGGTTTGTACAGGTCTTGTCGAATATTTTTTTGTTGTCTCATCCAGTACCCTGATCAGCCGCATGGCGAGCCCCTTGCAGTCATGGAGTGCTGGGGTGACGTAGCGGGCATTGGGAAGCACACCTGCCAAGAGGGAGGGGTAGCCAGCCTCTTTTATCTCAGAGAGAGTCAGGTGCGGGTATCGATGCACCTGTTGATACCAGCGTTCTTCTGGGATGTCGCACAGTGAGCATCGGTGCCCTCGCCCCCCGCATCGCCTCATTGTTGCCCACTGCTGATCTATACTCCCGCTAGCGGGAGTTGGACTCCCCCTAGTTGAGACTCCCGAAAAGGGTTAAACCCGGTAGTGGTACCCTACCCCCGCTGGAGTCCACCGTGCAAGGCCGGATCAGCCCACGGGTGGGTTTGAGGAAGAAATCTGGAGGGGCAAATTTTGCTGCGACTTCCGGTTTCACCCGGCCGAACTCCAGCATCTATCCAGACCCACGGTGCCAAGCCGTTCGCCCGTGTCGCGATCATTCGCGGCTTCAGGCTGCCCCCGACGACACGTTTGTATCCTGCACCTTGCCATACTTCGCCTCCACCTTGTATATGACGGAGAGCGCCCTCCTTCCGCATCGTTGCGACTTCCCTGACAGCGAACTTATCCATGTCAGGGAAGACATGGCGATGATTGCGTTGGCCACCTGGGTGCTGTGCTTGTGGAGCTCCTTGCTCAACACCGTTGCTAGGAGCCTTCTAATGGATCCCAGTGTCAGCACACTGCCCCCTTTTTTAACAGGGAAGGCCGTGCAAAAATCATGCACAATGTTCGTCGCCTCCGCAGCCTCGGGACTCTCTGCGCTCTTCTTCTTCTTAATCGACTTTGCCGCCGGCTTCGCTGCCGGCTTCGTTGTCGTCTTCCCCATTTTTGTGAATCAGGTCTGCGAGCTGGGATGGGTGGAAACGTCCGTTTCGTTTGGTGTGGCTGTACTTCAGTGACGAGTGCCACATTGCATAGGTATCATGGGAAAAATGAGTGAAAATAGGTGAAAAGACTCCCGCTAGGGGGAGTCAGACTCCCGCTAGCGGGAGTATAGACTCCCGCTAGCGGGAGTCTATACTCCCGCTAGCGGGAGTTGGACTCCCCCTAGTTGAGACTCCCGAAAAGGGTTACCCTACCCCCGCTGGAGTCCACCGTGCACGATTCAGGCAACCTTTCTCATGTCACGATGATGTGTTTCGATCACACCCCTTCCGCTCCCCCCCCTCACACCCCCATATAAACATCACCAAGACCATCATTTCTCTTTTGAAGTTCTTTCAAAACAAAACACCCCACCCCACCCCCTCGCAGGACCGCAACACAACACACACATCGCATCCCGGGACCCCATCTCCCCACCCCCACCCCCTTCTCTCTGTCCTTTCTTCCCCCGACGAAGTCCAACACCCCACTCCCCCGAGACCCTCCCTCCCCCCCCCCCCTAACCCCTTTGCGAGGTCCTGCAAGGCCTCGCCTCTGTTTGCGCAAGGGATTGGATGGGAGCGTCTGGGAGTTCCACCCGAGCCTACCATGAGCGGAACGGGCTCCGCCTGCCCGATGGGGGGGCTACGGAGTGCATGAGCTGTGGGGCGGGCTTCACGTGCCTCTCGAAGAAGAGGCACTGCCAGCTCTGCGGGGCATCTCTGTGCAGCGACTGCTGTGTCCAGAAGAGAATCCTGTCGCATCGGAAACCGCTGGTCAGGGCCTGCCATGGCTGCTCCGTGCAGTCGAGGGTGGTGGAGGACCTGGCATGCAACCACTTCAAAGTCTGGGCCAGAGTTCTCTCCTTCTTAGATGAGCAGTCTGTCAACTGCACCCTGCAGAGCTGCAAGCCCCTCCAGGTGTCCATGCCTCTTCCTTATAAGCAGGTTCAGAAGTGGTCTGACCTGTTCGACAGCGCGACGTTTCTCGCAGCTGGGGCGTATGGATCAGTCAATAAAACGTATTGCCGGGATGTCCAGAAAAGCATTGCCGTGAAGACCTTGCAGAAGCGCAGCGTGACATCTGTCAGGAAGTGGAAGAACATCGTGCGGGAGATCGAGATACACTCTGCTATGACGCATGACAACACGATCCGCATGCTTGGGCATCGCGTGGTGCAGACCCGCACGGAGCTGTACATTATGCTGGAGCTTGCTGACCAGGATCTGTTCGACAGGATTGTGAGCAACGGGCCCATGTCAGAGGATGTCAGCCGCGGGTTGATGTTCCAACTCCTATCCGCACTCCACGACATGCACAGCAAGGGGGTGGTGCACCGCGATATCAAGCCCGAGAATATCCTTTTGACGCACCGTAACGGGGAGATGAAGCTGAAGATCGCAGATTTTGGGTTTGCAAAGGTGTACCACCAGGGGCTTTTCAGCAACGCAACCCGCGGATCCGGCTCGGGGCACGCCGACACCCCCACCGGGTGGAAGGGCGCGACAGGCGTTGCAGCGCGCAACGCGGGGCACACGGGGTACGGGTCTTTCTACTCTATCAACGGGGAGAGCAGCCTCCGGGTTAAGAAATACGACCCGTTCCACGCCTCCCCTGTCAACGCGCAGCTTGTGACATCGGTTGGATCCAGCCCATACCACAGGCAGCCGCCTTCGCCCCACGCTGGGGCGGAGCCCTTCCAAGCCACGCCTGGGCATGCTCAGCCCTCGCCTCCGATGCAATTCTTCACGGGAGACCCTGCCGCGCAGCTTGCAGACGGGTTGTCGAAGCAGAGGGCCCTATCGAACAACGGGCTGACGGCATGCACACCGTGTGGGACATACGGCTTCGCTGCTCCGGAGCTGATCGAAAGTAAGAACAGGGGGCACGGCCCGGATGGCAGCCACGCGCTTCTGAAGCAGCAGTACCTTACGGGGCTCGATGTGTTTGCCGCAGGGGTGGTGTTGCACATCATGCTGACGGGCTGCGAGCCCTTCCCGAGCAAATGCACCTCGGTGCACCTCAAGGTGGTGAAGCGTGGCCTCCAGGGGCACCACCCGGTCTACTCCAGGCTGAGCCGCGAGGTGATGGACATGATGTCCCGTATGCTCTGCTATGAACCCAGCGAGCGCCCCACAGTGGGCACCGTCCTGATCGACCCGTGGCTGAAGCGGCGCGGCAACGCGGGTCTCGGGGGGAACGCCCCGCGCGCGGGGCGGGGCGGCCTCCCGCCCGTCTCCCCGACAGCCAACCAGCAGGCGCATCTCAACTCACAGGCCACCCCAGGGTACGGCACGCAGGGCGGGGAGTTCTTTGCCTCCCCCAGGGGCACTGCGGCAGCCGCCCAGGCGCAGCCGGCACCTGCGGTGCCCAAGAAGAGGCGTGCTGCGAAAACCGGCGCACCCGTGGCCCTGCAGGACCGTGGGAGAGAGGACAGGAAGGATCTGCCCCCCCTCACCGTGTCGGAGCATGGCCATATCGTGCCCTATGTGAAGCCGGACAAAGCGTTGGAGAACCTGGAGCGGCCGAACGTCGCGAATGGGGATGGTGTGATCGCAGCGCTGGTGAACCACACGGCCTCGGGGCTGGTGGTGTTTGCTCCCGAGGAGGAGACGCCAACAGATGTGCCGGATGCGAACCACATGTCGTCCTGCCCCGCCTTCGGCATGGCTGACGAGGTATGCCTGAGTTTTTGAGATGTGGATGCGGGTGGGTGGGTGGGTGGGTGGTGGTGTGGTTTACTGGGGGGGGGCAAATACAAGCATATATGCTTGTATTAAGCGTGCCAGCTCGCATAATGCGGGGCTTTCTGGAAAAATTATAAATGATTATACTGCGAATACAAGCATACTAAAAACCCAATTTTTGTTGACCAGGCTAATACAAGCATACATGCTTGTATTAGCCTGGTAGAAAAATTTATATTTTTGTGGTGGAAAACCCCCCAAAAACCCCAAAAATACCCAATATTTTCTACCAGGCTAATAGAAGCATATATGCTTCTATTAGCCTGAAAATTTTATTTAAATCCGGATTTTCATAATATGCTTGTATTCGCATGTATGCTTGTATTAGCATGTATGCTTGTATTTGCCCCCCCCCAGTAACGTCACGGAGTAAGGGGGGGAGAAGGGGTAATATAATTGGGTTGCGATTTTAAAAAGTTGAAATTCGAAAAAGTGCTGCTTTGGGGGGGCGGGGGCGGGGCGGGGTGAGGAGCAGGAGGAGAAGGTGGAGGCATCGATAGTGCGAGAGAGAGAGAGAGGTGCGCGGTACGGCGGGCGGCATGTGGTGCTGCCGAACAGAGGGGGTGTGGACGTCTTCTCCTTTCGTTTCCCAGGCTTCCTGCAAGGAAGTGCAGTGTCCCTTTCGTGGTGTTTTCTCATTTCTTCGTTTCTTCGTCATGATTTCGTTGCCTATTGGTCTTCGTCTACCCAGGCCTCCCCCATACCCGCCCCATGCAGTCTGGTATCTCCACATGATGAGACAAGTCTGACAACAGTCTCGTTGGATCGCCCCCTTGCATCTCCACCCAAACGTGTCCTCGAGAGTATTGTGTGAGTTCGTTTGCCCCATTTGGTGCAGAGTTGGGGTGCGGGGTGAATCGAAGAGGAACATCAATGTATGAGCTGTTTCCCCCGAGTTCCCCGAGGTTGCCTGTGTTCCGGTTATGCCAGCGACGGACGCATAAAACGAACAAGAATGCCCTTGCATACACCACTGCTCTGGTCATCCCGCGCGTCAGGCTGCTGGCTGTCGATACCAACGCAATGGCCAACATGGGTGTTGACGTGTCGCTCTGTGAGGCACCTCTCTCCTTCCCTTCCGTCCTCTACTTTCTTCTGGATCAGTAAAATCGGAAAATCGGAAAAAAATGAGCGGGGTGGGTACGGGGCGGTGGTGGTGGTGGGACCGCAGACCTCTCGGATTTTTGCAGCCGTACGCACCATTCATAAGGTAGCATGGGGTCTCAGTGGGTGGCGGTCCTGCTGAGCATGAAGCCGGCGCCTCTCCGTTCTCTCTGCCAACGCTGTGTGCAGTGTGGCGCCCTGTTGGTTCGGGTACCTTGGTTCTGGGTGGGGGCCCAGTGTTTGGGTGTTTAGAGTGTTTTGCGTGTTTCGCGTGTCTGTGCTCACCCTGGACGTGCTCTCTTCTCTCACACCCAGGCACCGATACCGACATGCAACTGCTACGATGCGTGGGCACCGAACTCACCGGCGGAACATTCCTACGACTCCGGGGCATGCACATACGCGACTTTAAGCCAGTGCACAATGCCGGAAAGCCTCTGAAGAACAGCAAGCCAAGCTCGCAGCCCCACAGCCCGGCTGCGGGCTGTGCTCCCACAAGAAGGCAACACTCCTGCCACCCCCAGGGGTTTTTTTTGGCCGAATGACTCCTCGGTGCCCAGGCTTGCCGTAGCAGACGCGAGTGCGGGTTCAGTGGGCGGGTTTCTCATCGCCTTGTTCACACCCCTACACGGTGGACTCCAGCGGGGGTAGGGTAACCCTTTTCGGGAGTCTCAACTAGGGGGAGTCCAACTCCCGCTAGCGGGAGTCTATACTCCCGCTAGGGGGAGTCTGACTCCCCCTAGCGGGAGTCTTTTCACCTATTTTCACTCATTTTTCCCATGATACCTATGCAATGTGGCACTCGTCACTGAAGTACAGCCACACCAAACGAAACGGACGTTTCCACCCATCCCAGCTCGCAGACCTGATTCACAAAAATGGGGAAGACGACAACGAAGCCGGCAGCGAAGCCGGCGGCAAAGTCGATTAAGAAGAAGAAGAGCGCAGAGAGTCCCGAGGCTGCGGAGGCGACGAACATTGTGCATGATTTTTGCACGGCCTTCCCTGTTAAAAAAGGGGGCAGTGTGCTGACACTGGGATCCATTAGAAGGCTCCTAGCAACGGTGTTGAGCAAGGAGCTCCACCAGCACAGCACCCAGGTGGCCAACGCAATCATCGCCATGTCTTCCCTGACATGGATAAGTTCGCTGTCAGGGAAGTCGCAACGATGCGGAAGGAGGGCGCTCTCCGTCATATACAAGGTGGAGGCGAAGTATGGCAAGGTGCAGGATACAAACGTGTCGTCGGGGGCAGCCTGAAGCCGCGAATGATCGCGACACGGGCGAACGGCTTGGCACCGTGGGTCTGGATAGATGCTGGAGTTCGGCCGGGTGAAACCGGAAGTCGCAGCAAAATTTGCCCCCCCAGATTTCTTCCTCAAACCCACCCGTGGGCTGATCCGGCCTTGCACGGTGGACTCCAGCGGGGGTAGGGTACCACTACCGGGTTTAACCCTTTTCGGGAGTCTCAACTAGGGGGAGTCCAACTCCCGCTAGCGGGAGTATAGATCAGCAGTGGGCAACAATGAGGCGATGCGGGGGGCGAGGGCACCGATGCTCACTGTGCGACATCCCAGAAGAACGCTGGTATCAACAGGTGCATCGATACCCGCACCTGACTCTCTCTGAGATGAAAGAGGCTGGCTACCCCTCCCTCTTGGCAGGTGTGCTTCCCAATGCCCGCTACGTCACCCCAGCACTCCATGACTGCAAGGGGCTCGCCATGCGGCTGATCAGGGTACTGGATGACAGGGGTGGAGCTTGGGGGTTTTTTCGGGTCAGCTGACCTGATTTTCTGCAGGCCCTCACAAAAAATCAGGTCAGGGGTAAAAAGAAAAAAAAATATAGATTTTCGGGAAACCGGAAAAGTTGGCTCCTCGCCTTGGGGCCTCAAGGTGACCAGGAGGCGTTTCGTGAGCAAAGTGACCCCAGCGACATGAGCACAGGCCTCAAACAGTCACAATAGAGGACAAATGAAGCTGCCCAACCCGTACCGTGCAACAGACGTTTACTACCGTGGCCTCCGGTGGCTGGGGGGCTCCGCCCCCCAGACCCCCCTGTGGCATGTGCCTGTCTTGTACCCAAGCCCTTTACATCAGGGAATCTCAGTATCCTCAGGAGGACGCAGCCAACTCACACAGAATCCGTACGCCCGCAAGTCACAGATGTTCACTACCGTGGCCTCCGGCGGCTGGGAGCTCCGCCTCCCAGACCCCCCCTACGGCATGTGTTTGTCTTGTAACCAAGTCCTTGCGCGTCCGGGGCTGCATATCGGTTCCGGTACCTCGCGGGAGGCTGGGCCCGAGCACTGATCTCTGAGACGAACCGGGGGGGAACCCATAAGAAAAAATTGGCTGACCCGATCTGACCCGATCCAGCCCGCAACCCGATATTTCAAGCTCTCTGGAAAGATGACCGCCTCACGCGCCCTCCACTCCGCAACCCGACCCTGAAGCGGCGCGGAGAGGTCCAGCTACGGAGGCTCCGAACGGGGCGCCACAGCCTGGTATGGGACTTCCTGGTGGATACGGGAAAAGAGAAAGCGCCGCCTTGTACAGCCTGTGGCGAGGCCTGTACGGTCACACACCTCTTCAACTGCCCGAAATTGAAACATGAGCAGGACAGCTTCCTACATACCACCAATCCAAGGCGGCTGTTATTCCGTCACCCGCAAGAAGTCATGCGATACCTGTCCGCCGCTGAACTACTGGGCGACGCGCCGATACACACGCTGATCAACGAGCAGAAGCCGTAGGCAACATCTCCTGGCATAAATCAAAAACCCAACAATCAATAGAACGAACCCCCCCCCCCCCACCAAGAACAGAAAACTGCGAGGGATGACAGCCCCGCCGTGGCGCCGCAGCGCCTGACGCGGCCCGAAGTACTGGGGGCCGGGGGGGCAACCAACCGGCCCCCAATATAAGCGCCTCACAGAGGACTGAACCTCGCCTGTGTTGAGCCCTCTGAAGCGAGCCCGCTGAAGAGGGAAACCCCCACAACAAAGCAAGCAAAACAAAACTAAACAAAACAAAAACTGACAACACAGGTCGCACTAAAAAAAAAAAAGCTCCACCCCTGCTGGATGAGACAACAAAAAAATATTCGACAAGACCTGTACAAACCTTGCACTGAATGTGTCGCAGCATGGGACAGGTGCTCAGTTCCGGAAGGTCGTGCTTGCCTGTCACAGGACACACCTACAAGGGCTTGTTCCGCTACCTCTTTGTCTCCCTTGCAGACCTCATGCATTTCCGGTATGCAGACATCCCCTGGCGCTTCTGGGGATGCAAGGATGAGTCAGCCCGGATTCCCTTCTTGCGTGCTCGGATCTCAGGGCATATATTTCACTGGTTGATGGAGCATGCCGAAAAGGGATCAACGCGCAATGCCTACGTACACAGTCTCCATCATTGGTGGGCTCCAGAAGATGCAGTGCCTCTGCAGAACAACGACGAATTTGAAGAAGCAGAGAACGGACATCGCAAGAAAGATGCCGTTACAATCGCCAGCTCCGCAACTTACGAGAGAGATCTTGCGATGGCAGAAGAGAAGCGGCGCGCATCGGGCATGCCTTGGAAGGTTGCGCACCTGTCGCAGGACGGGATCCTCGGGTATAGAGAAGTCATCCTGTGTCCGTGTCTGCACACCCGACACGCTCATAGATTGGCTGTGTATGTTCTTTGCACACAGTTGACACAGCTGCAGAAGGGGTTTGTGCACTGCAACACACAGGACTTCGTTGAACCCATCAGCGCGCCCTACTTCCTGTTCCGGTTCCCCGAAGGACACCGCAAATTATCGCTCTGCTTGTGCAAAATGCCAATCCCGCTGGGGGCGACTTTCACACCATTCGTGTCATCCGAGGCGACTTTGAGCACGCTTGACCAACGCGCACAGCAGGAGGGGGATGACAGTTCTGACGAAGAAGATGAGGCCTGCAGGATGGCTTGTCTTGCCCAAGGTGTAACACAACTACGACAGGCGATGGCCGCACTTTGACACCTCAAATTCTAACCGCTCACCTCCGCAGGTGTAGCCGCTACCAGGAGGATAGGTAGGTAGTCCAGAGTCCGGGGAAACTGACAGAAGCAAAAGAAGCCCCTCCCCATCCCTCTTCCACCATGATTTTACCCCCCACGCCAGTAGACTGTAACTATATCATGGGAAAAATGGATGAAAATAGGTGAAAAGACTCCCGCTAGGGGGAGTCAGACTCCCCCTAGCGGGTGTATAGACTCCCGCTAGCGGGAGTCTTTGACACCCGCTCAGACTCCCGCTCCCAGACTCCCGCTAGGGCCGCTGGAGTCCACCGTGTATTCGTGTTCGTCGGCGCGTTTGCGGTTTCGGCGGGAGGGGGGCTGTGTCTTTCGCCCCTCTTTTTCTTGCGCCAACTCCCACCCCCCCACCCCGCCTGCAGGGGCCCTTCAAAGGAAGGAGTCCCGGGTGTGTTTCCACAACTGGTTTTTCGAAGCGTCTATCCTCGCAAGCTTCGCTCCCCAAATGCCTAGCCCCCACCACTGGCCTTTGTGGCAGACGGGTGTTTCCGTGCCAAGTCTGTGCATCCCCCCACCCCACCCTCCCCTCTTGCATGCCGCTTCATCGTGTGTGTTGGTTGGAGTTGGGGCGGTATGCGCAGCTGCTCCGCAGCCGAACAGCCATGCCCGCTGATCTGTTTCTGGCAGACAAAACTTGGAGCTGCCTTCTTTTGTCCGAACGGTGCCTGTCCGCGCATACGCGCGGTATACCGAACGCTACCGAACCCTTTTTTAGGTGATACTTTCCCAGAGTGCCTTAGCTGTGCTGTTTCGAGTGTGCGGCACCCCTATTTTTGTGTGCCACCATTCGCTTCCTCCGCACCTCAGAGGTCTGAAGGTCCCCTCCATAAAGATGTGTGTGTTGCCGTTCTATGGCGTGGCTTGTTTTTTTGTGCTGCTTTCGAGCCGACAAGCGGTATCGTCGCACCACGAGCACATTGCTCTCGGTGCCCTCTCCGCTTCCCACAATAAAATATGTGCGTGTGTGGCGACCCTCATTCTGAATAGGATTGGAGACCCCCTGCACAGGGGGGTCACGATGTGTTCCACGCTCCAGGAGATTGCAGAGATCAAGCCCCGTTCTCCCGGGTTCAATCCCTTGGGTATGTGGCAGGCTTGACTAACCCTACACACCACTGCGGAGCTGTGTGGGTGTGTATGCCGCACAGGGGGGCGTGGCTGTGTTTTATCGCTTCCTTCGTTTCGCTTTCCCTCCGCTTTCCCTTTTGCCCTCCTTGAGTTTTCTTGGTTTCCTTGACAGCATCGCCAGAAACCCCCCCCACCCCCCTTGTCAGCCCTCGGTGTTCAGTGTCGGGGCAGCGGGTTGCGTGTGAATGCCACCATCTGCGACACGCGATGCCCATTTTGCACCCCCCCCCCTTTTAGCTTTAACCTGCATCGGGACACAGGGCCTCAGGGCGATGATGCTGCACCCCTCCCCCCCCTCATGCAACAACTGGGGGCACATGGGCAGGGGGTGGTGGACTGAGCCCCCGCCAGCCCCTCGCCGTATATAGCCCCCGCTCCGCCCCTCGGAGGTTCGAAAATATCCATGCTTTCTTTCAGCCTTCCTGCTGTCACCATCCTGGCACAGGCTAGCCCCTCCCCCTAACTTAGGCTAAGGCTAAAGGAGTGGCTCGGCGCATGGGTTCCCACTGGGAGGGGGTGGCGCTTGTTACTGCCCGACAGGGGAAGGAGGGGGGGATGGTGGCCACACCCCGCCTCAGATACAGGCCGGGGTGTGTGCTTTTCCTGCCCGCAAACCAAAAATAGGTAAGAACGTCACTCCCCCGCACGCCAGGGTTGTGGTGGTCGATGCAACAAATAAAAACGGTGAAATTGTGTGCCTGGATGTCTCACTGCGTCAGGCTGTCAGGCTGGATGCCGTCGGAAACCCAGAATAAAAAAGTATGCCACACCCAACCGCCGCGGTGTGAATACCCCACTCTTTTTCACCCCCTGGATGCTAAAGGTGTGGGTGTCCATCCTCTGAAGGTCTCCCCCCCCCCCCCCCCCTGCACGGTGGGATCTTGTAAATTTTACATGTATAACTACAAGTATATACATGTATTATACATGTATAATACTTGCATGTCAACTATTATACATGTATAATACATGTACATGCCTGAAATATACATGTAAAATACATGTATATCAAGTAAAAATACATGTATAATACTTGCATGTCAACTATTATACTTGTATTTTTACTTGATATACATGTATTTTACATGTATATTTCAGGCATTTACATGTATTTTACATGTATAATACTTGTCATGCAAGTATTATACATGTAAAATACTTGCATGACAAGTAAAATACATGTATAATACTTGCATGACAAGTAAAATACTTGCATGCAAGTAAAATACATGTATTTTACTTGCATGCAAGTATTTTACTTGTCATGCAAGTATTTTACATGTATAATACTTGCATGACAAGTATTATACATGTAAAATACATGTAAATGCCTGAAATATACATGTAAAATACATGTATATCAAGTAAAAATACATGTATAATAGTTGACATGCAAGTATTATACTTGTATTTTTACTTGATATACATGTATTTTACATGTATATTTCAGGCATATACATGTATTATACATGTATAATAGTTGACATGCAAGTATTATACATGTATAATACATGTATTATACTTGTAGTTATACATGTAAAATTTACAAGATCCCACCGTGTAGGCATACTTGTCCCCCCATATGGGGAACCCCCTAAATCTGGGGGAAATATGGGGGGTCTCAAAACCCCGCCCCCATATGGGGAAAGAGGCTGAAAATATGGGGAACACCCGGTAAAATATGGGGGAATATGGGGGAAATATGGGGCCCATATGGGGGGATATGGGGGTATTCGTGCTGCAACGGGAGAACATCAAACCACTCAGGCACAGACACACACGAAGTGCGCGTCGAAACCGGCCTCATGCCTTGTTGGGGATCCTCCAGGAGTCCGATCCTGGGGAGGTGCGCGCTCGTTCAGGTGTGGCCAGGTCTGGCCCCCCCTGGAAGATCCCCCAGGTGGGTCGCACCGACCTCCTGTTCCTCTCCTGCGCCGATACAGCGGCAGCGGAGAGCGAACGCTTCCCGGTTTGGCGGGGCACTGCAGTGACAGCGGCAGCGGTGGTGGACACATACGCACAGACACACATAGTGCGTTCAGGGTTAACAGCTCCTCACAACACACACTCTTGTGTTTTTAAGTCCTCACTCTCACACTCGCTGTCCTCCTCCTCTGGTGTGTTTGCGATTGCGAACTGCCCACTGGGGTCCTTAATTAGACAAGGGAATTCACAAGCAGTGCATTCTGGGGTGTCAGGCGCTTCCGCCGCTTTTGACCGCTCCGAGCGCCGAAAAGTCGGAGTCGACGCTCGTCACCAGGCAGCTTGACATGTTCAAGCTGCATCTGCCGGGTGGAATGAGACCTGTGAAGGCCAGTACAAGGACTGGCTGCAGGACGCAACTGTTCTGCCAGCAAAGACAGGACTACTGGACAGCATGCTCTGATGACCGCTACTCAGACTTGAAGAAAGTGGCGGTCGGCACTCTCACAGCGCCTTTTGTGGTCTGACTCGAGCACTTCAGCCGGGCGTTTCCTCTCTGCAGAAAGCGACGAGGTGAGATGGCTCTGCAAGGTGCTAGACGTCCCCTGTCAGTGGCTGACTTCACACCCTGTGAAAAGCAGAACGAAGAGAACTGTTTGCTGACTGCTTCCACCTGAGGAACCCCTGGGTTTTCCCCCATATATCCCCCATATGGGGGAAATATGGGGGAACAGGACTTGAAAAACCCCCCATATTCCCCCCATATTTTCCCCATATTTTTGGCCTTCCCCATATGGGGGTACAAGTATGCCTAGGGCGGGTCGAAAGCCTGTCCCAAAGTGGTGCTTTTCGACATAGCAGCCGTGGCCCTCTATTTGACCTTCTGACCCCCCAGAACCCACCATACCCCGGTTTTTGGGCCCGATGAGTCCGATTTCCGGGCTCCCGAGCCCCGGAAAGTCGAATTTTGATGATGTCAAAATTTTGTCCCCTATACTGCACCTCAGGGTCACGCACAGGTTCACCCGTACACCCTCAGTCCATGTGCACGCCCACTTCCTCGACCTCCTCCACCCCTTCCTCCCCTGCATCATTAAGAACCTCCAGAGGTGCCAATACCGCATCTTTTGACCCTCTTCTCACTCCAGCGTCGCACCAAACTGCCGAACGCGGGCAGCCACTATCTCCCTCCCGTTTCTGCTTCTGTATACACTGCCAGATCGTGCAAAGGTGCATACTGATGCATAGCGGGAACTGTCATCAACTTTCACAGTGTGCGGAACTTGGCTGCAAGGGACAGGCGGCACAACTGGCCACTCCTCCGACACTGAGATGCTGGTCTGGCCAACGAATTCTTTGTAAGATGAAAGGTCTCCTCCGTCGGGAGGGGGGTTTACGAACCAACCCTCACGACTTGCTCATGGCTTGCTGAGCAAGGCGTGCAGGAGCAATGACTCTGATTATTCAGGACGTGCATTCGAAGCGCGCACTTCTTCTGTGGAATCGTTGTTGCGGGAGTTGCATTGTGTGATTCCTTGACCCCTTCCTCGTCTCATCGTATGGAGGACGCTTGACTGTCCCAAGCATATCCTTTGGAGCTTCTTTAGCCAGTTCTGCGCACTCGTCGTTCCATAAGGCGCGTGCTGCACTGCAGCATAAATACCCGGACACTGTTCTGAGACCAGGGTCCCACAGGACCCTGGTCTTGAGCACCCGGAAGTGACCCTTATGCGAAGATAGGGCGCACCTCTGTGCTGCAGCTGCGTACTCGCTGCGCTCTTCACCTCGTTTCACTGTCTGCATCCACAGGAGAGATGTTTCTCAGATAACAGCAGCAGTGGCAAGGTGTTTACCTGCCTTGTAAGAAAAAATCACCACTAGTGTATCACTGTCGGGTATGACGGCGTCCTCCCTGTTCCTGGCAGCTCCGAGTTCTGCCTCCAGTGCAGCAGGCCGCCCAACGGCTGTGTCAGATGGCAGTATTCGCTGCCATCTTCTCTCACTGCTCAAATCATTGAGATACGACGTTGTTTGTAGCACGGATGAGCGGGTGCATCAGAAAATCACAGCCGCAGCATGGCGTGCGCTCGGACGTCCCAGGATGGTAGTGTTTTACTATCTGCCTGTGGCAGGCGTACGTGCCATGACCCTGAGGTGCAGTATAGGGGACAAAATTTTGACATCATCGAAATTCGACTTTCCGGGGCTCGGGAACCCGAAAATCGGACTCATCGGGCCCAAAAACCGGGGTATGGTGGGTTCTGGGGGGTCAGAAGGTCAAATAGAGGGCCGCGGCTGCTATGTCGAAAAGTACCACTTTGGGACAAAAAAAGGGGGCTTTCGACCCCCCCTACCCCCCCCCCCCCCTTCTCTCCCAGGGCTCTCTCCCGTAGTACAACAACACAACACAGGCCGGAAAAAACACTGGATTTCAGACACAGCCTGCATAACGAGTGAAGGGTGATCATTCTTGTGCTCCCTTCAAATTCGATTTCACTACCCCCCCCCCCCTTCTCTCCCAGAGCTCTCTCCCGAACCCCCACCCCCCACCCACCCCCACCCCACTGTTCTCTTTCCGCCCCGTGGCATCTATCCCATTCTAATTGCATTTAGCATTTCCACATGTCTTGTCTTTCCAACCTCCCTGATCCTGATAGCCCGGGGGAGTGTGAGAAAAACAGGCTCTTTGTACAAAATGGGGGGTGGGGGAGTCTGAGTGCATACAGGGGCTCTCCGTGTGTGGAATGAGGGCGGGCAAGAGATGCGAGTGATATCCTGTGTATTGGCACGCCTCCCCCAGGCTGAGGGTCATAAGGGGGTGGCGAGGCAAACCGTGCCCACAAACACAATGCCTCTGCCTGCAATTGGTTTGTCGGATTGCAGAGGCCCGCGCTCTATTTTGTGTTCTTAAGCCCACAGAAGCCTGACACGCGTGGATATCACGGAGGGGAGGGTGAGGGGTGTGTGTGTGTGTGTGTGTGCGTGGTGCTGTCTCAGAGCTCTGTGAAGCGAGTGTCAAGCGTATTTTGGAGGGGGGGGGTGTGGGGGAAACCACCTTCGCGTCTTTCTCCTGGCGGCGGCGAACAACGCGCGCCTCCCCTGCCCGGCAACTGGCCGAACAGAATGTGTGAACCGTTTTCCACCCCACACCACCACCACACCATCCCCCCTCTCCCCCCCACCCCTCGCAACTCCCTCGTCAGCCCCACGGAGGGGCTGCTAAAGAGCGTGCCCCAAAAATACACACCCCCGTTTAAATCGTTCCTTCTCATGCCATGGAATACTGCGTGGGGTGGGGTGGGTGGGTGCACCGGCCTGCACCTGCAAGGCCTGCATCTCCCCCGTGAGCTGTGGGCTGGACTCCAGGATTATATCCGACTCTTGCCCTGCTCTGCGTGGCTTGGGCAGCTGCCCTGTCGGAGGGCCACAGAGCGCTGCCGATCGCGCATAAATGAAACTTCGGCCTTCTTCGGAAAGGGGCATATGTTGGGTGTGGCGTGCGCTGATGACGAGCGTTACTGGGGGGGGTCGAATATATGATGTACCTGGGACCCCCCGTGTTTAAGTCCCCCCCCTGGAGGCGATTTTCGGCCGGGGGGGACTTAAACACGGGGGGGGCGGACCTAAACACAGGGGGGGCTTAAACACGGGGGTGGCACAGTGGAGACCAAGAAGACCTCTTCCTCTGCTGTCGTAGGGGGGTAATTCCGGTCCGGATGGACTTTTGGCACCCCACTTTTCGACTCTGACAGCACCTGGAGGGCCTAGGGGCCACCTGATGACCCTCCAGACCAGCCCACCCCCGTGTTTAGGTCCCCCTGTGTTTAAGTCCCCCCCCTGCCAGACCCCCAGGGGGGGACTTAAACACGGGGGTAAGGGGGGGGGGACTTATACACGGGGGGTCCCAGGTACATCTTATAATATGCGTGTACGGGAGCCATAATTTGCATTTTCAAAAAAACATAAAATTTGCCCATATTTGAACATAAGATGTACATCTTATGTTCAAATTTCGCTTTTTTATGGCATTTTCCAGTGCCTAGTGGACACTGTAAACAGAAAAGTCGAATATAAGATGTACCTACCACCCCCCGTGTATATGTCACCCCCCCCAGGTGCAAAAATCGGGAGGGGGGTGACATGAACACACCTTTTAGGGGGTGACATATACACGGGGGGTGGTAGGTTAGTGTATGTCACCCCCCGCCAGGGCCGCTTGGGGGTGACATAAACACACCCCTTTTGGGGGGTGACATATACACGGGGGGTGGTAGGTACATCTTATATTCCATTTATATTTTGGGATTTCAAAATACCGTATACGTAAATATTTTGGAACGTAAATATTATGGAACGTAAATATTATGGAACGTAAATATTTTGGAACGCTGGTGGGTTGGCGTTCCAGATTTTTTTCGTTCCATAATATTTACAGGGCTTTCTGCGACTCGGGGACTTGGACCAGGTGATCGGACGGCATACAGAGTCCCTGACGGGACCTACTCGTGCACTTTTCGCGCGATTCCTGACGCAAGCCGTCCTCACCACCGAGTCCCCAACTGGCCCTGTAAATATTATGGAACGTAAATATTATGGAACGGACCGGCCAAAAATGGGCCCGTTCCATAATATTTACGTTCCATAATATTTACGTATACGGTATATTTCAGGCATATACATGTATTATACATGTATAATAGTTGACATGCAAGTATTATACATGTACCGTATACGTAAATATTATGGAACGTAAATATTATGGAACGGGCCCATTTTTGGCCGGTCCGTTCCATAATATTTACGTTCCATAATATTTACAGGGCCAGTTGGGGACTCGGTGGTGAGGACGGCTTGCGTCAGGAATCGCGCGAAAAGTGCACGAGTAGGTCCCGTCAGGGACTCTGTATGCCGTCCGATCACCTGGTCCAAGTCCCCGAGTCGCAGAAAGCCCTGTAAATATTATGGAACGAAAAAAATCTGGAACGCCAACCCACCAGCGTTCCAAAATATTTACGTTCCATAATATTTACGTTCCATAATATTTACGTTCCAAAATATTTACGTATACGGTATAATACATGTATATACTTGTAGTTATACATGTAAAATTTACAAGATCCCACCGTGTGCATGGGGGGGGGTGAGCGAGTTTTGCTGGGTGGCCTGGCTGTTTTCCGGCGTGCCAAAAAGTAACCTCCGTGTGTGTGTCGTGTGTGCAGTAGAAAAAGCGGCGATTGTCAGAGGAGAGACGCGCAAAAAATAATATCCGGCACCACCCGCCCTCCGAGGGTGGCGAAGGAATCGCTTCTTTCTTTCTTTTGGCCCCTCGTCCACAACACCACACCAGGCGTTTGCGACTGAACTGGTGCTGTGTGGCTTTAGCTTTATTATATTGTATTAGTTTTCCCCTTCCCCCCCCCCCCACCTTGCCTGCCGCATCAAAAAAATGTGTGATTGTATATGGTGTTGCTGAAAGGCTCAAATTGCGTAGTTCGTGCGTAGTTTTGCGTAGTTTGTGCGTACATTGTGCATAAGCAATAATGCCACTTTTTTATTCTCTCCAGTGGGAAAAACGCTACCTCCAATACAGAGCCCAGACTGCACCAACACTACCACCGGCCTCGTCCCAGACCTTGTAGTGCCCATTTCCTGATGTAGGGGCCCTCCACGTATCCCAAATATCCACCCAGGCCCTCTGGTTTGCAGGAAGTCACTCTTCTGACTGCTGCGGGAGGACCTGTCTCTGGAGGCCTTAGGACCTGGCTCGAGACTCACCAAACTAGGTTGTCCTAAGTCTCGAACCTCGGAAGACACGTCAGTCAGCCCTCGCCCAGCTGCAGCGTTTGTTTGTCTGTACCTGGGACCAACAGATGACAACGCACCCTCAAGACAAGCCATAGCTCACTTGACAGTGGCTGAAGGCTAATGACACTGCTTGCGAAACCCCTTATCACGACAGAGCCGAGACTGTGCCAAAACGCCCCCGAAAGGGGCCCCCTACTCGGGTGTTGTAAAAACCCCGTTCCTTTGACTATTTGGAATCTGTGCGGATCGTAGTGGGGTCATTTCTGTGGTCGAGCTGTCAAACTTCGTCCGCGAAACGTGGGTCTGGTTCAGGGGCTGGTCATAGGATGTGACTGAGAGGCAACCACACCAGCCCACCCAGCGGGACCCCCTCCTCGGGTGTTCCAAAAACCCGTTATTTGGAACGTTTGGGATCTGTGCGGATCGCAGTGGGGTCGTTTTGGCCATGGGGTGTCCATTTACACCTCTTACTGGGAACACCAATTGGGTGAAAACACCCCCCCCTCATACCCTCATACCCCCCCGAGTACTCGGGGGGTAGGGGGGCCTGTAGAGGGCACACATTGTGATTTTTCGGCGAACAAACCTGTTTCTTTGCACGATACGGGTGATTCAGAGTGGTCCCTGACTGGGATTCGAAAATTTTCGGCATTTTTTCAGCCTTTTTGAGCTAATTACTGGTCCCGCCCCAGTACAAAATAAAAAAGTGACATTACGAGGCCATATTACGTAGTTCGTGCGTACTTGTGCGTAGTTCGTGCGCACATCATGCGAAGCACTTTCAGCAACACCAGTATAACTTCTTGTTTCTGCAAAATAAAAGGATAGCGTGCCCAAGCCCTCCAGATTGTCCTCGCTGCCGCGCCTCGCCCCCCACCGCTGGGCAGCGCTCAGCGCGGACCGGAGCAGCAAGGAACAAACAACAACCCTTCCCCCCCCTCCCCTACCCACCCCATTTTCCTATGTGCCATCGACGTGAATACGTTGGGCCTTAAGTATCCTTCCATGGCTGCCCTGGTCACGGCACGGCCTTAACCTGGCCTGGGTATGATAGCTGCCCGGAAGCAGACGTACGTTGGGCGTTGTCCCCAGTGGAGGGCCTCTACCGCAGAGCAGTGAGCTGCCTTGCACAGCAGGAGACAAGCTGGTACAGTTTAACAACAGAGCGAAGACACCAGGTAGATACCACCGGGGACAACGCCCAATATATTCTGGCAATGTATGCGCAGGTGTGTGTGACATGCCTTTCCTGAACGAAGAAAGGCCACGCCATCGCTGTAGCAAACCCGGATTTGGCGCGCAAACAGCAGCCTTATCTTTCTTTTGTTTTGCAATAACAGGATGCCCTCCCTGGCAACCGCCAACACTCACGCATGGGACGAGCGTCCATCCCCTGCCCCCCCCCCCCCCCCCAGGGGTAGTCATAAGCCGGGGCCCGGGCCCCGGACATTTTCTCGGATTTTTTTAAAGGGAGATTTTTGCTGAAAAACTCTTTTGACTGATTTGACATTCACCTAGCTATTTACCTCCGGGGCCGGAAAAAAATCTCAGACCCCACGAGCTCCGTGCGATCAAATGCGACCATTTTTCGGGGAATTGGTGGAGCTGGGTCCATCGCACCGCCGGTCCGGGTTCTGGGGTGCCTTGGTAGGTGGGTTCCCCTCAGGAATACCGCCTATTGGGAGCCATCAATAAGGGGTGTAAACTGGCGCCCCATGACCAAAATGACCCCACCACGATCCGCACAGATTCCAAACGTTCAAAAGAACGGGTTTTTGGGAAATGTGTGAGGGGGGTCCCGCTGGGTGGGTAGTGTGGGTGGGCGAGCGCCTGCCAGTCACCATTTCCCTTCAAAAGTGCCTGAATCAGACCTGCATTACATGGATGAAGCTTGGCACCGATCCCACCAAAATGACCCCACTGCGATCCGCATGGATTCCGAAAAGTGCAATGGAGGGGGAAAATTGCGATTCCACGGGTCGAAGGTTTCACAGCCACCCTGGTTCGGCATGTCCGAACAGCTCCATTTCTAGTGGTTTTCGCCACTTTGTGTACCCGATCTGAGTATTTTTCCGGAGGGAAAAACTGGATATTTTTTACTACCCCGGACTCTGCCAGCCCGAAACAACCAATTGCGGCCATTTTTGGGGTGCCGAGTGCACTGCAAGTCACCCGGGCCCCGGTTCCCGAACCTCCCCCTGATCCGGGGCCCGGGCCCATAAGCCGGGGCCCGGGGGTTAAAACCCCCTTTCCTTATGACTACCCCTGCCCCCCCCCCCCCCATTCCCCATCCCCCCGACATCCTTCTCGGCTAGTCTTATCGTTCCACTTCCACAACTCGAAATAAACGGGAGGGTGTCCTGAATCTTTCAGCGGAATATCCCGGAATTACAACCGAACCAATCCTGACATGTGCGTGTTTGCAGCAGGGGGGTGCCCCCAAGAGGGGTCTGCTGGGGGGGCATCGCTGCAACAAAGTATTTCCGTGTGTGCGTGTGTGTTGTGGGGTGCATGTCTTATCTGGAGAGCTCCAGCTTTCAACTTTCACGTGTCCGGCGGGTGTTGAGGCGCTGCCCCAAAGTGGGTCACTTCATTGGGGCAGTCGAATGTATGATTTGTGGTGCAACCCCGAGCATTCTCTCCTTTGCCCCTGGCTTGGATGATGAAGCGACTTCAGGAGGGAGGGGTGTTGGAACGTCCCAGAGTCGCCCCAGAGGCAGCCCAGTTCTGCGGCTGGCTGATTTCTTGTGTGTCCTTGAGCCCAGTCCGCGAGCTTCACTCTGCAGAAGACGGGGTCATGTGCTCCGGGTGGGTAAGCAAGTGGTGTCGGGGTCGTGTCGTATTGCTGAGAACGAAAAAAACGGAAAATCCCCCCCCCCCCATTTTCCAGGGGATCTTCGCTGCACTGGTGTGTGTGCCGAAAAAAATTGACGTGTCCTGTCTCTATTTTGGAGCATTTCCTTCTATTTCATAGGAGAACAAAGCGCGGAATACTTGTCGAAAAACCTAGCGCAGCGCAGCGACAGCCTCATTCCTCTCAATTATTTTTGTGGTGCAACCGCTCGGACCCATGCCGACACATTGGCCGCTAGCGGGGTTGTTTCTCGAATGGTAACCTGTGTCTGCGCTGCTTCGTGTTTGTGGCTCTTGATTCCCTCACCCATGAGATGAGACTGACGCATGGTGCGGGCTATCGCACTAAGAGGTGGGTGTGCTGCGGTGCGTTCTACACTGCTGCAACAGATGCCGCCGTTGGTGTCTTCCGTCGGTCTGGCGGCTCCTTTCCCTCTATGTTTACACCTTCCAGGGTTCCACGACTTGCGTGCGGGGGGGAGGGGATTGTGTGGGAGGCGGCAGACGTCAAAAAATAGGTGGGGACGCAGGGATGTGCAACAAGCGCGCAACAGCAAATCGGGCACTTTATGACACCCCCCCCCCCCCTCCCCCCCGCCCCCTCCGCCCCCACAGCAGTGTCTTAGTAGTACCTTACTCCACTTCGGCTCGTCATGGGTTTGGCAGAATCTGCAGAATGCTGCCACTTCCAAGCCGAGTCTCATATTTCATTAATTCGGCCTCCACCCCCTCCCCCCTCCACCCCCTCCCCCCTCCACCCCGACCTACGCACATGCCGGTAACACACCCTCACAGGATTAGCGACAGACCGATTGCCGCACTCCTGGAGGTGACTCGCTGCAGTATCCACTGCAGTGTGTCTCCCAGGTTCAGGACGATTGCAAAGACCTCTCGAGTTCACGTCGAGCCCGTTTCGTGACAGCAGTGAGCCAGGCTTGCCGAGGCGCCGAGCCGAAGCCGTGCATCACAGTGCCTCCAGCTTTGCCGAGAGGGGTGGAGGTGGTGGTGGCTGAGATGGTTTGATTCGGAACACTGGTGATAGCCACACCACGCAATCACGGGTTGCCGGCTGCTCTCTTCCCAAGGCACCGGCCCTGCCTGACTGCCCTCATGCGTTTGGAGGGGAGAGGGGGGTAACGTAGGGGCGTGTGTCTACTGCCCCCCCCCCCCCTCCACTCTGCGTTGCTCTTTTTTGTTGTGCTCTGTGGGGGGGGGGGGGCAATCCCAACCTTGCCTGAACCCCCTCCCCACCCCCCACCGATTTTTCCTGTTTCTCGGGCAGTTTACAAAGGCCCAGGCCCTGGCAGGGGGGTTTTTCCCCAGTTTTCCCCCTCGCTGGTTGTGGGGTGCATACGATGGAACGCCTGCACTGCCATTTTTATTGGTGGACCCTAGTAGGCCCTCGTAGGAGTCCTGCCCGCGTTGACAGAATGTTGTAGAATGCTCATATCAAGGCAGCAGAGCTCGAAAAACTGCAGCCAGTCCCCCTCCCCCCTGCCCGACTGGATCTCGGGTAAGGCAGCCAGCAAGAGAGGAGGGTCTTTCGGTGGAAGCGTGACCGCATCAAATAAGGAAGAATGCCTAAAGGAAGCACAGGGTTGCTACAATTTTATAACGAACTGATCGGAGTGAGATGGGGAAACATCACGAGGATGTGCAACAAAAATAAGGCACGTTTCAACACCGCTGGGTAAAGGGGTACCCTACCGTGTCGCATGTGAGTGTGTTTGAGTGAGGGGGGTAATATCAAGCAATGATGCTCGGTACACTCCCCCCCCCACTCCTGTGCGGCGACGTGCGCTGATCTGGCCTGAAAAGTCGGGCCAGCGATCTGAACCGACTGAACGCCACTCCCAGCGCGGTACGCCGAATGACAGAGATCGGAAGGGGCACGGCATCCATTGAGCCGTGCTTCGTTGTGACGCCACCACCACACCCACCCCCTTTCTTGTGCTGAGGGGTCGGGTGCGGTGGGTAGGAGGGTGTGGGGTGGGGGGAACCGAACAACCGTGGGTCCGATGCTAAGGCTATTTTTGATGGACCAGAGATCACCCATGAGAACTATTGATGTACTTTTGAACAGCTGCATTGCAGGAGCGATGCTGGGGGGAGAGGGGGTGGGGGGTTCGGCCAGGGAGGGGGTGATGGTGGGGCGGACCGAGCGCTTTGGTAATAAACGTAATAAACCTGAACGTCGGGGGATGGGGCTGGGGGGTGTGTGTGTTAAGGTCGGCCCGGGTTCTGTTTCCCTAGAGTGTGGTCAGGCGATTTCCTTGATGATTGACTTTGATCTGGGGGGTTCATTGCCACCCTCGCATCATCTGTTAGCACAGACTGTCTTTTTCTTCACGATACAAGAGGCTGAGCGCCTTGTCGGAGTGAAGAACGATGGTTTTGGCGTCGCTTTGGGTGGCAAACACAATCTACCTTTTGCCTTGTTGCCATGCCAGTCATCAGGCAGTGAGATTGGCTCACCCGGGTTTGACGCACGCACAAAGCTTGTGGGTGTGAGGGACACAAACAACGCCTCATTTTCTTTTCCCGTATCCTGCTATCCCGGCTGGTGCTTTGCTGCCGATCCCGCAGGGAGGCAACTCTAGTGACTGTGATTGTGTGCCGCGCTGTTTTCCGGGCGGGCGGTAGATCTTGGCGTGCGTCACAGCATTCGATTCTCAGGCGATTCGGCGGAAATGCAGAGTTGGGAGGGCAGGCGGTAGGTTTGCTTGTGTTCCAACACGCATATCAGCAACCAGGCACGGTGCGGTGTGTCCCAGTCTTGGAGAACTAATAATAATATCATCACTCAAAAGATGAACCGCGAATGAGAAGTGTTGGGTCGATGTGTATGGTCTGGTTTTTCTTCTCGGGTAAGCTTCATATTTCGACGTTGTTTTTTATTTTATTCACGTCGCTTGCTTGTCGCAGCGAAAAGAGTCGGTGGGAGTATACAGCGCGCGCAGTGTGTCGTGAGACAACAACAGAAGAACATCACCAACTTAAAACCCCCCTTCCGCAGGGGCCCCACACCACCCTGCTCCTCGTGCGCACAAGCAAAACCATCTCTTGCGGCGGACCCTTCTGGGATACGGCATGATTTCATGGGAAACTTCTTGTCACCTCATGCGATGAAAGGAGAAATAGAATACAAAGGCATCTGCAGCAGGCAGCGTAGTCCATGCTGTAGGAAGAGCCACATCTCACCTCCGCACAAGTCGAGGTGCGTGTGTCGCTACAACCTCTCTGCAGAATATGCCAACATAACGTGCGCTGTACTGTGGATGTGTTTGATGTCGAGCAAAAAAGATACAGACATGTCATGCCAGGAAGGTTCCGGTTGCACAAACAAAACAAAAGAAACCCGGCAATCCTTTTTTGCCTCATTTTACGTGACATCCGAAGTAGCGAAGGATATCACACCGACGACCGAATCTTTGATTAACGCCACCATGTCACTCCACAGGGTCTCAGCACATCCTTGGTACGCCAAGCGCACGCCCAACGCAATGAACATCGCTTCGGATGCTGTTCTTTACAGCTGCTGTGCTCGGCTCGGGCGATGCCGACTTGTCCCACAAGGAATACAATTTCTAAAGCAACGCTGAGGCCCCTGAAAAAAAGCTCAACACCCCGCGTCGATATGTCCCAAGGCAAAAACCCACACCCGCCCCTTCTCCGCGATTGTCGCACAAGAGAAGTCTCCCGAGACTTTTCGCTTTACCCCTGACTGCACTGAGCTCTGCGAGGGGGTGGGGGGTGGGGGGGGCAACCAGGTCGTGGCTTCATGGACCTGCTGGCCCATTTGCAAGTGCTGTATTTTTTATCCAAGCGAGCTTGTTTGTTTGGATGATATTGCGAAGAAGCGGTTGGGGTCGCGCGATGCAGTAATGCAGTGCATAAATCATCCTTCTTCGGTTCTGGTAAATCATCATCTGCACTGCGTGGGAATGGGAAGGGGTGTGGGGGGTGGGGCGCCAAGGAATAAGACTCGCGTGGGAGGACGAAAGGTGCATTGGCACATGCTAAAACGGCGACGGTCCAACCTGCGTGGCCTGTCGATCTCACACACCCACACACAGGGGGGGCTAGGACCCGGCTGCAGGGTTAACCCGCCTGAATAAGTGAGCAACACCCACACCAACACAAAGCAGCAGCGGATTCATCATGTCGAATCTTTTTGCCGAGCCCCCACCCCCCTCCATTTCCCTCCCGTCCCTCATCACCCCACGATTCTTTCCTTCTTCGCTGCGCATCACGCGCCACCTCGCCCGGGCTATCACCAGGGGAGGAAAAACTCAGCGATCGGCCCGAACGAATGCAGGAATGAATGAAATATTAAAGTAAAGTGGAAGGGTAAGGCTATGGAGGGGTGGCGGTTTTTTCGCCAAGCAAGCTTGCTTTTTGTCACAGCGAAAGAGTCAAGTGATATCACCGCGCGCGCAGTGTGTTTTGAGAGGGCAACTGCAAAAACATTTCTTCACAGCAACGTCCTTCACAGGGCCACATCACACTGCCACCCGTGCGCACAAACACCATCCGGACTCTTTTTTGGAAGAGCCCCATCGAGCCTTTCTTGAACGAAAAAGACTCGTGTCGGCGTTCGGTTTCCTGCACCACAGGCAGGCCTGTTCGTTCAAAACAGCGAGCACAATTACCAAGTTTTCCCTCCTGTTGCCGTTGCATTGAGAGAGGGAAGCCCCTCTCATTGGGCCAGCTTGCTGCACCCCCCTCGATCATTCGAGCATTTTGAGACAATTTTCTCCACCGCGCTTCTCAGAGTGAAGGGGCCCGGGCGGGAGACGCCCGGGAACCGAACGGCGTGGACTGTTGGGCTGCTGCTTCATAGACAAGCCTGCACCCGATCAGACACAGCCCCTTCTGATGGGACGGGGATATTTCCGGGATCCCTCCCCCCCCCCCCCCCTCCCCTCCTGGTGTCCACCGATGCATTTTTTTGTTGCAACTGGAAAAACCGCGCAGAGGTACAAAGCGGGCAGGGTGGATGTCGGTTACACAAGACAGGCCAAAAAAAAATATGGTTCAAACCCCTCCGCTCATAACCCACCCGGGCGTTATCTCGCAATCATGCACTCCCTCTCCACCCCCCACGCCCCCACCAGCATTTGTCTTTGAACCTACCGATCACCCCCACCCGCAGCTCTCTTCGTATCTCTCTCTCTTCTTCTTTCAGGTTTGCACCACACACACACACAGTTCTACATCAACAACCCCTACCCCACCATCCACCCCCTCTCCTACGGGATGCTTCGTTCAGGGCCATCATACGCATCACACCGTTGGATACACAACACACACAGGCCATACCCGGAGGTTATCAGTGATCAGTGGAGGTCGGGCACAACCAAATAGCCTGATAGTTCTTTCTTCTACTTCACCCACTCCTCTCCTGTGGCTGGTCTCCTTGAGGGGCATCCGCGAAGCGCTCCGACCCTCACGAACCCCAGTTGGATTTGCTTGGTTTGTTTTATCCCCGGGTTGGCGGGGGCGTGTTAGGAGGGTGTCGGTGAACTGTCTCCCCAACAGATTAGGGGAGCATCACGCTCTCGGCGCAGTTTTAACAGAGGAGCCCTCCACCTCCGAAGCAGAATTGGTAGGGCCGGGTCTCAGAAAGCGTATAAGTTATCGTGCGTTCGTCTCTCGTGGGCTTTCTGTACGATGCGGGTGCCGCTAATCCAACATAGCAAACGGGTCTCAGTGATTTGTTGTGCAAAATTAAAATTTTTACAACAAATCCAGGCAGGGGCGTGCTGCGGTGCTCTCTCTCCACTGCCGCGGCAACAGATCCACGGGTGGGTTGGTGTCGAAACGACTGTTGCCAAAACGCCCCACCACCACCACCACCACCAGCCCGCCACTGCCACCATTTCGATTCTCCGATGGGAATTAGTAGCGGGGAGAGAAGAGGGTGTGTGCGTGATAGTCGGGTCGCCTTCACACAGCACCCACCCCACCTGCCCTTCGGGGTGGTTGTTCCCTTAGGTGGGTCGTTGCATCCTTTAAAATTGTTTTACCACCCCCACCCACTGCCGTCATCACCACTGCGGGTCCTCTCGCAATCTGTATCCTTCTCCTTATCCTCGCAGCTATATCCCACTCCCTTGTCCCCCCCACCAAATTATCTCAGCAGTGGGCAGCGGCACAGGAAAGGCTTCGAAGCAAAATCAGCCGTGTTGTGAGTTTTTTTTGAACTAACGAACCGCATGCAAATGGGAGGTGCTCTCTCTCGCAATATAACGTCAACTGTTAGAACACACCCCGAGATGCATGGACTAACGCAAAAAGAAATAAAATGCCGAATGGGACAGAACGGGGTCTGTGCAGCAGCCTAGCTCTCGCAGTGCCTGTGGTTGCCGACGCCGAAAACAAATGTAAACCCGAAGGGGGGGGTGCACGGGGGGGGCGGGCGCGCCCGTTCCTCCGGAGTGCAGAAAGGGCAAGGGGAAGTGATGCCCACTCTGCTTCACACCTCAGTTAATCATCGCATGGGGGTACAGGTTTGGCGCAGAGTGAAGGGACCTGCAAGAAAGATCTGTCTGTCCCGCAGATGGCAGTCTGGGTAGTATGGACGGAAGCGCCACAAAGCGGGTCCGGCCTGTGGGGCGGTCTCGAGGCGGCCTGCGGGTATATCGACAGGCACAGGTGTTCCTTCCCTTTGTGGTAGGAGAACATTCGTCGCTTTTTTCATTGTTCGGCGAGTCCAGGAGGAGGCCCCATCTCGCCCCACCCTACCCCACCCCACTCACCTGGAGGTCGGCTCTGTACGCATTGGTTCGCATACGTTCGGCGCAACTGTTTTTTCGCAGCAGTTTTTCCGGAGAGGCCCATGTTTTGTTGTCCCGCCGTGCCACCACCCCCGCCACCACCACGCAGGCTGTGCAGGCAGGCGCGCCCGCCGTGGCGTCATGTCTGACATGTCTTACAGCGAGATGTATGAGAGGCGGAGGCGGCGGAAGAATGCGGGCAGCAGCCAGGGCAGCCGGTCATGCGGTGACTCGGAGAGTGTGCGCAGCCGGGGGTCTGCCTCCACCACCAGGCGGCGCAATGCTGCAGCCGCGGCGACCGCCACGTCGGACCTGCTAGAGTGCAGCAGCGCCACCACTGTGGGCACGGTCACCACGGAGAACGAGGACAACACCTTGCCGCTGCCCACTCCTGTGAAGAAGAAACAGCCACAACAACAACAACAACAGCAGCAGCAGCAGCAGCAGGCCCCCTCACGGCGGGCTGAAAGCCCGTCGCTGGAGGACACGCTGACCAGCCTGCTGTACCACGGCGAGACTGACCACCCCTGTTCTGGTGAGATCGCTGTGTCGCATGCGCATGCACAGCAACAGAGTGTGCGCATTGGGGAGACCGGTGGCGGCGGGTTCCAGTCGGTTGCATCTGATTCCGCTGCGTCGCACCGGCGGCGGCAGCAGCAGCAGCACGCCGAAGAACGCGCCGCTGCGATTGATGCGGGATTCGCCGCCTCGTCCATCCGCAGCAGCGGGTTCCGGAGCGTGCGCATCGCTGCAGAGGAGGAGGTGGCACACTTCGAGTTGTTCGCACCGGCTGCCATGAGTGGGGCGCGGTGCGCCTCGCCGGGCGACGTGCCGGACCACGTCAGCGACCTGTCGCTCGATGGGGACGAGCACCAGCTGCAGGTGGAGGAGGAGGGCGAGGGGGAGATCGTGGCAGCCGTGCAGCTCCCATCCTCCGCAGCAGGCGGGCGGCACCAAGCAGCCTCGTCAGCCTCGCTGTCCACATCCGCTGTGCGCCAAAACCAGAGCCACCACAGCCAGCAGCAGCAGCAGCAGCACCTCCAACGGCACCAATCCCAAGAGGAGTCCTGCCACCACCAGCAGGGCCACACCGCCGCCTCATCAGCCTCCCTTTCCACCTCCGCTGCGCACCCAAACCAGAGCCACCGCAGCCAGCAGCAGCAGCAGCAACACCAACAGCACCTCCAACGGCACCAATCCCAAGAGGAGTCCTGCCACCAGCAACACCAGCAGGGCCACACCGCCGCCTCATCAGCCTCGCTGTCCACCTCTGCTGTGCACCAACACCACAGCCATCACAGCCAGCAGCAACACCAGCAGCACCATTCGCAAGAGGAGTCCTACCGCCACCGCCAGCAGCAGCAACACCACCAGGTCCTGCGGGAAGCAGCCTCGCCCCTCCGCACCGCATCCCCGACGCGCTCGTCATCCCCCGTGCCCCGCACCCACGATGAGATCGAGGAGGACCTCGTGGGGCTGCGTGGGTACATCGAGCAGCACAGCCAGCGCACCGCCGCAGCCGCCACCACCACCACCACCGCCTCCCGGGAACGCCACACCCTGCAGCACAGCGCCTCTGCCGCCTCCGACAGTGCTGCCGCCTTCAGCACCTCCCGTGCCGAAGGGGCTGGCGCTGGCGGGGGCATCGGTGGCGGGCGGCTATCGCCACCCATGCCAGCAGTGGGTGGTGGTGGCGGCGGAGGCAGAGGCGGAGACGAGGTGCCCGCAGCACCCCCCTCCCTCTCCACCGCCCGCGCCGCGCTGCAGGACGTGCAGGCCCGCCTCGGCAGGGATGTGATGGCGGGGCAGACCCACCGACAGAACCAGCAGCAGCAGCAGCACCTCCAGCAGAGCCACCTCAGCGCCAGCCACAACCACGCCTCCGCCTCCTCCTCCGTGGGCGCGGCACGCGTCGGGCCCGGCGGGGGCGGTGGTGGTGCCGGTGGCGGCAGCTTCGCTGCCGTGACATGTTCCTCTGCCGCCGCCGCCGCCGCCACCGCCACCGCCACCACCTCGCGCTTCTGCGGGGAGTGGGGTGGGGCTCCCCTGCAGCAGCACCACCACTCTTCCCCACCGCACCCCATGCAGCCCCAGGGCAACGTGCTGCCCCCGCAGGCGGCATTCCCGCCGGCGGAGCCGCAGCGCGTGTCGCCCGCGCCGGGGCGGGCCTCCCCGCCGCGGGACGTCCCGCTGCGGACCGCACCCCGCTGCGATGCCTCGGCGCAGAGGGGGGTGGCGATGTTTGAGGACAGAGGGGCGCAGCGCAGCAGCAGCAGCAGCAGGGGTTTTGCGTCGGCATCCTGGTCGGAGCGGTGGGGCAGCGCGGCAGGGGGGGTCGGCGGCAGCCCCAGGGGGGCGTCCCGCGCCGCGGCGTCTGCCGCCACGGCGGGGATGCTCGCGGAGGCGAGGAGCGCGCTGTGCGCCCACCGGCAGCGCAGCCCGAGCCCCTTCCGCAACACACCCAGGATGGAGATCGCCTCCCACTCCCTCCACGACTATGTCACGGATCGGATCGTCACCTCGATGCAGCAGCCAGCGTCAGGAGGCCTTCTAACGCACCCCCCACCTGGGCGTACTGCGTATTACCAGGCAGTGGCGCCGCAGGAAGATGCGTGGGAGGGGGTGATGCATCAGCAGCAGCAGCAGAGGCAGGGTTACCACACCTCCTATTCGTCGGCGGAGGTGTCGTGGCGTGGTGGTGGTGGGAGTGGGAGTGGGAGTGGGTATCTCACAGGGGAGGCGCCGGCGTGTGTGGTGACGTCTGTTTCTCCGGTGTACGGTGGGGGTGGTGGGGGCGGTGGTGTGTCGGCCCTCTCCCCAGCCAGCGCGCTGAGCAATTCCGATGCGTCGTTTGTCTCGGCTGCGGCAGGGTCGCCGGGGCTGGTGAGCCAGCAGCAGGAGGTTGCGTCTCAGCAGCAGTATCAGCACCGCATGCAGTCGGGCTCCGTGCAGCGCTCCTGGGTAGTGGAGATTAGCGAGTCCTAGAAGTACACGGTGGGATCTTGTAAATTTTACATGTATAACTACAAGTATATACATGTATTATACATGTATAATACTTGCATGTCAACTATTATACATGTATAATACCGTATACGTAAATATTTTGGAACGTAAATATTATGGAACGTAAATATTATGGAACGTAAATATTATGGAACGCTGGTGGGTTGGCGTTCCAGATTTTTTTCGTTCCATAATATTTACAGCGCTTTCTGCGACTCGGGGACTTGGACCAGGTGATCGGACGGCGTACAGAGTCCCTGACGGGACCTACTCGTGCACTTTTCGCGCGATTCCTGACGCAAGCCGTCCTCACCACCGAGTCCCCAACTGGCCCTGTAAATATTATGGAACGTAAATATTATGGAACGGACCGGCCAAAAATGGGCCCGTTCCATAATATTTACGTTCCATAATATTTACGTATACGGTACATGTATATGCCTGAAATATACATGTAAAATACATGTATATCAAGTAAAAATACAAGTACCGTATACGTAAATATTTTGGAACGTAAATATTATGGAACGTAAATATTATGGAACGTAAATATTTTGGAACGCTGGTGGGTTGGCGTTCCAGATTTTTTTCGTTCCATAATATTTACAGGGCTTTCTGCGACTCGGGGACTTGGACCAGGTGATCGGACGGCATACAGAGTCCCTGACGGGACCTACTCGTGCACTTTTCGCGCGATTCCTGACGCAAGCCGTCCTCACCACCGAGTCCCCAACTGGCCCTGTAAATATTATGGAACGTAAATATTATGGAACGGACCGGCCAAAAATGGGCCCGTTCCATAATATTTACGTTCCATAATATTTACGTATACGGTATAATACTTGCATGTCAACTATTATACTTGTATTTTTACTTGATATACCGTATACGTAAATATTATGGAACGTAAATATTATGGAACGGGCCCATTTTTGGCCGGTCCGTTCCATAATATTTACGTTCCAAAATATTTACAGGGCCAGTTGGGGACTCGGTGGTGAGGACGGCTTGCGTCAGGAATCGCGCGAAAAGTGCACGAGTAGGTCCCGTCAGGGACTCTGCATGCCGTCCGATCACCTGGTCCAAGTCCCCGAGTCGCAGAAAGCCCTGTAAATATTATGGAACGAAAAAAATCTGGAACGCCAACCCACCAGCGTTCCAAAATATTTACGTTCCATAATATTTACGTTCCAAAATATTTACGTATACGGTACATGTATTTTACATGTATATTTCAGGCATTTACATGTATTTTACATGTATAATACTTGTCATGCAAGTATTATACATGTAAAATACTTGCATGACAAGTAAAATACATGTATAATACTTGCATGACAAGTAAAATACTTGCATGCAAGTAAAATACATGTATTTTACTTGCATGCAAGTATTTTACTTGTCATGCAAGTATTTTACATGTATAATACTTGCATGACAAGTATTATACATGTAAAATACATGTAAATGCCTGAAATATACATGTAAAATACATGTATATCAAGTAAAAATACATGTATAATAGTTGACATGCAAGTATTATACCGTAAACGGAAATATTGTGGACCGTAATAAAGGTGAACCGTACTATAGGTGGACCGTAAAAAAGATGGAACAAATGGGATTTTTCCGGAACTTGGAACATTTTTACGGTCCACCTATTTTACGGTTGGGATCGTGGACTTGGCGGTTTTTTTACGAGTTCCTTCGCGACTTCGTCGCGAAGGAACCAAGGAAATCGTACGACTGGGCCTCAGCACAGAGTGTGCGCTCACCATCGTCCGGGAACTGTTCTCCCACAGTTACTGCAGGGTGTACTACACTAAAGGAGTACGATTTCCCTTAATTTTCCGGGCACTGATTCACGAATTTACATCTGGAGGGAGCCCGGTGGTCTCAGCTTCTGTCTGCGCGCCCTGCCGTACTGTGGCTGCTTTTGTGGGCTCGTGCAGCAGGTTCTACTTTTACTTCTACCGGAATGCTCCTTGCATGGTACTACACTTCTCGAGGTGTGGTGGTGGGTGAGTCTCGAGGTGAGTGGTGGTGATCGTGCCTTTTCCACACGCAGGGAGGACTTGCTTCTCTTGCTGGTGTTGGTTGCGGTGGTGGAGGGAGGGTCCAAAGCTGGGAGGTCGGGAGGCCTACGTGTGGGTGTCTGCGGCGTGGAGGCCGCAGTCCGCGCCCCGCAACCCACCAGCCCGCGGGCGAAAAACGCATTGTCTTTTCCATATTCAGTCCCAATAAATGGTGGACCGTAAAAAAGATGGAACGTTTGGCCTTTTTTGGTAAAACACACCCCGTGTGGTAGAGAAAATACGGCAAGAGTCTCGGTGGGTCGGAAGAGCAGATGGTTCCCGCAACAGCTCCCGGGGAGCGGCGGGTATTTCGCATAGGATGCCGGATGTGTGAACACGTTTGTGCGGTTTGCCCTGTGTTGTGTGAACATATGTGTATGTGTGTGTGTATGCTCCACCCAACCCGACACATTTTCTGTACTTCAGACAGGTAAGGTCACTCGACACGCGGGGGGGGGGGTTTTTTGTTGTGTGTTTTTTCTGCCAGCCGACATCACTAGCGCCAGCGAGAAAAAAAAATGGTGGAAGCGATCAATGCAAAAATCATCTGAAAGGAAGACTCGAGAGACTGCTGCTGTATTTTTGGGAACTTGGAACATTTTTACGGTCCACCCTTTTTCCGTTTACGGTACATGTATTTTTACTTGATATACATGTATTTTACATGTATATTTCAGGCATATACATGTATTATACATGTATAATAGTTGACATGCAAGTATTATACATGTATAATACATGTATTATACTTGTAGTTATACATGTAAAATTTACAAGATCCCACCGTGTAGGGTGAGGGGAGAGGGGGGGGGGGTAGGGAAAACCTTAAGGGGGGAAAATTACGGGATTTTTCACATAGGCGAGGAACACGCACAAAATGGCTGTAAACTTGAAACCCCGGCCCCTGGGAGTATTTGGGGGCGGTCTGGGTGGTTTTTGGGGGTATTTGGCCACTTCTGAGTCAATCCGTGACCATGCTCAAAAAAGTGTCATGGTTTGGTTCCGGCCCCCTCATCCGAACCACCCTTCCGAGCCCGTCCCGCCCAACTTGCCCGCAACATGCCGCCTTTTCTTGTCTTGGGTGGGCACTGATGCCTTCGGTTCAATTTGGGAGCAAATGAGTGTGACAAGCTTGGGAAGGAGCGTCTTCTCGCCAGCATTTCCTGATAACACTTGCTGCAGCGTCCACCGACCACTGCGCCTGGCGGTTTGTACACCGAATAAGGCTTTGGAACCCACACCGGCATATTTTCCAAAGACGCCAGTCCCAAACTCCACTCGCGCACCGTCTCCGGCCTCTCCTTTCCATCTGCGGCTGAGTTACCCAGCATTCTGGCCGTCGTCCGGCATCTCTTTTAGCTCTTTCAGTGCTGCAATGAAGCGCGTAAGTGGGGGTGATGGTGCAGAGGACGGGGATCATCGCCACTGAGAAGTGCCACTGCAGTGCCGTAGAGCCGGGGTGACACAGTTGATACACCACACCCACTTCGCTGTTGCCGTTTCCCCTGATGAAGTTCCCGATGCATCCGACACCTCGGGGAGGGCACATAATAACGCCTCCCGAGCGACGCCCTTGCATTCGCAGACACACCCCGGTCTTGTTGAGGATATCGGCAGAAACCTGACAGAACACTCGCTGAAATGCCATTTTTTTGGCCCGGTAGTGCCCAGATGCCTCATCAGAGGCGGCAGAACGTGGTACATGACGGGGGATGGTGATGACGCAGGTGACAGGGTGCTCGGGAGACTCAGCCGGGGAGGGGTTCGGTACCAAACCATGACATTTTTTCAACACAGCGTTTCAGCCGCGTTCCGGGGCACCAAAGTGGGTGTCCCACACCCAGGGGCGGTTTCTGGGGTGGTCTGGCCACTTTTTCAGCATTTTTGGAGGGTTTATGGTGGAAAATTGCCTACCTAGGGTACCCCGGGAGAATGTCACCCCCCCCGAGGGCCCAAGCCCGGGGGGGGGGGGTGACATTCTTCCATGGCACACCGTATATAGGGTGTTGTGGGCGACATGGCGTGGTGTCTGGTGACCTGTGGTGAGTGTGGCGACATGTGGCGACATGCGGTGACATGCGGTGACATGTGGTGACGCCCAAGGTGGCAGCGTGATCAATAGTGCCAGGCTGGCGAGCACTTGGGGCTGGGGGTCGGGTGATTCTGCTGGCAGAAAGTGCCCAATATGCTCCGGAAACTCAACTCACTCCCAGGTGGTGGTATGCCCCCGACGATGCCGTTTTTAGCGACCAATTTTTTGGGACAGAACTTGTACCTGAGGCTATTAGTGCGGTCTGCTTACTTCCGCTGTTGCCCTTTGTATCACCCCCAGGGACTGCCAGCGGCGCCGGATGGCCCTCAGGAGGAGGTCCTCCGTCCGTAGTTCTGGTACATGAACTGCGTCCTGCATAACGCCTTGCTCATCGGCGAGAGCAATCAGATCTGGTTTCCTCTTCCTTTGAGAGACTGGCCCGTATCTCAACTGTAGATTCCGTCGACCCCGTCATTCCAGTCATTTGTGGTTACCAATCAGCCTCAAATTTGACAATGCAGACATGCCTGAGCACTTCCCGTTCAACTGGCCATTGACATTCAACTGACATTTCCCTACGTGTAACCGCCTCAAAACGGCATGTAACCGCCTAAAAACGCTGTGTCCAGTACAGTCAAAGGGCAAAAACACGAAAAAACGCATTTGGCGAGGGTGCGACAGGGTCTCAGACCCCCCCCCCCCCCAGGACCATATGGGACCCATTTTGGGGTCTAGTGGCCCTTCTGAGAACAATAATTTTTGTTGCATCGACCCCAGCCTGACGGTCCACCCTCTAATGGTGGTGTGTGCGTGCGTGTGTTGTGTGCACGTGCGTTTGTGTGTTCGTGCCAGCGTGTGTGTGGCGACAAAGCTTCAATGCGGCGCCAGCCCTGCATGGGCCAATCACCCCCGCACATCGTTCAGAGGATTCCCCATACGACACGGCACCCCCCTCTTCGGGTTGTGAGGGACACAGGAGGCTCGTTTGCCCAGTTAATGCGGGAAACGCAAGGCTTCGCACAGCAACGTCACCCAGCACCCCCAGTGAAAAAACCCCCTCTTCCCGAAAGGCAAGTACCGTTGGAGAATGTCACCCCCTCATCATATAGGCCTACCCTTGGAGAATGTCACCCCCCCCCTGGAGGCTGGGGGGGGGGGGTGACATTCCCCAGGGTCACCCAGGGGGTGACATTCTCCCGGGGTACCCTAGGTATGTCGAAAAATGTCGTAATTTTGACGGATTTCGGTACCTTAACCCTTTGGTACCTAACGACACACATGTGTGTCGAAAAGTCCAATTTTTTTCGCACCGGGCAACCAGAAGCGTTCTACTACGAATTTTTGACCGATTTTTTTTATGGTGAACTCAGATGTCGCAGAACGTTGCAAAGAAGCAAGAGAAAAATTACGACGCGGTCTCCCGACTAAAATGGTTGCAAGGAGGAAAAATGCGATTTTTCGGAAAATCCTGAAAATCGCGTTTTTTCGGATTTGGGGGTCCATTTTCTGTATGGCCAGTAATGGGGACTGTACTCCACCTTTTTCCTCGATTTTTTTTATGGTGAATTGTTTTTGCCTCGAAAAAGCGCGTTTTCGCCATGTTTCGAAAATCCGGGGGAGTGCAAAAAACTAGGCTGCGTAACACAGCCTGGAGAGGGTGGCCCAATTTACATAAGTCGCCCCACTATCGCCAGGGGGAAAAAAATCGGGAAAAAAAATATTCTCGGAAACGGCCAGAGCAGCGCGTTTCACGACAACATTTTTTTCGAAAAAAGTCCAAAATTGAAAAATTTTCCCGCCGAGAAAAAATTGCGAGTCCACCTATTTCCAGGTTTTTGGTGGTTTTTGGCCACCCGGGAGACCTGCGTCTGTGGCCACAGAAATGGCCTCGAAACACCCCCAGACACCCAAAAAACGTGTTTCTGGAAAGATATGCCCCAAAACTGCCCGAAAGTCACATCTGGGTCTGGTGACCCGACCCCACAGACCCTGTATTTTTCACCTTTTTCACCGGAATATTGGGTCGGCAGGCAAAAGTCGATTTTTTTGGGATTTTTCAGAAACTCTGGGCATCGTGGAATGCTCTGTCCTCGTTCTGCCCGAAAAACGCATTTTTCTGACATTTTTCTCAGATCTGGGGGTCTGGTTCGGATATGTGGTTGGGTCCCAAACCGGCGAAAAATATTTTGGGTGGTCATTGTGAGTGGCCTGCCGTGAAAAAAAAAATTTTTTTTCTCAAAAAAAAGTTGATTCTCGGATCGTTCTGAAACAACGCAGTTCACCATAAAAAGAAATTCTGATTTTGGTGGAGTAGAAAAATTCTTCCTGGGGAAGGTGGCCAAAATCCCGGATTTTGGTGAATTACTGGGGGGGGGCAAATACAAGGGTATACTCTTCTATTCACTGTGCCAGCTTACATAATTCAGGGTTCTCAAAAAATTGTTTTTTAGCTGAAAAGTTGTCTACCATGCAAATACAAGAGTATATACTCTTGTATTTGCATACTAGAAATGTGGCCTCCGGGTGGGCCCTCATGGGGCAGCGGCGCCGAATAGACAATACGAGCGTCCTCTTGGCCTTTCCCACCCCCGAGGCGACTCCCACCCGACCGTGACGACTCCAGACAGGAGGCCCACTGGCCTGGGGGAGGTCATTGGAAGCACAAATTATGATGAAAACCCCACAAAAGTTCTCCAAAAGTCTAGTATGCAAATACAAGAGTATACTCTTGTATTTGCTCGGCGAACTTTTTAAAATCGCGATTTCTGGAGTACTCTTGTATTAGCATATACCCTTGTATTTGCATATACTCTTGTATTTGCCCCCCCCCAGTAAGTCGCCCCCCCACCGGGCTGTAAGGGTTAAGACGGTCCCTGGGGGGGGGGGGTAGGGGGGGTCAAATGGGGGTGACAAACACGATTTTTCAAAAAACCGGCGCAGAGGCCCCAAAGCCCCCGTAAACCCTCCAAACCCCCCCAGATCGGTCCGGAAACCCATCGAACCCCACTTTTCCACCATTCCGGGCACCTCAGGTGCCCGAATTGGGGTACCTAAATTTTGTGCCACCGTTTGGTACCGTACAGTGCCACTGTGTGGGAGGTTGGAAAAGAAAATGCCCCAACACACCACATCTGAGGGTTGCAATGCATGTTGCTTGCCAACCACGTCATCCGGTGGGTGTCAGGCGCTATGTAGGTGGCATTAGCCAGGTCTTCGATGTGTTCTGGCTTGTATATGTACCTCCCTGCCTGCGGCACAGGCACTGCCTTTGTCCCCCACACCAGCCACAGAGAGCGTATTGTACTCGGTCCACGGTTGCTGATTCATTGTGATGCGTTGTATCCTCGAGTGAACGTCACACACTAGTGGCACCACCACCCGCCATCCGAGAGCTGTATTGACTTTGCGCCCTTCCGTTGCATTCACCTCGCCACGCATATTGCACCGTTCAGTACCAGTGCTCTTGGGCCAGGCAAAGTAGACCGCAGCAACTACCAATTCTGGCACAATGGGTACCACGACAGCGCACTTCGTGTGTTCCCGGAATGTACAGCTCGTGTTGCAACAGTCGTTGTCAACACATCCCGGTTGTGGAGCACTGCTGCACAGGAATCACACGACCATCTGGACTTGTTCCGTACCTACAGGCAGCCTCCCGGTGCATGGTGGCAGGGAGGTACATATACAAGCCAGAACTCATCGAAGACCTGGCTAATGCCACCTACATAGCGCCTGACACCCACCGGATGACGTGGTTGGCAAGCAACATGCATTGCAACCCTCAGATGTGGTGTGTTGGGGCATTTTCTTTTCCAACCTCCCACACAGTGGCACTGTCCGGTACCAAACGGTGGCACAAAATTTAGGTACCCCAATTCGGGCACCTGAGGTGCCCGGAATGGTGGAAAAGTGGGGTTCGATGGGTTTCCGGACCGATCTGGGGGGGTTTGGAGGGTTTACGGGGGCTTTGGGGCCTCTGCGCCGGTTTTTTGAAAAATCGTGTTTGTCCACGTAAAAGGGTGGCATTTGACCCCCCCTAGGCATACAGTGCAAACGATAATTATTATCGCACATATACCAGATACGATAATTTTCGGAAAATTATCGCATACGATAATTTATTATCGCATACGATAATCCATTATCGTATGATGCGATAATCCCATTATCGTATACGACCGGATACGATAATTATTATCGTATGCGATAACATACGATAATCCCATTATCGTATGCGATACCCACCTGATTTTGCCCGAAACCAATCACCGAAATCTCCAGTTTACCACCGCCAAACGCCACCAAACCCCGCCAAGGGCCACAATCAGCCACAAAATAGAGATCACTACCATTCTCCCAGCCCCAGGAAGGGTAAGATGAGCCTGTGGGGTCCGGTGCTGCAGGCAGGGTACGCGTACTGGTCTGTGTCCGGGCTGCTGTGGTCATCGACAAGGCTGTGTGGTCTGTCCGAAGGAGGTGGATGGTGGTCTCCCTCAGGTGGATCGCGTCTCTCCAATCCTGCATGGGCTCAGGTGTCTCCAGATGATCATCACCCCTTGCCTTGCTGTCGGTGAGGATGGCGCCCGAGCTCCGCCTTGTAGCGCAGCGGAGTCGTGCAGGTCAGGCAGGCTCCTTGAGGCCTCCGAGGTGATGTGCGCGCGCCACCCCGTGGTTCCTTGTAGAGTTGCAGACAGGTCCGTGCGCACGGTGGGAGCGTTCGTATCGCCCGTTCCGTGCCAGGTCCTGAAGAATACCTTTGGTTGAGTATTGCCTCTCTCGGGTTCAAACCCCATTCAAGGTCCTTCGCTATGTCATCACTGGTCGTCAGTCAGAGGGGAAGAACGGTGTTCCTCACTTTTTCACTGCTCACGGGAGCGAAGGCCAAGTCCAACATAAGTGGTAGCCTTGAAGAGAAATCTCCTGATCTCTCCAAACATTGCACCGAAGACCACACCTGCCTATCAGGTTCTTCCCCATCAGTCGAACAGTCTTTCTTGTTCATGTTCTGGGCAGGGTGCTCTGTCTCGGTCACCCCGACACCTGCTTCAACTAGGCTAGCCCAACGTCTTCCCTCAGTGTTCTCACAGGGGTGTCCTCAGTATCTGGGTCCCGACGGCAAGGCAGCGTACCAGTCGGCTTTGCGAACCCGCAACAGGCTATACTGGTGGTTGCATACCGCCGCAAGTATGACCCTGTTGCTGCGTAGTCATGTTTTCCATGAAGTGGGGTGGCGACAGGGTGTAAGTCACGAGGGGAAGGGCATGTGGAACGGCCACTGCCCAATCCCCAGAGTCCTCTCCGCCCCACTGTGCCTGAAACTTCTTCAGACAGACATAGTGATGTGCATGTCATGGCACTATGTGTGTTGTGTCTCTGCTACCCATTTGTGAGGGACATTCTACACTTCTGAGTGAAGCCCCCCGTCACCAATAATTCAAAGAAGCAAAAATGGCAGCTTCCGGCTCCACTTTTACCACTTTTTCAATGTGCTCTGGGCTGATTTCTGGTTTTCCGAAAATCTCAAAAAATTATCGCACCATTATCGTATATTATCGTATACGATAATATACGATAATGGGAATACGATAATAATTATCGTATGCGATAATAATTATCGTTTGCACTGTATGCCTAGGGGGGGGGGGGGGTTATACCCACACCCCCCCCGCCAACCCCACCTCCCACACACCCCCCGAGGGGGGGGTGTGGGTATCGCCTCCTCCCCCACCTCCTCCTGGTGGGTCCGCCCTGGGCAACTTCACTTCTATTGGGGGGGGCAGGGCTGTAAATAAGGTTTGGGGGTCAGGAGTCGGGAGTCGGGAGTCGGTTATTTACAGTCACCTAAGGTACCTGGGGTGGGGGGCTGGGGGGGACGGGCGGTCTCAAACCCTACTCAATCCTGCACGCATCCTGTAGTACGGCCACCTCTGCCGTGGAGAGTCCCATGGACCCTCCAGCAGTCGCCCACCATTCGGTCAGGGCGGACTGACTCGGCGCTTGCGGGGTCTTCCCGCGTGCGAGGTGGTCCGCGAAGAAGCACGCGACGCACAGCGCCATGTTGGCTGTCCCAGCCAACCCCCCACTTCGCCCGCAGCGCCCCACACGCTGCGAGCACCTCACTCACGGCAGCAGTATTTGGCTGCATAGCTCTCAGTATTTCCCGTGCATGCAGCGCATGCATCCACAAATTTTGTGGATGCATCCACACACAGCCTGGAGCTCCGAAGCCCTGCATGCAGGCCTGCCTGCAGTGGATGAATGCCTGTATGCCAAATCGAAAATCCATTTTTTGACATTTTCGGGCATCCCTGGATGCCGTGGATGCATGCATGGATGCATCCACACCATCCACGGCCCCACTGAGAGCTATGTTGGCTGTGAGTCAAACACTACTGCCTCTACCTGAGGCATGTTGTGTGTCGCAACAGTTGCGTCACATGTGTGACGCATCTGTGTGGAGTGTGTGTGGTTGTGCACGTGTGCGCTGCGGTATGCTCAACCACCTGATGGGGGCGGAACACAACTCTTCTTGGGAGCTGCCAGGATCTGGCAAAAGGGGCGGGAAAGGGGCGCCGTATTCACAGCAGTGGTTTGGCAATGAACTCACCCCAGTTCAGAGACCGGTAATGAAGAAGATGACTGGGAGGCACACACCATGTCCCACCCAGCGGGACCCCCACACCCCCACCCACCCATCGGGACCCCCCCTCCTCCTCGGGTGTTCCAAAAACCCTTTCTTTTGAATATTTGGAGTCTGTGCGGATCGCAGTGGGGTCATTTTGGCCATGGGGTGCCTAATACCGCACATTCCCTAAGGGAAGCAAGGCAACCCTCCCAATCCCAAAAAATCCGGCGCGAGTCGGGAGTCGGGAGTCGGCCTTATTTACACCCCTGGGGGGGGGGGGGGGGGGCTTCGCTCTAAGGTGCAGAAAGGGTGAGCCACCTCACAATATAGGTTGCAACACTTTGGGGGTCTCCGCTCCGGGGGTGGTCGTCAGTGCATTTTTTGGCGCATTTGCTGTTGAGTTAGCTGGAAAACTGACGAAAGATTGACGAAGGATAACGACCAGCGAAGACCCCCCCTTTGGCACAGAGCGAAGCCCCCCAATCGGCAGAAGGGGGGGTTTCGCAGAGGTTCCCTGTGTTGTATCTGTATATGGTGTTGGGCCACCCTTCTCCCCAACACATCTACACCGCCAGGTCTCAGAGAGGCCTCTTGTTCTGATTGATTTCCCCCCCCTTTTTTTTTGACACCAACGTTTCCCTGCCTGTATTGTAGGCGCGGAAAGAAACAAACCGGGTGCGGAAGGGCTTTCCCCCCCCCGCGATACGTGCCCTCCCTGAGAGCTACCCTCTCCAAGCAGGGGAGGGTGCCCTCATTCAGAAGTGCAGAACTGTGAGGAAAGTGTGCCCCTTATAAGCCCCTATCCTTGCGATTCGCGGGCCCGGGAGGCTGTGCACGATGCGCGTGGCGGGCACCTCCACATGCGGTGGGCAGACCTCTGCGAGTGGTGTGCCGCCGCCTGTCATCAGCGACATCCGTGATTCCTGGGCTCCATCCCTTTGTCAACACAGTGGCACAGCCACACAGGACAGCTCTGCGCTTTACATTTTGCCCCAGGCACACCTTCGTGTGCCAGTGGAGATGCGACAGGACACACGGGGGGGGATTCGGGTCGCAATGCAAGCAAGTCAACGGTGGCCTGATGTGTGTCAGTGGGGGGCTTCGCTCTGAAGTGCAGAAAAGTGATCCGCCTCGCAATATTGGTTGCAGCCTGACGCGCTTTGGACACAGCGAAGGCCCACACGCACATGTACAGTATGTTTGTGGTGACGTGTGGCGTCCCATGCGAGAGGGCTTGCTTGCTCCCGTAAACACCGCACCGTGGCTCGCTTGGGGTGGTGCTGTGACGCAGTCATCGTGTTGGGGCATACCTTGGTTCTCTCTCGTAGGGCCTGCAGCACATCGCTTTGGCCGACAAATAGCTATAGTGGGCCATGCCCCGCGATGGGGTCAACCCAAAACTCAAAAAACGTGTTACTGGGGGCCCTCGCTACCAAGTGTGACTGAGTGAGAAAAAGTGAGAAGTCAGCCATGTTTGGCTGAAAACTGACGACTCGTGACTCACAGTGACTCGTAGCGAGGGCCCCCACTATCGGCAAGATGTCGGCAAGGTTTTCGGCAGTTTTTATCTCCTGTAAATAGGAGGAAAGGCACCAACAAAGCGCGCCGTTTTCAGCACCGTGGCAAAGACACCACACACGCCATCTTTTTGTTGGGCTGGTAGTGTCGGGCAGACCAGGAGGAGGAACCTCTGATGGTATATCCGCGGTCTTGACACACACGCTGCTATGATCGGGGGCAGGGCCTCTCGACACCCAAAACCTGATCAGCACGCATGTGAATCATTGTGTCGTTAGTGCGGAACATCCAGACCACCGGGATGTATTTTGAGAGTTGTGGACATGCTGTGTGGGCACGTCCCCCACACCTTTCGATGGAAGTGTGCTGGTCGGCAAAGGCTCCAGTGAAATACATCCGACACACACAAGCGTTTCCTTTTACAGTGTTGATTCCACTGGACATCCTGCCCTTGATGCGGATCACTGCTGCCGACACACACACACAACGCCACAGCGCTATGTAGACCCACCTGACCTTTCCCCCTCCCAATCTGTATCTCAACCCCCCCCCCCCCCCCCACGCACCCCTCTCTGTCTGAGCAGCACAGCCGGCAGCACATCCCCTCCCTTCTGAACGAAACGAAGAGATAACACTGCCCCCCACCCCCGCCCCAACCCAGTTGTACTAGAATGCAGTAACCGTAGGCATTTCAAAGAGAAAAAGGTCGGCGTGCTGTCACCCCACCCCGCCTCCCCGCGCTCCCCGCTCCCCCAACAGCGTGTCTTTCATTTGCCGAACAGAAAGTGTGCCCGTTTTTGGTGGAAGCGTCAACGCATCATTAAGGAAGAAGGAAGCACGGTTGCTACGCTTTTTAAGCACATGCACGATGCGTAAAAGTGTAGGAGTGCTTCCGACGACCTGCTTCTTTTCTGTATGTCTTGCTATTTCGTGTTCACATGTGCTCCGCACCCACATCAAAGCAGCAGGCTAGGGTGGTGGAAGCGTCAACGCAGCAAACGCACCGTGCTCACGGAAGGCGTTCAGAACTAAAAAGGCACCCTCCACACATCACCCTCTTCTTCGATTGCCCCGTCGCCTAGAGATGGTCCGAATGCGAAATCATAAGCGTCGCACAGGACTGATCGGGATACCACATATCGCATTAAAACACCCCTCCACACCCCATCACCCTCACAGGTGTTACACATGGTGTCTGTCCGCAACAGGCAGGATGGCGGGGATGGGGGTGCAGCCCCCCTCGGCACAGACCTGGCACTGCCGGACCTTGCGCTTGCATGGGTCCCGGAGAACGCCCTCATCCTTGTGATGGGTGTCGGACGCAGCCTCATAGTGCCGAAGGGCAGCCAGGACGACTTCCTCCACTTCCTCGGCATGCAAACTGCGTCGTCCGTGCTCAGCACGGAGGCGTCGATGGCAGCGCACTACATCTTGGGGAAGACGCTCTACCGCCGCATTCCCTACTTTTCCAAGACGCTGCAGAACGAGCCTGAGTCTGCGTGGCAGCTGGTCAAGAACTGGTTCACCTGCAACGCGCTGGCGATGTTGTTTGCCTTTGTCGTAGTCTACTTCGCGATGGTGAAGGACATGCCTCCTGACGAGTACTACTCTGAGCCAGAGCTGGTGTGGGCCACGTTCCCCCTGAAGTTTGTGGTGGTGCGCGCCGTGTGCGACATCGGGTTTTACGCCCTGCATAGACTGATCCACCTGCCTCAGCTGTACTGGCTGCACAAGCATCACCACGTGCACAAGAGTTGCAATCCACTGACGACCAACGTGCAGTTCCGCTTCATGGACCTTGTGCTGGAGGGGTTCATCCCTGCCTTCCTTGGCGTGATGGTGGCAGAGGCGATCTTCGGCAGGATGCACACCATCGAGGTGAACGTGCTGCTGACGGCGATGATCTACTACGAGACAGGGTCGCACGCGGGGAAGGAGCTCCCGACAGTGTCGTATTGCCCCTCAGTGGCGGTGGTGACGCGGTGGCTGGGGTGGGAGACGCGCAACGTGCGCTTTCACGAGGATCACCACGAGTTTACGCATTGCAACTACGGCATCACGCAGTGGTGCGATGTGGTGGCGAGGACGTACCGCACCAAAGATAAGAAGTAGAAGGGCGTCCCCTGCGGCCTGTTTTGCGCAAAAGTTTGTTGCAAGAAGAAAAACTGCCAGACAGAGGGCAGGATCTGCGCTCAGCAGGTCGTACTGCCTTCATATCAGCACAGAACGCCACATCAGTCGCAGGATTTGTGGTCGTGTATCGTCGGAGGTCACGTGTTCCCTCAATGGCATCGTACAGCAGCCCGCGAGGAGAAGCAAATGCAATGTGTCTGTCGAGTACATGTGGTTTCTTTTTTTCTGTATAGCGTATCAGTTCTCGTGCGTCGTCTTTCGTAGACGTTCTGTACGATGCGGATCCGCTAATCCAACATAGCAAACGTTTTTTCTGTGAAATATCGGGAAAACGCCGTGTAAAGTGCAGGCCGCAGACTGCCCCAACTGCACCAAAAGAAGAAGTGCAGCGCCCAGGGCCACTTTCCCGGGTCACGAGGGGTGGGTGATGTCACAACGAACTGGGGAGAGCTGATCACCTTCTTCTCACCGAAGACACTTCCCCTGTCTATTGAGGTTCTCTCGGCAGCAAGCTTTATCTGTCGCCGACATCAGCCCGTCATTAGACCGAACCCTCTGCCCAATGATCCCTGGATGTCACGGGTACTGCCTCCTGAGCTTGGAGAAGCCTGGGATCAATCAAGGAGATACTGTGCAGGAAAAAATGTCGACGGACGGGCCACGTTTTGGTGGAAAACTGGAAACAGGTGGAGGAACAAGTGCACTGAAAGTGTGCAGTGCTGAAATCAACTTTGTCGTGCGGGGTTGGATTCGTAGAAAATAACGGCAGAGAAGAAAAAGCATGCAGGCAAGACAGAACAGCAGTGCCGGCCCCACCCAACATTTCCTCCTTGACTTGTGCCGGCCACAACCATTGAACAAAGGAGAAAGCGGTCTCGTGTTCTCGCTTGTGGGGTTCGTGCAACACACACCAGACATTCCCGCTACTCTCAGATACACAACTTTTCACACACAGCCTGTCGGTTGGCACCAGTTGTTCGGGCAGGTCAAGATGGGGTGCAGTCCGCCCATTCTGGCTGTGATCATTGTGGCGGTGCTGATCTCCATCGTCGCGTCGTTGGCAGGTGGCTTCATGATGTACTTCGAGGGGCTGTCGTCACTCGAGGACGCGGTGCGCGACACCAGCAAGGGGGAGGTGCAGACGCTGGATTTGCAGCTGGAGGCTGTGATGGCGCACACCGCGGACCTGAACACGCAGATGAAGACGTTCTTCTTCAACCAGGAGCGCATGAATGGGCTGGACCCAGAGGTGTGGGGGAACGTGACGCGCAACTTTGTCTTCGCGCTGATCAAGTCCAACAAGCACATGTACGGGGGTGGTGTGGTGCTCGTCCCGTGGGATGTGACGAACAGCAGTGCCTTCTCAGCCTCTGCGTGGGGGAACCCGAACCGGGACGGGGGGAAGTACTTTGTGTACGGGCTGTACGCCAACCACCTCCCCTCGTCCTTCTTTGTTGTGGACAACTCGACGTCGCCCGCAACGCTGCAGCGCATGGGGGTGCACACGTCGATTGTGCACAACGTGACGGGGGAGCTGCTGCACTACGCCTACCAGTGGGACGGGAAGATGTACGTCACAACGGTGCTGGGGGACTTCAACCCACGCCTGGGCGGGAAGCCCTCGCTCCCGCTGTGGGAGGCCCTCCCCAACACAGGCTACCAGCCCCCTGTCGCAGAGAGGTGGCGCAACCCTTCTGCGTGGCGCACCAACGACGGGTTCGCGTTCACCTACACCGCAAACGACATGGTCTTTGAGCCGCCGGCATACCCGCACCCCTGGTCGACCTACCGTGCTGTGCTGATCTACAACGCCGTGCGCTTCGAGTCGGTCGGAGGTGGTGGCGCAGTACGCGGCCCGCCACCCCGACACCACGGTGGTGATCGTCGACCCCGCCTCAGAGGTGATTGTCGCCTCCACCACCGGACACCAGATGGTTGCCCAGGACTGCCTGGCACAGCTGTCAGGGCGGCTGAACCCGTGCCCCACGAAGATGTACAACATGTCGCAGGCTGTGCAGGGTGCGTTCCGCCGCACACGCGGGGCCCAGAGCGGCAGCTTCAGCACCATGGAGCTCGACGGGGAGCAGTACTTCGTCCGCCGCTACGACCTCGACTTCAAAGGCTACAGGATGCTGTGGCTGCGCCCAACCAGCGCCGTGCAGGGCAAGGTGAGGGACGCCCTCTCCCTCCTCATCATCTTCGCAGTCATTGTCATCGTCTTGAACCTCCTCATCACCGTGTCGGAGGTGGTCTTCGTGGCCGTCCCGCTGCAGCGCCTGTCGCTGGCAACGCAGCTGGTGGGCGTGCTGGAGACGGAGCAGGCCAGCGACACCATCGCACACTACAGGCAGGCGGCCGTCATGGTGAAGGAGATGCGTGGCCTCGTCGATGGCATGCTGGAGACCATCCAGCGCCTCGACAGCTACAAGGCCTTCATGCCCGAGAGCGTGCTGCCTCAGGAGTGTGATAACGACGATGATACAGAATCGACAATCCAGTCCTCCCCACGGCGCTCCGCCAAAGGGTCGATCAGAAGCTCCGCCGCGTCCTCAGTGTCAGCAAAGCAAGCTGCCATGCCAAACCGAGTGGAATGCCACCTGACGTCGAAGTCGGTGACGCTGCTGCTTGTGAACGTGTCGCAGTGGTGGAGTGCTGTGGGCGCCCAGGTAGAGCACAACCTGCTCTCTCTCCACGGCGCGCTCATCGCCATGGTGACGGGGCAGGTGACAACCTGTGGCGGTGTGATGGACAGCTTTTCTGGGGACCGCTTCCTCTTTGGGTTCAACACTGTGAAGCCGAAGACAGACGCACCAGTGAATGCTGCCTCAGCGGTGTTCGCTCTGCACAACCAGGAAAGTCACACACGCTTCAGCTGTGCCATCTCCTCAGGGAAGGCGAAGGTGGGGAACACCGGCACGAAGACTGTGCGTCGGTTCGCCATTCTGTCTCCGCTTTTGGCATGGGTGACGCAGCTTGAGGTGTTCGCCAACAGACACAGCCACATCTGTGTCACGGACGACAAGACCGCATCGCGCCTCAACGGCTTCTCCCTGAAGGTGGTGCACGCGCTGCTGTTCCGCAAGCTGTCTGCTATGATTCCCGTTGTCGCGGTGGTGGGGACTGTGTCTGTGGAGACAGGCGAATGGATGTACGAGATGGACCAGCAGGAGGCCGAAGGACACACCCTCAGCTCTGCCGGAAACCGTTTCGCCCTGACGGTGATCCAGGGAACTTCAGGGGACAACGTGCCCCCTGACACCGATGCAGTGTTCGCGACCCCCAAAGAGTTCCTGCCGCTTGAGTTGGTCTTCAACAGCTGCACCGCTGCTGATGTCGAGCGTGTCACCAAAAGGTCAGTGAATTTGGCACCGGTGGCTTAGGCCGAGTGATTTCGTGTATCATGCGAAGCCCCCATTTTCCTCAGGTGAAAAACCCCCAGTGTGACCCACTGACCCAAATTGACCCGGAGCGAAGACCCCCCCAGTAATTGGTTTGTTGTCTCGTTTTGCTGTCACTTTACGATCCAGCGGGGGCACAGATAGTTTTCCCAACTGGGGAGACTTTTGTATGTTCGACGTAGCCAACTCAGGAAACGTTTCACCGTGCGGATCCTTGCGAACACTTTTCACACGCCCGGCAGGCTGTGGGGTGTTCTGCGTTCGAAGAACAACAACTGTCGTTGTTACCTTTCTCTCTTGTGATGCACTCGCGTGCACCCGTTTTGTAGCCTCACGCAATGAAGGTGGAAATGGAACACAGAGAAAGCAGGTCCGATTTGAGTTTACGGCACGCGGTAGTGCCGCAATTGCAGAGTCGCATCACCTCATCACAGGTCGAGGTGTGTGCGTTTCACCACAACCTCTCCCCTCCCCATTCCCCCGTGTTCAGTGACATCTGTCGATAGTCTTTCCATTATCTGTGCCTTTGGCTTGTTCTTGCGACCCCACTCACACCACTTCATCATACCGGGGAGTGGTGGACTCAAAGAATTCTGCGTTCCAACAAAACACCTTTCGGTAGTAAATTGGATTGTCTCGTTTTGCTGTCACTTTACGATTCGGTGGGAGCACAGGTAGTTTCTCCCAACAAGGTACTTGTCAGGCGGAAATGCAGCGATAGGGGAAGTGCGGGGCGCTTGCCGTCACACACAGTCTTGTGCGCCTGCCAATCACACATCAACACTTCCGCGAATGCAAGGGCGTCGCTCGGGAGGCGATATTATGTGCCCTCCCCGTGGTGTCGGATGCATCGGGGACTTCATCAAGGGAAACGGCAGCAGCGAAGTGGGTGTGGTAACCTGTGTCACCCGGCTCTAAGGCACTCAGCGGCACTTCTCAGTGGCGATGATCCTCGTCCTCTGCACCATCACCCCCACTTATGCGATCTTCATTGCAGCACTGCAATAGCTAAAAGAGATGCCGGACGACGGCCATAATGCTGGGTAACTCAGCCGCAGATGGAAAGGAGAGGCGGGAGACGGCGTGCGAGTGGATTTTGGGGTTGGTGTCTTTGGAAAATATGCCGATGGGTTCCGAAGCCTTATTCGGTGTGCAAACCGCCGGCGCAGTGGTCGGTGGACGCTGCAGCAAGTGTTATCAGGAAATACTGGCGAGAAGACGCTCCTCCCCAAGCTTGTCACACTCATTTGCTCCCAAATTGAACGGGAGGCATCAGTGCCCACCCAAGACAAGAAAAGGCGGAATGTTGCGGGCAAGTTGGGCGGGACGGGCTCGGAAGGGTGGTTCGGATGAGGGGCCCGGAACCAAACCATGACACTTTTTTGAGCATGGTCACGGATTGGCTCAGAAGTGGCCAAACACCCCCAAAAACCACCCAGACCGCCCCCAAATACTCCCAGGGGCCGGGGTTTCAAGTTTACAGCCATTTTGTGCGTGTTCCTCGCCTATGTGAAAAATCCCGTAAAGTTCCCCCCTTACACGGCGCAATCCGACACCCAGTGGGTAACCCTTTTCGGGAGTCATATCGGCCTACAATCCACATCCGCATTTAGGTACCCCCACTCCCGAAAATTGTATGGGCCTCCTCACAGGAAGAGCTGATTTTTGGCTGTCGGGGTCCCATTTTTTATGCAACCAACACAGTCCCTGCAAGGGATAGGTGTTGAGGGAAATGCTTCCCACCGTTTGCCTTACGATTTAACTCTTCCCTCTCTCTATCTCTTCTTGCGATCCACAACTTTCTGTATTTCAGACAGGTAAGACACAGCCGAAGGGCTCACAACAATAGGCCGATTTACTTTTTTAAAAAAACGGTCAACAAAAAGAACAGGGGTTTTTTCTTTTCTCTTTTTCATGTCTCCCAGCAACGAGTGAGTGAAGCAAACGGAAAGGACAGTATTTCGTGTGGGGGTACCGAATTTCGGGAGTGGGGGTACCTTAAATTCGGTACCTAGGTTACCCCGAGAGAATGTCACCCCCCCCCCCCCTCCCCTCAGCCTCCGCTTATAGGGGGTGACATTCTCCAACGGCCACCCGGTACAAAGGGGGTTGCTCCGGATCCGTAAGGCCCATACCAATCGATATCGTGGCGGGGTCCACAGTGGCTAAATTTCCATACGACCCTGGTGACCCGGGGTCCGAAATTTCGACATGTCGAAAAAATTTTTTTTTGGCCAAAGGGGGCCCTCGCTACCAAGTGTGACTGAGTGAGAAAAAGTGAGAAGTCAGCCATGTTTGGCTGAAAACTGACGACTCGTGACTCACAGTGACTCGTAGCGAGGGCCCCCAAATTTTTTTTTTGCAACTGACACACATGACAGGTCCTGACCAGCCAAGGGTGTTAGGGGAAATACACCACCGCGAAGACAGATCCACGACACGAATGAATATGTTTCTGATGTTTTCTTCTTTTGTGCTCCGCCACTGACACCCCCATTTTCTGTACTTCAGGCAAAGTTCTTCACACACCGACACAATCCGCGTGTGCTGGAAAAAAAAATGTGGAAGCGTGCAATGCAACAACTGTCGGAAAGGATCGAGCGGAATGGATGTATTTTTTGTTAGTTCGGCGTAGCCAACTGGGGAAACTTTCTGTGCCTTTAGCTGGATCGTGCGTCCCCACTCACACCACTTCATCAGACCGGGGAGTGGTGTACACAAAGAGTGGGGTCTGCGTTCCAACAAAACAGCTTTCGGCAGTAATTGGTTTGTTGTCTCGTTTAGCTGTCACTTTACGATCCAGCGGGGGCACAGATAGTTTTTCGCCTGGCTCAACAAAATCTGGGGCTCACTGGGGTGCCACACTGAAGGCCGAAATTTCGACATGTCGAAAAAATACCCCCACTTAGGGTCACTTAGTGTCACTCACAGTCACTCGGTAGTGGTTGGTTTTCTCATGTTCTGAGCTGATCAAGCCCCGTCATGGCAGAAAACCGATGATCATGGTCATTTGACCTAAAACAAGCTGCCTTTTTGGCGTCGCCCAGCACTCGCACCACCCTCGACCACGCTCGCCCACCTTCGCCCACCCTCGCTCAGCCTCGCCCAAGTTGGCTTGTTTTCTGGTGAGGTTTGTAGTGGATTTGGGCATTCCGCCCTCTTATGTCCCACCACTTTCTCCTGGACCAGCCACAGCCAATCCAACCAATCGAAGTATACCCATCGAGCCCACCAAGCCGCGGCAGCACTGGGTCTGGAGGCAGACGTCGCAACGTTGACGCAACGCAACCCTGCAGGTAGCGGTTTACTGCAGGATTTGGGCCCATATGGTGACCCCCAGTCAGTGGTGGAGACAGGCACCCCATGGTCAAAATGACCCCACCATGATCCGCACAGATCTCAAACGTTCAAAAGAACGGGGTTTTGGGAAGTCCGTGAGGGGGGTCCCACTGGGTGGGTGGGGTGGGTCGGTGAGCTGCCTCCTCGTCACTTTTTACCTGCAAAAGTGCCTGAACCAGACCCATACTTCATGGGTGAAGTTTGGCACCTACACCACCACAATGACCCCACTGCGATCCACACGGATTCCGAGAAGTGCAATGGAAGGGGGAAATTATGAGCGAGCGGGGAGCCTACCGCGGGAACCCATTGGGACAACAGCCCACCACCCGCCCGCCCTCGCCCTTTCCCGCCCTTGCCCGCCCTCGCCCACCGTCGGTCACCGTCGCCCGCCCTCGTGCGCCCTCGCCCACGTCCGCACACGCTCGCCCACCCTCGCCTACTCTTGCCCAGCCTCGCCCAGAGGCGGCTTGTTTTAGTCAGTCAATGGGAATTTCTAGGGCTGATCGTGAATGCATAGAGAGAGCTGAGAAGAGGGCAGAGCTGTGACTGAAATCAAGTCGCCTCTATCTTCTTGCCCACCCTCGATACTCCCATAGAACTCCCATCACAACGGGACATAGCATTTGGGGTGGAATCAAACGGCGTGCAGGGAGGCCCTCGCTGTCAGGTGTGACTGAGTGAGAAGAAGTGAGCCACGGCCCACTTCCCCTCACTGACTGACGAGCTGGTATAGGAAACATTTTGCTTGGAGTGTTGATAATGGATGGTATGTGGATGAGCATATCAAAACAATTGACTGACGAGCTGTGACTGGAGGGTTCACAGTCCACGTGGGTGCACCCACACTGACTATCTGGCGACACCGCAGTCCCTGGAAGGGCAAGAGTGGGCTGTGTGGGCTCGATCGTAGTGGGGTCACTTTCATAGTGTCGGTGTCGCACACACCTATTCCGGTCGTCTGACCGGTCAGTACCCCGACCATCGCGTCGTGTGCGGTCACCGGTCAGGTGGCCGGTGGGGCCCGGGACGTGGGGACCGCCTGCAAGCCGCCTCCAGGCGTGTGCATTCGCGATTTTTGGCGTCATTTACCGTCACTTAGTGTCACTTAACGTCACTTACTGTCACTTAGTGTCACTTAGCGTCACAGGAGCTGACCTCATTTGGCCTACCCGGGGTCCAGAATTTTTACGGTCCAGCATTATTCCGTCCAGGACTTCTTACGGTTCAGATATATTCTGTTTACGGTATTCCCCCCTACCCCCACATGGCATGTGCCGGTTCTCTTTTCAGGGACGTTGTTGGCACAATCTCTTTCCTATTGGGGTCTCTTACTGCTTGTGGTGGTCCCCATCTCCACTTCCGTGGAGGTGGTGGCCACTGCGGGTGTCGGGTGCCACAATACGCGGGCGAACTTGCAGCAAAGGCTTCTTCAGCCAAGATACCAGGGCACTGTAGGAGCAGTGGACAACCTTTCTCGTGACGATTTTTCATGCAACAGGCCTGCTGCTTGAGAGGAGGTATCTATGGATGGTGTTCATACCATGGCCATATCAGAAAGACGAAGTGAGATGAAGGAATGCAAGAAACGAGGCCGCATGAAGGCTGGTCTCCGTTGTGTTCATACTGGCCATTCCTGCAAGGCGGTTGTCGAAGTGAAACATAGGAAGGTCGCAGAGGGTGACATGAATGTGTCGCCCCTCATCCCCGCAGCCTTTCAGCCCCTTGTGAGCTGTTGCAATGCGTGGTCAGGCGACCACACACCCACACCCAGCCCCTCCACTTGTGTCGGCCACCTTGTAGCGTCGAAGAAGACGGCTTCCAGTCAGGGAACCAGTGCGGCGCTCTCAACAACGAATAAGCTGCCAGTTCAGATCTGATTGATTGATTGCGGTTGCTGGATGAAGCGGTCTCCGTGTTCTCGCTTGTGGGGTGCGTGCAACACACACCAGACATTCCCGCTACTCTCAGATACACAACTTTTCACACACAGCCGTATTGCAATTTGGGTTAGCGGGGGTCCTCGCTACGAGTCACTGTGAGTCACGAGTCGTCAGTGTTCAGCCAAACATGGCTGACTTCTCACTTTTTCTCACTCAGTCACACTTGGTAGCGAGGGCCCCCAGCGTGCTGGCATCGCAGCCTGGCCCCGAAGGACCATACCGTGAGGAACCGGGCCCGCTATCCTACTTTTGCTCTACGTGACACCACACGGTTTCGCTCTCCTCCTCGTTGCGCTGTAAAGGAGGGGGGACACACACACACTGGAAGCCGGAGATTGCGCCTGCTGGTACTGAGGCGCAATCGTCGCGACGACGCGTTGAAAAGAGCGCGGAATAGCCGCCGAACGAAAGATGGTGGGAGAGGGGATGCAGCGGGTGCGCTTCGGAACCGCACGCAACACCTGCTTCCGGAGGAAACGAGAACGAGAAGGACGGACAGCACGAGTCTTGCGCTCCAAGAAGCGCAAGGCCTGTGAGGCCCGTGGGAAAGGGGAAGGCACGCCTGATTTAGCTGTGCTGATGATCGTGCGGGAGGAAGGAAAACCTGCTCTGTTGTTATGAAACGAGCATCGCTCCAGGGCAGATTCGTCTGCCTCCCGCATGTGCGCTACACGTTTCTGCGCGCGGGGAACCGAGGACTCAGAAGGGGAGGAAGGGGAGAAAGGAAGTCGACGCCCCACGCAAGGGCTCGGCGACGTGCACTCGGGGGAGAGCGTGTCGCTCCCCTGGTGAGACGGCGTTTCAGCCTGATAACCGGGAAGAGAGGGGGTTGCAGAGTCTAAAGGCACTAGGGGCTCCTGACATGGAGAGGGTGGTGGGGGTGACACAGTGTCTGATGGGGGATTAAGCCGAGTGTCGGCGGGCTGAAAGCCCGGCGAGTCATCCACAACAAGGGAGGGTGCAGGCGAGAGAGGAAGGGGGGCAGCAAGTTCTGATGGGGACATGATACTATCCTCGTCAGGCCGAGGGCTTGACGCTGAAACCGGTCCCCTGGTGAGACCCTTGACGCTGAAACCGCTCCCCTGGTGAGACGGCGTTTCTGCCTGCCAGTCTGGAAGAGAGGGTGTTGCCGTGTCTAGAGGCATTAGGGGCTCCTGACATGGAGAGGGTGGTGGGGGTGACACAGTGTCTGATGGGGGACTAAGCCGAGTGTCGGCGGGCTGAAAGCCCGGCGAGTCATCCACAACAAGAGAGGGTGCAGGCGAGAGAGGAAGGGGGGAAGCAAGTTCTGATGGGGACATGATACTATCCTCGTCAGGCCGAAGGCTTGGCGCTGAAACCGGTGAGCCAGGGGACACGGGAGGTTGAGGCTCTGCTCCTCTGTTGTGAAAGGAGCGTCTCCCCAGGGCGGATTCGTCTGCCTCCTGTATGGGTGCCACTCGCTTCTGCGCGCGGGGTATCGAAGACACAGATGGGCCACACAGCCTGTCAGTTGTCACCAGTTGTTCGGGCAGGTCAAGATGGGGTGCAGTCCGCCCATTCTGGCTGTGATCATTGTGGCGGTGCTGATCTCCATCGTCGCGTCGCTGGCAGGTGGCTTCATGATGTACTTCGAGGGGCTGTCGTCACTCGAGGACGCGGTGCGCGACACCAGCAAGGGGGAGGTGCAGACGCTGGATTTGCAGCTGGAGGCTGTGATGGCGCACACCGCGGACCTGAACACGCAGATGAAGACGTTCTTCTTCAACCAAGAGCGCATGAATGGGCTGGACCCAGAGGCGTGGGGGAACGTGACGCGCAACTTTGTCTTCGCGCTGATCAAGTCCAACAAGCACATGTACGGGGGTGGTGTGGTGCTCGTCCCGTGGGATGTGACGAACAGCAGTGCCTTCTCAGCCTCTGCGTGGGGGAACCCGAACCGGGACGGAGGGAAGTACTTTGTGTACGGGCTGTACGCCAACCACCTCCCCTCGTCCTTCTTTGTTGTGGACAACTCGACGTCGCCCGCAACGCTGCAGCGCATGGGGGTGCACACGTCGATTGTGCACAACGTGACGGGGGAGCTGCTGCACTACGCCTACCAGTGGGACGGGAAGATGTACGTCACAACGGTGCTGGGGGACTTCAACCCACGCCTGGGCGGGAAGCCCTCGCTCCCGCTGTGGGAGGCCCTCCCCAACACAGGCTACCAGCCCCCTGTCGCAGAGAGGTGGCGCAACCCTTCTGCGTGGCGCACCAACGACGGGTTCGCGTTCACCTACACCGCAAACGACATGGTCTTTGAGCCGCCGGCATACCCGCACCCCTGGTCGACCTACCGTGCTGTGCTGATCTACAACGCCGTGCGCTTCGAGTCGGTCGGAGGTGGTGGCGCAGTACGCGGCCCGCCACCCCGACACCACGGTGGTGATCGTCGACCCCGCCTCAGAGGTGATTGTCGCCTCCACCACCGGACACCAGATGGTTGCCCAGGACTGCCTGGCACAGCTGTCAGGGCGGCTGAACCCGTGCCCCACGAAGATGTACAACATGTCGCAGGCTGTGCAGGGTGCGTTCCGCCGCACACGCGGGGCCCAGAGCGGCAGCTTCAGCACCATGGAGCTCGACGGGGAGCAGTACTTCGTCCGCCGCTACGACCTCGACTTCAAAGGCTACAGGATGCTGTGGCTGCGCCCAACCAGCGCCGTGCAGGGCAAGGTGAGGGACGCCCTCTCCCTCCTCATCATCTTCGCAGTCATTGTCATCGTCTTGAACCTCCTCATCACCGTGTCGGAGGTGGTCTTCGTGGCCGTCCCGCTGCAGCGCCTGTCGCTGGCAACGCAGCTGGTGGGCGTGCTGAAGACGGAGCAGGCCAGCGACACCATCGCACACTACAGGCAGGCGGCCGTCATGGTGAAGGAGATGCGTGGCCTCGTCGATGGCATGCTGGAGACCATCCAGCGCCTCGACAGCTACAAGGCCTTCATGCCCGAGAGCGTGCTGCCGCAGCAGTGTGACGACGATGTGGAGTCATCGCAGTCCTCATCACCACGCTCCAAGGGGTCCAGGGCCACGACCAAGACGTCCATCGTGTCCTCAGTGTCAGCCATGCAAGCTGCCGTGCCAAACCGAGTGGAATGCCACCTGGCGTCGAAGTCGGTGACGCTGCTGCTTGTGAACGTGTCGCAGTGGTGGAGTGCCGTGAGCAACGAGGGAGAGCATACCCTCCTGTCTGTCCACGGCGCACTCATCGCCATGGTGACGGGGCAGGTGACTGCCTGCGGCGGTGTGATGGACAGCTTTTCTGGGGACCGCTTCCTCTTTGGGTTCAACACTGTGAAGCCGAAGACAGACGCACCAGTGAGTGCTGCCTCAGCGGTGTTCGCTCTGCACGACCAGGACAGTCACACACGCTTCAGCTGTGCCATCTCCTCAGGGAAGGCGAAGGTGGGGAACACCGGCACGAAGACTGTGCGTCGGTTCGCCATTCTGTCTCCGCTTTTGGCATGGGTGACGCAGCTTGAGGTGTTCGCCAACAGACACAGCCACATCTGTGTCACGGACGACAAGATTGCATCGCGCCTCAACGGCTTCTCCCTGAAGGTGGTGCACGCGCTGCTGTTCCGCAAGCTGTCTGCTATGATTCCCGTTGTCGCGGTGGTGGGGACTGTGTCTGTGGAGACAGGTGAATGGATGTACGAGATGGACCAGCAGGAGGCCGAAGGACACACCCTCAGCTCTGCCGGAAACCGTTTTGCCCTGACGGTGATCCAGGGAACTTCAGGGGACATCGTGCCCCCTGACACCGATGCAGTGTTCGCGACCCCCAAAGAGTTCCTGCCGCTTGAGTTGGTCTTCAACAGCTGCACCACTGATGATGTTCAGGGCATCATGAAGGGTCGGTGATTGGGAGAAGGGCTTCCGGCTCTCTCTTGTGCCGCATTCCTTCGTAGCATTCGTTGGGTGCCTTTTCTCATGAAGTGCAGAAATATGGGACGCATCACAGCAGGAGATACATACTCACACAGCCTGACACAGAGCGACAGGCACCCGTCATATTACTTTCTCGTGATCACCACCCCCACTGTTCCCGAGGCTTGTTTTGTCGCAAGAATGCAGTGCATTTTTGGCAAAGTGTAAGGCCCGGTCACTCTCCCCCGCACATTCATAAGGCGCCAATGTGTCGGGGTGCTTCCGACAAGTCCCTCTCCTTTCTGCGCCTGCAGCTGTCTCGTGTTCGCACCTGCTCCGCAGGTCTGCCAATGCGCATTTCTGCAGGCAGTCCTTTCTTTTGTGTGCTTTGTGTTCTTTTGTTTTTACTTCGGGGACCCTGCACATGCGTGTCGGGTGGGAGGGTAGCAACTACTTCTAGATGCGACCCGAAGGCTGCTGGTAGTGAGCATGGTCTATGTTTGAGACTTGGTTATCCCTTGGCGCCGTTTCTGGTGCTACCAGAGTGGCTTGCCGTGCCCAAGGGAGCACGGAGACGCCTCGCCATCTGTTCAGGACTCCTGATGCAAGCACCCGTCATGTTCCAGGGGAGCCACCCCCTGCTGTTTCATACTCCTGGCAAGTGCCCGTCATGGTATGGGAAGCCTTCCCAGGCAGTTTAAGGTCGTGCCCGGGACCTGGAGGCCGCTGTGGGGATTTGTTTACCACTTACGAGCGATGAAGCGTAGCGAAGTCGCGAAGTAACGAAGGATATCGTCCGACAAAAGCTGTATAAGGATCACCTTCATGCCACTTCACAGGGGCTTACACCGCCTTTGACACAGGAGTGTGCGCTCAACGAAAAGTATCCCAGATCTGCCTTTTTTCCCTTTCATATTTTCCATGTTTTTTTTCCACAGCAGAGTGTTTTCCTTCATTTCCCAAACAATCTTTGCACAGAACACACTTGTGTGATCAGCGATATGCTCCGGAGAGACGACGTCGGGACTGCTACTGCCTCTTGGTCGCAATGCAGGTGCGGTCGTGTTTCTCTGTATCAATTGTTCGTCTGCATTGTCTTTGCACTGCCGTGCCGATGACAGATGCATGTCGGCATATGATCAGCAGATGGCATCTGCTGTCATCTTGTATTAGAAACACCGGGGGCCTTCGCTCTGTGCCGCTGTGTGTCAAACTGTGTCACTTTGCAGCCAGTGTTGTGAGGCGGTTCACCATTTCTCACTTCTCTGCATTTCTGAGCGAAGGCCCCACCGATTAGTTGCCGGAGCTTGTCAAAAGAGCTCTCGCACGCCGTGATGCTGATGGGGGGGCTGTGCCCGCTCCCTCCCTATTCCTCCCTGTCTGTCTCGCACGCCCTGCGTCACGCAACTATCGCCACACCAGATCAAGATGTGTGGGTTGGTCCTGGGTATTAATGAAGTTCCGTTTATGCCTGATGAGGTAGGGTGTGGTGTTACGATTTCATCCTAAGGGTGCTATCGGTGTACAACAACAATGATGTCAATACAATCATCCAAAAAGCTAATGCGGGAGAGATCGCCTATGGGAGAGTCACGGTGGATTTCGAGACTTCCAATAGCGGAGATGACTTACCCCCTGTGGCTTGAGGGCAGGGTGAGCCCGTTCCTGAGGAGAGCGGCGTGGTGCAGTGCGCCGAGCTGCCGGGCCCGTGGCCGCGGGAGGAGCTAGCGGCGCTGGTGGGAAGGAAGGGGCCGAAAAAAACGGGCCCAATCGGCTTTTTGGCCACGAACAGGGCACGAAATGTCAGGGGGTCGAGTAAGGTGTTGTTTCGAAATTTTGGAGGATTTCCCCCCCGTCGCTATTTGGATGAATCCACCTGATTTTGCCCGAAACCAATCTCCGAAAATCTCCAGTTTACCACCACCAAACGCCACCAAACTCCGCCAAACTCTACCAAACTCCACCAAACTCGGGCCAAAATCAGCTACAAAATGGAGGTCACTACCGTTTCTACCGGGCCCAGTAAGGGGAAGATGGGCCTGTGGGGTTGATGCGGTACTGGTTTTCGTCTTGGGAAGGGTCCCGTTGGGAAGAATATCCGATTTGCTTGACCGCACGACGCCGTTGGGTGAAGGAGAAGTCGTACGGTACACTTCCTGTTCCTGGACAGACCGGGTTCGATCTGTACTACAGGCCAACTGCCCCTAAAACAGGGAGGATGATAGCACTTGCACACCCGGACAATACTTGCACTGCATTCCTCCCCGGTTCTTGCACTGCGTGCAAGTCAGGGACCTGGAGTGCAAGTACATAGTGGACTCCAACTCCCCTAGCCCGCTAGCGGGAGTCTGGGTACGAGTCTGAGACGCGAATGCGTGTCCTAGTCACACAGGCAATGCGAGAATGGGTAGACAGGTAGTTGGTCAATGAAACCGTCCCCTCTTCACTGTATTCTACTCGCACGCAGCATCACACATTCAATTCTCCAAGTAGTCTGCCTGAAGGCAGCTGGAGGCAGTTTGGGTGGTGTAGCCGTCACGCGACGTGTTCAAGTCTGTCCACATATTGACACGGAGGTGGTTCTCACAGGGTATTTTGAGGGTTTCTCCGCTCGACGGGGGGCCAGGGGTGCAATTTTTACTGTTTTCCACGAGGATGTTGTCGGGAGGAGTTCAAGGCCTACCTGGCCCTGAGTGCGGCACACCTTGTTGCCGACACCCCCTTGGCCTTCTGGAAGAAAGCCAAGGCAGCCCTCCTCCCCGCCTTTGGCCGTACGTGGTGGAGCGTCTGCAGACCTGGCTGAGTATGACGAACGTGGACTGCATCTTCAGCATCGCCACCGCGGAGAAGAAAGACGAGCACGCGTATCGCCAGGTGAGTACACCGTCAAGTTGTGCCCGAGGCGGGCAGGTGGTGTGCTGGGGTTTACGGGTGGTGGGTACCCCTGAGAATGCGACTCGCATTGTCTGTGTGCCTAGTGGGAGTCGCGAGAAGGCCGCCCGTAGTCCGGCTCAAATTTCAGCGGCCGCACAGGATTTCCAGCCATTTTGGGTGAGGCCATCCCTTCCCAAAGTCGCATGAAGCTGAATGGCTGAAGTACCTCGCTGTGCCCAGTTCCCCTTCTGCAGCCAGGTAGCGGGCTGCCTCCTTGTCGCGGTGCAGCAACAGTTCGTTGGTGGCGGTGAGGGGGTTCCGGCTTGGCTCGTGGCGAACGAAGGGAGACCCTCGATGGGGCGTGGCCCGGTGCTGCAGGCAGGGTACACGTACTGGTCTGTGTCCGGCTGCTGTGGTCATCGACAAGGCTGTGTGGTCTGTCCGAAGGAGGTGGATGGTGGTCTCCCTCAGGTGGATCATCTGTGGATAAGGCCTTCGCGTCTCTCCGATCCTGCATGGGCTCAGGTCTCCAGATGTTCATCACCCCCTGCCTTGCTGTAGGTCGGTGGGATGGCTCCCGAGCTCCGCCTTGTAGCTGGCGCAGCGGAGTCGTGCAGGTCAGGCAGGCTCCTTGAGGCCTCCGAGGTGATGTGCGCGCCCCACCCCTAGAGTCGCAGACAGGTCCGTGCGCACGGTGGGAGCGTTCGTATCGTCCGTTCCGTTCCAGGTCCTGGAGAATACCTTTGGTTGAGTATTGACTCTCTCGGGTTCAAACCCCATTCAAGGTCCTTCGCTACGTCATGACTGGTCGTCAGTCAGAGGGGAAGAACGGCGTCCCTCACTTTTTTCACTGCTCACAGGAGCGAAGGCCAAGTCCAACATAATTGGTAGCCTTGAAGAGAAGGCTCCTGATATCTCCAAGCATTGCACCGAAGACCACACCTGCCCACCAGGTTCTTCCCCGTCAGTCGAACAGTCTTGTTCATGTTCTGGGCAGGGTGCTCTGCCTCGGTCACCCCGAAGCCTGCTTCAACTAGGCTAGCCCAACATCTTCCCTCAGTGTTCTCACAGGGGTGTCCTCAGTATCTGGGTCCCTACGGCAAGGCAGCGTACCAGGCTTTGCGAACCCGAAACAGGCTGTCCTGGTGGTTGCATACCGCCGCAAGCATGACCCTGTTGCTGTGTATTCATGTTTTCCGTGAAGTGGGGTGGCGACAGGGTGTAAGTCACGAGGGGAAGGGCATGTGGAACGGCCACTGCCCAGTCCCCAGCGCCCTCCGCCCCATGGGACATTCGATTTTTTGCAGGGAACCACCACACAACACCGCACAACACCACCGAACGCCACCAAACTCCACTAAACTCCACCAAACTCCTCCAAACTCCACCAAACTCCGCCAAACTCCACCAAACTCCACCAAACTCGGGTCAAAATCAGGTGGTGAATACATGCGACATGAGAATAAAGCCTTTTCCTGTCACCTCACCTCCTTCACCTTTGTTTTTCGGATTTGGCGCACAACCACCAGCCTTATCTTATTTCTTGAGAGCGGGCCCGCTTGTCCGGGGCGAGCGCAGCCGATTCTCTCAGTTGAGTTGTTTGACGCATAACACATCCGTCTCGCCTGTGCGAGGGTGCGGATCACAGGTGATGGAATGTGTCCTGACAGGCGAGGCATCCCCCCCGCACTGTGCGTGTGTGTCAACTGCAACAATGCATATGAGCAACAGAACGAGGTCGCAAACAAAAACCCGCATGGCATGTACCGGTTCCCTTTTCAGGGGCGTAGTTGGCACAATCTCTTTTCTATCGGGGTCTCTACTCTACTGCTTGTGATTCGCCTTCCCAAGTAAATTGTCTTCCACTCCACCTTTTTCAACATTTTTTTTTATCGGGAACTGCGTTTGCGCAGAACGTTGCATTGTTCCGGTTTTTTTTACACAAACAATCTTGCTTGTGACAGTAAACAATAGGCTGTTGGCAGCGTGCAGTGCAACATACATAATTCCATGAACAGATATATTGCATAGTGCGCACAAACAAAAATGTCCGATAGGGCGAAGTTCGACCTGGAGCTGGTTGACTGGAGCCGCATCCCCTCGGTGGAGTACCCAGCTGACGCCGCCCCGGCCTCCACATCGACGGACTGCGTCCTCGTCCCCTCCTGCGAGACCCTCCACGATGGGGGCACGCAGTGCAACCGGTGTGGATGTCGCGGTTCGGTAGAATGCCTGGAGAAGAGGATTCCCGACCGCGATGATCGCGTTCGCCTGTTGCCACGGGAGGGGACGAGGTGGGTCTGTCCGCCCTGCGCCTGGGAGGTGCACCAGAAGGAGCCCCTTGTCCGGAGCGGCGACTTGGAAGCACCTCCGGGCGCGGATGAAGAGGACCTGAGGGAGGCCGTTGTGGACACGGTACCCCCTGCCGGGGACGAGGCCGACGCTGCTTCCCTCCGCAAACAGGTTGCGGAACAGGCGAAGAAGATCGCCTTCCTGGAGGCCCAGAAGGAGGCGGAGGAGGTCCCGTACGACCTCGAGCTTCGTCGGGTGGCCCGTTGGGAGAAGCACTTGTGCACATGTAAAAAATTTCACATGTGGGCCTCGCCCGAGAAACCAAAAATCGAGGTGCAAAAAATCCAGAAAAAAATTCAGGGCGGTGTGTGACCGCCCAAAAAATCCGGGTTCTATGGCGTTCTCGAACAGTTCTGCTCCAGCGCAGTTCCCGATAAAAAAAATGTTGAAAAAGGTGGAGCGGAAGACAATTTACTTGGGAAGGCAGTGGTTTGCACAAGGCAAATAAATCAACAGGTGCAAAAACACCTGTTCTGAGGGACCTGACTGTGAGCCACCCCAGCGACCCCGTTAGCCCGTTGGGCACCTGGATCGAGGTAGAACACCCTTCCCTGCCCCTCTGGGGCCATGGAGGATGTCCGCCCGATGACTGACGGCATCAAATCTCCATCAGAGAATTCCACCATATTTCACTGATGGGTGGCTGGAGGCCGAAATCGGGTGGTGCATCGGCACAGCCCGTTGGGGCGGATATTCGAGATGCAGAGGTCTGAAAACTGATTTCCCAGATGACATCTGTCGGAAACCTTTCCCTTATCGAAGGAATCGGGCAAAAAGATGCCTGGGAAAACTCGATACCTCCCACGCAGGTTCAGGAGGCGGTTTCAAGGGCAAAACCACCGAAAATTCCACCTCGTGGTGCAATTTTGTTACAGAGCCAAGTTGGTCGGAGTTTCGCTTTTCCGACCAACTCTTGCTGCATTTGAAAGATTCGTCCACCCCGTTTCCACCATAAAAAGAAATCTTGAAAAAATCGAAATTCAAATAACTTTGCCTGCATAGGCAAAGTGAAAGCCACTGTAGTGGCCATACCTGCCCAAGACCCTCTGATACCCACCCAGCCCCCCCAGCTCTCGCGCCTGTGATGGGTCGAAATGTGTTCTGTGGGTCTGCATATCGATGTGTTTTTGCGGAGAATAACTCCAGAGCTTTCCACGATCGGGGGAGTCGAGCGAAATGGGGCACAAGAACACCTGATATGGTTGACTCGTAAATAGGGGCCATGAGGGACTACCCAAACCCGAAAATCTCACCTGAGGGTGCAATTGTCCTCCGGCAGTACGTTGGACGGATCTCCATCTTTCCCATGAACCCTTGCTGCATTTGAAAAGATTGAGCTCCCCCATTTTACCATCAGTCCTATTCGTGGTAATTTACCCCCCCAAAATTTACCCCCCCCCTTATATTACCCCCTTTTTCGGAAATTTTGGGTTCAGGCCTCAGAAACTTGGTAATTTACCCCCCCCCCCCCTTTGGCTGGGGGGGTGGGCGGAAAATACCCATTTTTTGGCTGGTCGGGGGGTAAATTTACCCCCTCCACTGGGTGGTGGGGGGGTAATTTACCACCCCCGTTGCCTGGTAGGGGGGTAAATTACCCCCCCGACCTGGTAAGAGGGGGTAAATTTACCCCCCCCACCAGGCTAAGAGGGGTAAAATACCCCCCTGGCCCTTCCCAGCAAAGGGGGGTTATTTTGTTCCCACTCTTACTGGGGGGGTAATTTACCCCCTCCCAGGCCAAAGGGGTGCCACCCCTTGACCCGTAGGGAGGGTAAATTTGCCCCCTTGTACTGGAGAGGGGGGTAATTTACCCCCCTACCCACCACCGGAGAAGGGGGTAAATTACCCCCCAGTAAGGGCGGGGGCAATTTACCCCCCCTTGACTGGGGAGGGCCAGGGGGGTAATTTACCCCCTCCCCGGGCAAAGGGGGTGGCACATATACCCCCCTTTGCCTGGAAGGAGGGGTAAATTACCCCCCCAGTTACCCCCACTACCCAGTCAGAAGGGGGGTAATTTACCCCCTCTTTGCCGCCAGGGGAGGGTAATTGGCTGTGAGGTAGGCACCACACACCCCACCGCATGCATGTGCCAGGTCCAATCATGCCGAAGGAAGTGCCCGAGGGCCTGGGTGATGCCAGGGTAGGTCACCCACAGGCCCTGGGCGCCCTCTCACCCCCCTATGGCCTACCAAAAAAACCGGCCATCCCAGAACATGGTAATTTACCCCCCCCCCTTGACCCGTAATTTACCCCCCCCCCTTATATTACCCCCCTTTTCCCAAAATTTCAGGTCAGGCGACCCAAAGGGGGGGGGGGTAAATGACCACGAATAGGACTGATACAAAAAAATCCTGAAAAATTCGAAGTGCATAATTATTTACTTACGTAAGCAAAGTGCAAAGCCACTGTAGTGGCTTCCCGGACAGAAAGGGTTAAAAAGAGATATGGGGGGTCCTCGCTACCAGTCACAGCTCGTCACAGCTCGTCAGTCAGTGAGGGGAAGTGGGCTGGAGCTCACTTTTTCTCACTCAGTCACATCTGGTAGCGAGGGCCCCCATGGAAGTGACGGAAAAATAATCGGTGGCCCTTCGACGCTTACAACAAAGTATGGAGGGTGGTCAACAAAACAACAGGGGTTTTTCTTTTCTCTTTTCAGGTCTCCCAGTAACGAGTGAGTGAATCAAACGGGAAAGGGCAGTATTTGTCTTCAGTATCCCGCCAACAGAAGGGTGTCTAGCATGCGTGTTTCCTGTTTGCCCGTCGTCAGGGACGGGTGGTGGGGCGCTTGTGAGCAGAAAGCGCCCTATCACTTCACAGCTACAACCGCTCTGATGAATTTCCTTTTGTTTGTTGCGTTGACGCTTCTACACACAAAACCTGAACTGATCACACCCTGAGCCTGATGAAGGGTGGGGTTAGTGTATAGAGCACGTTTGGTTGCAGCTGTGGTGGGGCGCTTTCCGCTCACACGAGTGTGCTTAAAAAATGACCTGGCATCACAGCCAAAACGTGCTCCGCACACCCAACACAGGAGCTGTGGTTACTGTATGCGGGAGAACGCATGTCGAACAAAATGCGAGCAACGAGCGGCTGCACTGGAGTGACATTCTGTAGGGGTGCACTTTTTTGCAAAAAGAAGTACCTTGGGCGAGTTAGGAAGCGAACACGAGGACGAAGGCTCCAACCTGCTGCGCACACTCGAGCAGAACGTCACTCACCACAGCAATCATCTAAATGTGCTCGATCCGCCGAACCCACCCTTCATCATTATCAGGTCCAGGGTAGCCTTCGCTCCCAGGTGTGGCACCACCGCAAATCGAGAATAAAAGAACTATTCAGCCCCATCTCATTCTAAACTTGTCGTGTCTCTCTTGATGAACTCATCTCACTGAGGTGCGAGCGAGGGCGAACTGCGTCTTGACTGAGTGCACCGCCTTCTGGCAGCATTGTGTCCGCAGCCTCGTTGTCTTGTCCGCAAGGTGGGTTGTTTTTGAGTTTGTTTGTGCGCCAAATCCGGGCAAAACAAAAGCAACTCCGCAGCCTGATGAGGAGGTTGAATTTGTTGCCCAAGCGCTGCCTACTATCTTTTTGACACTGACAGGTTCCCTGTTGTGGTAAATAAATGAAACCGTGTGGTCAGAAGGACAACACCCGAGTACACTGTACTCGACAGGCACGGTCTGCAGGACAGGTTAGGGGGAGATCGGCCAGCTCCCCTTTGCTTTACTGGGGGGGGGCAAATACAAGAGTATATGCAAATACAAGGGTATATGCTAATACAAGAGTACTTCAGAAATTGCGATTTTAAAAAGTTCACCGAGCAAATACAAGAGTATACTCTTGTATTTGCATACTAGACTTTTGGAGAACTTTTGTGGGGTTTTCATCATATTTTGTGCTTCCAATGACCTCCCCCAGGCCAGTGGGCCTCCTGTCTGGAGTCGTCACGGTCGGGTGGGAGTCGCCTCGGGGGTGGGAAAGGCCAAGATGACGCTCGGATTGTCTATTCGGCGCCGCTGCCCCATGAGGGCCCAGCCGGAGGCCACATTTCTAGTATGCAAATACAAGAGTATATACTCTTGTATTTGCATGGTAGACAACTTTTCAGCTAAAAAACAATTTTTTGAGAACCCTGAATTACGTAAGCTGGCACGGTGAATAGAAGAGTATACCCTTGTATTTGCCCCCCCCAGTAAAGAATTCTTCCACTTCTACCCCCCCCCCCCCCACTGTGATAACCTGCAGAACGAGTGAAGAGAGATCATCCCTGTGCTTCCTATGGGGGTCTTCGCTAGTCGTTATCCTTCGTCAATCTTCGTCAGTATTCAGCTAATTCAACAGCAAATGGGGGTCTTCGCTGGTCGACAAACTTCGACAATCTTCGTCAGTTTTCAGCCAATTCAACAGGAAATGCACCAAAATGCACTGACGATCACCCCGTAGCGAAGACCCCCAATGCACCAAAAATGCACTGACGACCACCCCGTAGCGAAGACCCTATTCCTTTTATTTCAATACCCCCTCTTTCCCTGCAACTGCTGCTACACACCCTCCCATTGTGCAGTGATCCGCCTTGGGCAGCATATCTGGTGCGGTGACTACAAAAAAGACGAACGTTGCAAGAAGGTGCTGGGCGGCTTGCTTTTCCATTCACTCTCGACAATCAAACCCCCACCCCACCCCACCCCACCCCACCCCACCCCACCACAAACTTGTTTGAGCACCGTAGGTGCGTAGGGGGGAGTCGTGAGGTCGAGGAAGGACGGGCGATCTGACCTGTCGTGTTTTTCTTTTTACTACCACTTGCAAAACGCAAGGTTGGAAGGGGGGCTGAGGGGAAACACCGCACAACTCACAGCAGGATTTGTGTCTCTTTGTTCCCCGCTCCAGCCCCTCCGCACGCTCGGCTCTTCCCGGCCATGCTCGCGGGCCACTTCCAGGCGGAGCGGGGGTCCCTGGCGGCATCCGCCTTCCGGGAGCGCCTGGAGCTCATTCATGGCTCCCGACATGAAAAGGACATACGGGGGTGAAGCGCCGGGCTGACACCGGCACCTCTGCGGCCCCGCCGGTCAAGCGCGCCAGGCGCGGCGGGCGCGGGGGAAAAGGCCAAGGTGGGGGTTTTCGTTTCGGAGCGAACGCGATGCGCCACAGATGAGCCAGGCGAGGGCGATCCGCTGCTCCACGGTGAGACGCAAGGCGGCCTGCAGCACCCATGCGATGCGCGAGGGTACACGTGGTTCCACGAGGACGCGCAAGGAAACCTGCAGCACCGGTGCGACGCGCGAGCAGACACACAGCCCTACCTTGATGCTCACAGAGACGTGCAGCACCGGTACGCGGCGCGGGACGACAAGCAGCTCCACTGTGATGCGGAGGAGGAGCTCCAGCACCGGTGCGATGCGCGAGGAGACACGCAGCTTCACGGTGAGGCGCAAGGCGGCCTACAGCACCCATGCGATGCGCGAGGATACGCGCGGCTCCACGAGGATGCGCAAGGAAACCTGCAGCACCGATGCGACGCGCGAGGAGACACGCAGCCCTACCTTGATGCTCACAGAGACGTGCATCACCGGTACGCCGCGCGGGACGACAAGCAGCTCCACTGTGATGCGGAGGAGGAGCTCCAGCACCGGTGCGATGCGCGAGGAGACACGCAGCTCGACGGTGAGGCGCAAGGCGGCCTACAGCACCCGTGCGAGGCGCGAGGATACACGCGGCTCCACGAGGATGCGCAAGGAAACCTGCAGCACCGGTGCGACGCGCGAGGAGACACGCAGCCCTACCTTGATGCGCACAGAGACGTGCATCACCGGTACGCCGCGCGGGAAGACAAGCAGCTCCACTGTGATGCGGAGGAGGACCTCCAGCACCGGTGCGATGCGCGAGGAAACTTGCATCAGCGGTGCGATGCGCGAGGGGACACGCAGCTCCACGTTGATGCGGAGGAGCAGCTCCAGCACCGGTGCGATGCGCGGGGAGACACGCAGCTCCACGGTGAGGCGCAAGGCGGCCTACAGCACCCGTGCGACGCGCGAGGATACACGCGGCTCCACGAGGACGCGCAAGGAAACCTGCAGCACCGGTGCGACGCGCGAGGAGACACGCAGCCCTACCTTGATGCGCACAGAGACGTGCAGCACCGGTACGCCGCGCGGGACGACAAGCAGCTCCACTGTGATGCGGAGGAGAAGCTCCAGCACCGGTGCGTATGCGCGGGACGACAAGCAGCTCCACTGTGATGCGGAGGAGGAGCTCCAGCACCGGTGCGATGCGCGAGGAGACACGCAGCTCCACGGTGAGGCGCAAGGCGGTCTGCAGCACCCGTGCGATGCGCGAGGATACGCGCGATGCGCGAGGATACACGCGGCTCCACGAGGATGCGCAAGGAAACCTGCAGCACCGATGCGACGCGCGAGGAGACACGCAGCCCTACCTTGATGCTCACAGAGACGTGCAGCACCGGTACGCGGCGCGGGACGACAAGCAGCTCCACTGTGATGCGGAGGAGGAGCTCCAGCACCGGTGCGATGCGCGAGGAAACAGGCAGACCCAATATGATGCGCGAGGAAACTTGCAGCAAGTACGATACGCCAGCGAGCCAGCAGCTCAGCTGTGATGCGCGAGATAACTCGCAGCACAGGGGCGAAGCGCGGCGAGGGGGCGACGAGCAGTGTGGGCGGCGGGGGCAAGAGAGCGAGCGGCGGCACTCCGATGCGAGTAGTGCGTGCAGAGAAGGCGGGCAGGAACGGGGGAGCGCGGGCGACGTTGCTACCTCCTCCGTCACTGGAGCCTTACGCCGCGCCGGGGGGGCAGTGCAGGGATGGGGGTGTCGCGGAAGGGGATCGAGAACGCGATTTTTGCCGAAAGGGATGGCAAACGCGTGGGGGCAGCGATCCGGAGGCTGATCCCGTGGCAGTCAGCACACCTCTACGCCACGGGGTCCGGGGCGACGCGCGAGCGGCAACGCCTCCTCGACAGGTTCGACGAGTGGAGGGCGGCTAGGCCGGAGGGGACATCGTGCGAGGATGCAGCCAGAAACTGGTCGTGGCCAAGGCTGGGGGGTGCGGCGCCGGGCACGGTGGTGAACTACATGGACCGACTCGGGAAGGCCCTGCGGGAGAGAGGCACCCGTGTCCGGTCTGTGAAGTTTCGGGCGGCGCGGAAAGCGCCTCAACGCCTGGGGATCATGGTACGGCCCGTGCAGGCCACACACGCGGACCACCGATGTGCGGCAGGCATTGCACGATCTACAACTTCGGGGAAGGCAGGACGCGGCGGGTATGCTCGCGATGGCGTGGGTGACCAGATCACGCATCAGCGACCTGCGTTTTGTGATGAGGGAGGACTGGCAGGAGATTGGGGGGGCAGGGGGGCCTCCAGAGCTGGTGGACGCGCAGATCTATGCAAAACATTGCAAAAGAGAAGGGATCCAGCAAGTGGAGGCCGGCCATCTGCATGCCGGCCGGGGAGCTGACGGCGGTAGCGGTGCGTTTCTGGCGATCCACAACGACGGCAGGCCTGGTGTTCGGCGGGGACTCCAACCACGACGAGGAGATCAAGAAGCTCATCAGGGGGCTGATGCCGGACGAGGCCGGGTTTTGGTGGAGTGAAGGCGTAGTGGTTCCCATAGTATAGTGGTTGAGCACACCTCCTTGTTGTGAGCGGTCGAGGGTTCGAACCTCACTTGCTGTCACAACCTGTACAGAGTATATGTAGGTTACGAAAGTCGCGCGCATGGCCGAGGAACGGGGCCGGTCGGCGGATTACCTGCGGTGGTGCACTGACGGGGAGATATACCAGGAGCAGCTATCGTCGGGCGTGTCCCTTCCAGGGCCCCCCAGCGACTTGCGCCCCAGCTTCGTGAAGGCGTACTGTGCGGCTGGGGTCCTGGCGCCCCTCCGGAGGCAAGACATCAAGCGTGGGGTGGTGTGCGTTTTCGACATTGCGAAGGCGGATCCCAGCACGAGGCGCATCATGGTAGACGGGCGGCCCGTGAACCAGAGGCTGCCGCGCCCTCCCAGGTTCAAGCTGCCGGCTCCCCTGTTGCTCGCCAGGACGCTACGCGAGGCGGGCGCTGGTCGGGGTCAGGTGATTGACCTCAAGGGGTACTTCCACCAGTTCCCCCTGGCCACGGTGGTGGTGTCACACTTCTGCGTGTGGGTGGGCGCGAGTTGGTATCGATGGCAGCGACCCCCCATGGGTTTTAGCTACGCGCCGTTGATAGCCCAGATCCCATCGGAGGTTTTCTTGGGCGACCTGGCTGGGGACCACGCGGTGATCTATCGACGACATCTTGGTCACGGGGGTATCCGAGATCGAGGTCCGGGTGCGCGCCGCGTACATTAGGAATCGACTACTTCGCGCTGGGGGCCACGTCAACGAGGCGAAAAGCATGCGTGCGCCCGCGCGGCAACGGGACTACCTCGGGCTGGAGTGGCGTATCGCGGAGGCTGCGTACCGCCTCACGCATAAGTGGCGCGCAAAGGCGCGGGAGCAACTGATGGCGTCCCTGACGCTCGAGGTTGCGGCGCTGCGGACGTGGTGGGGCGTGTGCGGGTTTGCCTTCCGGGTGGCGCATGTGTGCGAGGTGCGGTTGTGCTTCCTTGATGGCGTTCTGCAGTTTGTGCGGCGCTGGGCGCGCCGGGTGTCGGGCGGCGAGTGCGCGTGGGCGAACGAAGTGGGTTTTCCGGCTGACGCCACGGGCGAGGTCATGTGGGTCATTCGACGGCATATCGATGACGCGTCGTGGCGGACACCCTCACCACGGCCCCCGTGCGTGTTTTCAGTAGTGGTGTGGTCGGACGCATCCACCACGGGGTGGGGCTACATGGCACGTCGTGCAGGGCGTTATGTTTCATCTTGAGCTCCGGGCCGCAGAGAAGGCCGTGGCGTGGGCCGTATCTGTGGGGCACAGCGAGATCCTCCTCTGGGTGGACAACGACGCGGCGCGCGTCGTACTGACGAAGGGGCACGCGAGGACCCGCCTGGCAAACTCGGTCCTGCGTAGGATCGAGACACTGCTGGCCCGGGCGCGGGCGCGCCTGGTGGTCGAGTGGGTCTCCACCGACGAGAGGCCAGCGGATGTGTGGTCCCGACAGAGTGCCGAGGGCAGCGAGGCGATCGCGCGCTGCGACGTTGGGATCGAAGAAGTCGCAGCGGGCTTACAGGTCAGACGCGAGGGTTTGTTCCCCGCTCCAGCCCCTCCGCACGCGAACTGATACTACAGCAGAACTGGATGAACTGACCTCCCCCTCCCCCTATCTCCTTTGTATCCTCTGACCGAGCAAGACTCCCCCACAAACTTGTTTGAGCACCGTAGGTGCGTAGGGGGGAGTCGTGAGGTCGAGGAAGGACGGGCGATCTGACCTGTCGTGTTTTTCTTTTTACTACCACTTGCAAAACGCAAGGTTGGAAGGGGGGCTGAGGGGAAACACCGCACAACTCACAGCAGGATTTGTGTCTCTTTGTTCCCCGCTCCAGCCCCTCCGCACGCGAACTGATACTACAGCAGAACTGGATGAACTGACCTCCCCCTCCCCCTATCTCCTTTGTATCCTCTGACCGAGCAAGACTCCCCCACAAACTTGTTTGAGCACCGTAGGTGCGTAGGGGGGAGTCGTGAGGTCGAGGAAGGACGGGCGATCTGACCTGTCGTGTTTTTCTTTTTACTACCACTTGCAAAACGCAAGGTTGGAAGGGGGGCTGAGGGGAAACACCGCACAACTCACAGCAGGATTTGTGTCTCTTTGTTCCCCGCTCCAGCCCCTCCGCACGCGAACTGATACTACAGCAGAACTGGATGAACTGACCTCCCCCTCCCCCTATCTCCTTTGTATCCTCTGACCGAGCAAGACTCCCCCCCACCCCACCCCACCCCACCCCACCCCACCCCACCCCACCCCACCCCACCCCACCCCACCCCACCCCACCCCACCCCACCCCACCCCACCCCACCCCACCCACCCCTTCCCATTCTTAACCTTGGTACCCGGGACCCCCCCCCCCCTACGTCCCCCCCCATACACATTCCCACCAGGCTTGCTGTCAGAACCGAGAAGTGAGGTGCCAAAAAGTCAATTGGACCGGAATCCTCCCGACGACGGAATCACCAAGTGGTCTTATTGGTCTCCTCCGTGGCCACCCGTGTTTAAGCCCCTCGGCTCCCGGCCGAAAATGCCCCCAGAAGAGGGAGCTTGAACATGGGGGGTCCCAGGTACCCGTCCCCACTTGTGCGCTACTTTCATTTTTTGTAGTTGTTCACATACAGTGCCGCAGAAAAGTTTCGAACGAACAAAAATTTTAAAATTCTCCGTTCGAAATTTTTTTCGTCTCAAAACTTCTGTTTTGTTTTAAAAGTTATTTTCCTGCATCATGGGAGTTTCCTAGAGGTGTGTGGGATGATGTGCCATATGTGCAACACTCCAGCGCTGTGAACAGGCAGTCTTTGGGTCAGGCGGGTGTCAGCATCCTTCAACCTCACTCAGGTTACTCCTATCTGTCCCCTATCGCCAGGTTTGCTGCGAGTTGCCCAAAGCGGATGAGTTTGCGGATCGCAGGCAGAGAGGCCAGAAGAGGAATGTCCAACCTCAACAGGGTCATTATCCCAGTCGAGTGGTTTCCGCAACCGAGCGGTCCAACCCTCCAAACCACTCGACATGGGGGCCTTTTCGGGTCCACTGGATGCTGACATCGCAAATAGAATGACCTCGACCTGTGAAGTCCTGTCAAGAAGTATTTTTAGTATCTCTCAAGAAATCTTTGTCCGAAAACACTTCGGAGAAAGATCCTTGACTTTGAAACAAAGTAATGAACAAAAGAATGTTTTAAATTTTTTCGCGAACCGCGATTTTCGTCTTACTGGGGGGGGGCAAATACAAGCATACATGCTAATACAAGCATACATGCGAATACAAGCATATTATGAAAATCCGGATTTAAATAAAATTTTCAGGCTAATAGAAGCATATATGCTTCTATTAGCCTGGTAGAAAATATTGGGTATTTTTGGGGTTTTTGGGGGGTTTTCCACCACAAAAATATAAATTTTTCTACCAGGCTAATACAAGCATGTATGCTTGTATTAGCCTGGTCAACAAAAATTGGGTTTTTAGTATGCTTGTATTCGCAGTATAACCATTTATAATTTTTCCAGAAAGCCCCGCATTATGCGAGCTGGCACGCTTACTGGGGGGGGGCAAATACAAGCATATATGCTTGTATTACTGGGGGGGGGCAAATACAAGCATATATGCTTGTATTAAGCGTGCCAGCTCGCATAATGCGGGGCTTTCTGGAAAAATTATAAATGGTTATACTGCGAATACAAGCATGCTAAAAACCCAATTTTTGTTGACCAGGCTAATACAAGCATATATGCTTGTATTAGCCTGGTAGAAAAAATTGCTATTTTGTGGTGGAAAACCCCCAAAAACCCCAAAAATACCCAATATTTTCTACCAGGCTAATACAAGCATATATGCTTCTATTAGCCTGAAATTTTTATATAAATCCGGATTTTCATAATATGCACGGTGGACTCCAGCGGGGGTAGGGTAACCCTTTTCGGGAGTCTCAACTAGCGGGAGTCTCGGACTCCCGCTAGCGGGAGTCTTTAGCCTAAATTAGCTGGAAAATAGACTCCCGCTAGCGGGAGTCTCCAGTACATACTGCAGAAAAAGACACCCTCTCAGACTCCCGCTCCCAGACTCCCGCTAGGGTGGCTGGAGTCCACCGTGTGCTTGTATTCGCATGTATGCTTGTATTAGCATGTATGCTTGTATTTGCCCCCCCCCCAGTAAGCGTGCCAGCTCGCATAATGCGGGGCTTTCTGGAAAAATTATAAATGATTATACTGCGAATACAAGCATACTAAAAACCCAATTTTTGTTGACCAGGCTAATACAAGCATACATGCTTGTATTAGCCTGGTAGAAAAATTTATATTTTTGTGGTGGAAAACCCCCCAAAAACCCCAAAAATACCCAATATTTTCTACCAGGCTAATAGAAGCATATATGCTTCTATTAGCCTGAAAATTTTATTTAAATCCGGATTTTCATAATATGCTTGTATTCGCATGTATGCTTGTATTAGCATGTATGCTTGTATTTGCCCCCCCCCAGTAATACAAGCATATATGCTTGTATTTGCCCCCCCCCAGTAAAACTTATCTTAAAATTTAAATTTATCGTGTTCGAAACTTTTCTGTGGCACTGTAACCAGCCGGTAGGCTAAATACTATTGACTATTGAGGGATCCAGGATCCCGAAAAAATTTACTCAAAATTTCTCAAGAGGGGGGAAAATAAATTTACCCACCTTTTTCCTTCAGTGGTCCAAGGAGTAATGGGGTTTTTTTCCCACCATTTTTGGCGAGAGAAAAAGTATGAGGTACGGATGCACTCAAACAATGCGAGAATGCGGTTTTTGAAGGGAAAAACCCCAGAGGGAGAGAGGGGGGGCGACCCCTTCCCCACCACCCCAGAATGGGAATATTACAGGAATAGTTGCCTTTGCCTTCATATTGTCCCGAGACATAGCATCACCCACCAGGAGTCTCGGAGACGAGACAATGCCAAAAAGGAGTGCAAAGGTGGCAGGGGAGTACTGGGCACACCTGAAGGAAGGTGCGCCACGTGCCCTCACCGGATGTCCGCCTGCTGTTGCTGCTGTGCTGCAGTGCCTTGCAACGACGGTCATTGCGTGTCACAGTCTACCACCACGCCCGACCGTGTCGTCTTCACCAGCTGCCCGAGGGTGGATGGGTAGCGACGAGCAAGCTGCTGGATACAGTCCAGAGGGCGAAGCACACGAGCCAGCCCTAGCCAGGAAGGGGCATCCATGGGAGTGCCTTCCTCCCTGAGCCCGCGCAGGAGCTGGCCCAACCTGCCAGAAATGTCGTCCCTGTCACGACCCACTTCAGCACGCGACTGCCATGGAACCGAGCGGCTTGTGTCTCGTACGTTGCGGACTGCTGATCGGGCCCCTTCGCAGCACTAGACGAGGCTGTCAGCCGGTACGTCACCGTGGTCGGCTCCGCGCTAGCGATCTCCCCGGGGACCACCTCCAACAGCTCAAGCTCGTTGGGGATGCTGCTTGCCGTCTTGAGCTTCTTGCCGGCACTATCGAAGCGATCGACAACCCCGAAGAGAACTTCTGCGAAGCGGCAAGCAGCGAGCTTTGAAGTGGCCTCCCCGCCGCAGGTGTTGCACTTCACCTTTTTGGTCGTGGTGAGATCCGCGAGGTCCTTCAGCCCATCCAGCGCAAATGTCTCGTCCTGTTTTGCTTCCCACGTCCTGCCGCAGCACCACCACCAACAACCCGTCTGCAAGACCCTCACAGAAGGTGCACTTTGCAATGTACGTTCGGGAAAATGACGAGAGGCCACTCGGTGTTGGCAACGACGACAGCGATTTTGATTGTGACGAGGAGAACACGCAGGCTGTGCAGACTCAGGCGCAGCCTGAGTCTGCACAGCCTGCGTGTTCTCCTGGTGATCGGTGCTGCACGACTAGAACTAGATTCGTGGTGCCGGGGAGGTGTTGGGTATGAAGACCGTTCAGGCTTTTTGATTTTTTCTAGATTCATGGTGTGGGAGGAGGGCGGGAGGGGGTCGCAAACAACCGTCGGAAGCTGGGAAGACGGGAAACCGCGGCAAAAAAACGGTGTGAGTGAAGGAACTCCTGGACCAAAAAAGTGGGTAAATTTGTACTACCGTATACGTAAATATTATGGAACGTAAATATTATGGAACGGGCCCATTTTTGGCCGGTCCGTTCCATAATATTTACGTTCCAAAATATTTACAGGGCCAGTTGGGGACTCGGTGGTGAGGACGGCTTGCGTCAGGAATCGCGCGAAAAGTGCACGAGTAGGTCCCGTCAGGGACTCTGCATGCCGTCCGATCACCTGGTTCAAGTCCCCGAGTCGCAGAAAGCCCTGTAAATATTATGGAACGAAAAAAATCTGGAACGCCAACCCACCAGCGTTCCAAAATATTTACGTTCCATAATATTTACGTTCCATAATATTTACGTTCCAAAATATTTACGTATACGGTATTTAGAATTGGCCAAAACCTGGAAATGGGCACTATTTAACCGGATGGCTGACTGTAACCCAGGAAAACTGCGCAATTGGGCTGATCCGGCCTGAGGGATTCCACACGAAATCGCAATGAGGAGGCGTCGGGCCACAAAAAGTCACAAAAAAAACACAGTGATTTTTTGGTAAAACACACCCCGTGTGGAAGCGATCAATGCAAAAATCATCTGGAAGGAAGACTCGAGAGACTGCTGCTGTATTTTTGCGCCTCAGTATCAGCAGGTGCAATCTCCGGCTTCCAATATGTGTGTGTCTCCCCTCCTTTACAGCGCAACGAGGAGGAGAGCGAAATCGTGTGGCGTCACGTAGAGCGAGAGTAGGATAGCGGGCCCGGTTACTCACGGTCGCTGCCAGCACGCTAATCCGAACTGCACTACGTTTTTTTTGCTATTTTTTGCGAATCGGATTGAGATCGCGAGGCATGGAGGTGGTTGATCCCCCCCTTGCCGAATAGATCCATTCCCCACAAGGTTCGCTTCCCAGTAAGTGGAAGGTCACGCGCTCTTTTTAACGCGCGGCCGAGGTACCACCCACCGATTTTCTTTGTCGGTGGAGCCTCCGACCTACAGTATTCACGTGCCTTTCCCTATTTTTACAAAATAAAGGATCAGATCCCGTCGTGTGGTGTGACTTAGTTAATGACTTGGATAGCGTATCAGTTCTCGTGCGTCTCTCGTGGACTTTCTTTACATGATGCGGGTCCGCTAATCCAACACAGCCAACAGATCGCGAGATTTTTGGTAAAACACACCCCGTGTGGTAGAGAAAATACGGCAAGAGTCTCGGTGGGTCGGAAGAGCAGATGGTTCCCGCAACAGCTCCCGGGGAGCGGCGGGTATTTCGCATAGGATGCCGGATGTGTGAACACGTTTGTGCGGTTTGCCCTGTGTTGTGTGAACATGTGTGTGTGTGTGTGTGTGGTTATAAAGTTTTAAGGCGGTGTCGCCCTGCACGGGCAGTAGCACCTCCCCTTCAGTATCGCACTCCCGAAGGATTCCCCAACACGGCGTGACACCGGTTTCGACGCGTACTCTTCGTACCCCTCCCCCCGGCCGCGTCTCTTCAGCGAAGAACCGGGGATAATCGGACCAGGGCTAGCTAAACCCTGGTGGTGTCACGGGTGGGGTTGGAGAGGGAGAAAAGGAAGAAATGAAGTTGCGAAAAAGTCAAACACTGACACGTGAAATCAATAAAAAAGCGGTATATATCGCCCCCTTGCTGCGACAAAGACACTAAATAGTCAGGCCGCTCCAAGAGTCTTGAGGGCTTGAAGGAAGAAACAGGTTGCTGATGAGTCTCAGGAGCAGGTACCTTTTGTCCGCCCACATGACCTTCGCCCGAAGGCGAACCTCGTCCAGCTTGGCTCGATCGCCACAGAGAAGGGGATCATTCTCCGCTGTGGTGAACATCTTAAAAACCGAGGGTGCAGAGGTGGGGCAGCCCACTGGTGCGACAGCAGACCGCCCCCGGATAGCTATAACTAGTGCATAGGAAGAATACGACGGCACACGCAACAGATGCCGAAGGCACAACGGCGGGTCACTTTTAACCACCAGAGGAGTGGCACTCCCGAGGGGTGGGGTAGGGGGGAAGTCACAACACTTTCGAAGGAAGAAAAGGGGCAAATGGGATGTTTTGTGCAAGGTAGAAAGGAAGTCACAACATGAGGCAGGGGGGATTGCTCATCAGGCCTGGGGGAATAGAGGGTTTGTGTGTGGTTACAAAGTTTTAAGGCGGTGTCGCCCTGCACGGGCAGTAGCACCTCCCCTTCAGTATCGCACTCCCGAAGGATTCCCCAACACGACGTGACACCGGTTTCGACGCGTACTCTTCGTACCCCTCCCCCCGGCCGCGTCTCTTCAGCGAAGAACCGGGGATAATCGGACCAGGGCTAGCTAAACCCTGGTGGTGTCACGGGTGGGGTTGGAGAGGGAGAAAAGGAAGAAATGAAGTTGCGAAAAAGTCAAACACTGACACGTGAAATCAATAAAAAAGCGGTATATATCGCCCCCTTGCTGCGACAAAGACACTAAATAGTCAGGCCGCTCCAAGAGTCTTGAGGGCTTGTGTGTGTGTGTGTGTGTATGCTCCACCCAACCCGACACATTTTCTGTACTTCAGACAGGTAAGGTCACTCGACACGCGGGGGGGGGGGGGTTTTGTGTGTGTTTTTTCTGCCAGCCGACATCACTAGCGCCAGCGAGAAAAAAAAACGGTGGAAGCGATCAATGCAAAAATCATCTGAAAGGAAGACTCGAGAGACTGCTGCTGTATTTTTGTGGTTTCCCCCAGGCCGGATCAGCCCAGCAATGCAGATTATGCAGCAATACACTCCGGATCGAGGTGGGTGCAGCGTTCTCGTCTGCTCGGGATCGAGGTGAGTTGAGTTGCGTGTGTTAGGCCTATAGAAGTAGCTGTGTCGTTGTGTGGTGCCAGCATAGCAGGGCTGTGGTCTCCCTCATCTGCTTCGCTGGCCGGTGCATGCAACACGGCCTGCCACTTGACAGAAGAATGTAATCCTTCCGACGCAATCCATAGCTCCCTCCCACCCCTTCCACACTTCCACCCTTGAGGCGACCCCTGCCCACATCTAGCACAACCCCACCCCTGTCACCAAAGTCCTGGGTAAGACGTTAAACTGCCTGGGGGGGCCGTCCCCGGACCATGACGGGTGCCTGCACCAGGAGTCTAGCACGGCCGTGGTCCGGAGCATGACCTAAAACGGCTTGGGTACCGAGGCTCCCCAGACCAGGAAGGGTGGAGACACCTGGAGTCTAAATAGTCACACCACGTCAGGCCAGACCTTCGCATTGCACTCCGCGAAGACTGCCACACAGCCGCGGGGCAGGTGTGCAGCCTGTGGATGACCTCGTACAGAGAAGACTGTAAGGGACGACAGCCCCGCCGAGGCGATACAGCGCCAGACGCGGCCCGAGTTTCTGGAGACCGACTGGGGAACTGGAACGTCTTCAGGATAAGCGCCTCACAGAGGACTGATCCTCACCTGTGTGAACTGAGAACCCCCAGCCCCAAGATGCTGGTGTGGAGCGGGTGCCTCGACCTCTTTTCGGGTTCTTTATTTCTTTATTTCCTTTTGGATGCGTCCACCAAAGAAAACGTGGCCACCCACTCGCAGAGGCTCCCGAAAGCTCCAGCATCAGCTAGCGGTTCATAGTGTAGATCGGTGTCTCCAGAAGGGGATGTCCGGTCGCAGAAGAAAAACGACGAAGACAACCACACAGGCCGCAAAAAAAAAACAACCCTTGCCTGTTCTTTTTTGACAAGACCGCTCTTGATTCGAAGAGTAAAATACAAACAGGCTGTCTTCCCTCCACACACCCCACTACACCCCACACCCACCCCCCCTCGCAGGAAGGGGCCCACAAGGAGGGCACCCCCTTCCCCACACCAACATGCCCCACGCAGCACACCGGGGAGGACCGCGACGCGCAGCCTTCCTGCCACCTGCCTGCTGCTGCCTGTTGCTGCTGCTGCTGATGCAGCTACCCTCCAGCTCTGCAGCCGAGCCGGCGCCCGTGGGTTCGGGCGGGGATGTCATCGACACTGCGAAGCTCGGCAGTCTCCTCGGCAGGCACTCCTGTGTGGTGGTGCTGTTCGACGCCCCATGGTGCGGCGACTGCAGGCCCTGGAGGCTCGCGTGGAGCTCTCTAGTCCCCCGTGTTGCATCCGCCTTTGCATCGCACGCCGGCCCGCCTCTGCTCCTCCATGCGAACGCCCTCCTCCCGGCCAACGCCCCCTTCGCCGAATCCCACGGGGTGCGTGACTACCCCACGGTGCTAGCCTTTGTGCCACCCCACACCCCCTCTGGCGACACGCCACCAACTCCATACCACGGCGAGTGTGACGTCTACACCCTGCTGGACTTCGTCACGGAGCTCGCCGCTTCAGGCAGCGCTGCCCCTTGCCTCCACAACCCTACTACACAGCAGGCGATGCGGCACCTCAGTGGAGGAGAAGGAGAAGGAGGTGGTGATGGTGCCACACCACCATCCCACACACCTGTCACCCCTGTGCTCGTTGCGGGGCTGTTTGTTGGAGAGGGGAGGAGTGGTGGTGGTGGTGCCTCAGAGCCCCAGGCTGTGGGGGCAGACGCAGGTGTGGCGGGGTCGGGGTCCGAAGGGGGCGGTGACCCCACCCTGGCAGCGTTTGCCGAGGCGGCGGCTGGGCTGCCCGGCGCAGCCGCCCCGCTGGTTCGGTTCGCCGCTTTTGCGGGGGGTGGCGGCACCGACACCACCCCCACTTCCACCTCCACCTCCGACGCAGAGTGCCAATTCCTCGACCTCCTCTCCTCCGCCCTGAGCCCCAACAGCGCAGGGGGCGGCGGCACAGCCGCACCCCCTCCGGCAACCCCTCTCCCACCCCCACCCCCTGGCGCCTGCACCGCCGAACGCCGCGCCAGCTTTGCCGCATGGGCCCGGAGGGCCCTGCAGCTCCCGCCTCTCGCAGAGACAACAGGCGCGGATACGACCCCCCACTCCTCCGACACCCCTCCTGACGTCGCATCGACCTCTGCCATCCTCCCCTCGCCCCTCGTCGTGTTGCTGCGGGGGGGTGGTGGTGGTGGCGGCGGCGGCACCGCCACCGTCCTCCACGCCCCCACCGCAGCAGCGCTGCTGCTGCAGGTTGAGTCGCTCGCGCTCCCCGCGGTGGTCCCCCTGTCGCCACAAGGCTTGCTCTCCGCAACCCACACAGCGGCTGTGGTGGTGGAGGCTTTCCTCGCATCCCCATCCGCTGTGAAGGCGGTTTACTTCCCGGAGGGGGACACGCTCGGAGCTGCCGAGGCTGCTGTGCTGCGGAGAGCTGCAGAGGAGGGCGCCCCCACCCTGCGCATCGGGTGGGTCGCCTCGGGGGATGCGTCCGGCGTGGAGTTCTTCGCTGCAGGGCGTCTCGGCAGGCCCTGCGTGGTGTTGGTTGACGCAGAGGGGAGGCGTTTTGCCGAAACGGTGGGGTCGCGCTTTTCATACCAGGACATACTGCTTGCGGCGGAGGAGGTGGAGGCAGGGGTTTACACTGCGGAGCAGCAGCTGATCCGGTCGGAGCCGTTTGACTTCCCGCGGCTCAAGCACCTCTTCTTCGGAACAGAGGCGGGGGAGGGGGTGGAGGAGGGGGGGGGTGGTGCGCCTCTCATCCTCCGCATGTCGTCATCACGCTACACCCAGCTGGTTGAGAAGACGGTGGAGAAGACGATCTGCGTTCTTTTCTACCTCCCGTGGTGTCAGTTCTCCTCCCAGATGCTGCAGGCGTTTCAAGAGCTGGGTCTCGCGTATGCCACGATGGACAGCGTGCTGCTCGTCACATTCGATGCGTCGAAGAATGACATCCCCGACACAGCAAAGCCGTTTGTCCGCGGCTTCCCCACAGCCCTGCTGTACACCCGCAGTATGAAAGGACGGGGTATCATCTCACCTTTCACATACGACGGGAACACGACCAGCGCAGGCCTGTCTAACTTCATCCTGAGACACAACGAGCACCGCCATAGCTACCACAGGCAGCCGGGGGAACGAGAGGTCCTGCAGGCAGACGCCCTTTCCACTGCTGTGCCTCCAGGGGAGTTTGGCGGAGGTGAAGGCGGAGGAGGAGGAGGAGGTGGTGGTGGTGATGCCGGTGTCTCCGCCGCCCTCCTCGCCTCGCTGTCGCACCCCCTTGTGATTTCGGGGGGCTGGGAGACGACGCTGCTGCAGTGCCTGCTGTGGTCGGGGGTATACATCCCCCTTGCAGTGGTGGGGTGCGCCAGGGTGCTGCAGTGGGGGGTTGGGTCCTACCGGGCGAGGCGGTGTCGGGAGGCAGCTGCCGCCTACATCGGTGGTGAGGCTGGGCGGCCTGACCTTCTCCCTATGGTGGACAGGTGGGTTGCACAGTACGACGGGCACGAGGAGCTGCTGATACCCCACCTGAGGAAGAAGTATGGCTGAGCCGAACACAGCTGCCCCCCCCCCCCTTCTGGGGGGCAGGCGAGGTGAGAAGTGCTTCTAAACGCCCCCCTGGGCCCAATCAAGCGAGATCTTCACCCCCGCTTTGCTGCCGGGGGTTTGTGTGCTGTGGTGTGTAGTGTTTTGGTGTGGCAGTAGTGCACCCCGTTTGGTTGAGAACGGCAGCCTCCTCCTCCCCCCCTCCCTGCCTGGGGCGCAGATCTGGATGCATTGGGGGGGGGGTTCCCTTTTGCCCTCTCAAAAAAACCCTGTCACGGCGGTAGCAGCCCGGCGGTGCTGCTGCATTCTCCCTGTGTCGTGTTTCTTAGCACAACACACACGCCACCGCATCACCAGCGGTTCACCCCCCCGGGGACACCCCGGGGGGTGGTGGGGGTGGGGAATGTTGAGGAACGACTTCTCAGAAAACGCATCAAAAAGCGGGCCGGGTCCTGTTGTCCTCAGGGGTGGGGGTGAGTGGGTGCTAGTTCTTCCACGGGGTTTTGAAATCCCGAACAGAGCTCTATCAGCAAAAGGGGTACGTTTGGTTTTGGGCCAGAAGTGGCGTCGATAGATTCAGTGGGGGTGGTTAGGAGTAGGTTGGAGTAGAGACCTCGTGAAACAGCTTCAGATGCCGTTGTTTTGAAAGCTGGGTGTGTGGGAATGGTGTGGAAATGCGCCCCCTGTGGGGAGAGCAGCAGGAAAAGAATGGAGGGGGGTGGGCAGCTTTCTCTCTCTTTCTCGCTATATGACGTTTCGCCGTGATGGGTGCTGCATCCGCATGCGTTGGACACCCGGCAAGACAGGAAGGCGCCCGGTAGAATCTCAGCAACAGACAGAACAGGAAGGAGCCCCCTCCTGCCCCAGCCCCTCAGCAATGCCGGCACAGCTTTAATCACCAGGTGGAACGGCTGTGCGAGAGTTCACCACCACCACTCCCCCGCCAGGCCGTGTGCCTCTCTCTCCCTGCAACCCTCCGTGGCTGGGGGCCATGGAGGTGTCTGTGTCGCATGTGCCCTCAGGGTCCTGCTGCGTCGTGCCTGTGTGTGACGGCGCGACGGTGCACGACCTGAAGATCGCAGCGCTGCGCCTGCTGCTGCGGGCGCAATGCAGCGACGCCGACACAGCTGCCGAGGCAGGCAAACTGTGCCTCCGCCTCAAAGGGTCTGACGGCGATGCCGACGCAGGGCCCGACGGACAGCTCGCACCCGACGCCACGCCGCTGTCGGAGACATGCATCGAAGGAGGCTCTGCTGTCGAGCTCGCTCCACGCGTCCTGCCCGGGACAGGGCCCACTCGCCAGGCGGAGTACACATGCCGTGCCCCAGTGCGTGTCTCCGTGTCACGGCATGGGTGTGTCTGTGCCGTGCAGCTCTCCGATGGCCACGTCCTGCTGTGGGACACCAGCACCGCACGCAACTACCTCCGCCTACAGCACAGCCGAAGCTACCAGGGGCTTGCGCTGTCGCCCTGCGGGGAGCACCTCGCTCGCGGTGCCCATGGCAATATCCGGGTGTGGGACACGCGCACAGGGGAGTGCACAGCGAGGCTGGATGTGAGCAGGCCGGGCATCATGAGCGACGTGCAGTACTCCCCGTGCGGGGTGTGGCTGGCGGGCTTCCTTGCGGGGTGCGGCGGGGTGTGGCTGTGGCAGGCGCAGGATGCGCGCCGTGCGAGGGTAGTCCTCCACGACGCCCACATCACAGCGGGGTGCGTCTCGGCGTCACACGTCGTCTGCGCCAGCGAGGACATGCGGATCTACGTGTGGGGCACACACGACACGCGCGACTGCCGCCTGACACTCACGGGGCACACCGGCGAGATCACCCTCGTCACCGTCACCCCTGACGAGCGCACCCTTGTCACCCTGGCCGACACACACACAGTGCAGGAGCTGTGGCTGTGGTGCGCTTCCACAGGGGCACGCCTCCGCACCGTCGCGCCGTGGTGCCCCGATGCGCGTGTCGTGGCGGTGTCGAGCGAGGCGGATGTGGTGGTGTACTGCTCGCAGTGGCGCGGGGCACGGTGCATGCGGCGTCTCAGCACAGGGGGGTGGCTGCGCGTGGTGGGCGCCAAGGTGCACGAGGAATTCACACCGTACCGCGGTGTGCTGGGGTCATCCGGCAGGTGGCTTTACTGCGTCCAGGCGCTGCGTGTCTGTGTCCTGGAGGCCCTGCCAGAACCCTTGCCTCAGTAGCGACGTGCTCTGCAGGCGCATAAGCTCGTCACATGTGGAGGAGGGGGTTCAAGGGTGGTGGTGGTGGTGGTAGGCACGAGGAGGCGAGAGTCTGCAGGCAGGCCGGTCCCCCCTTGTGGAGGGGGGGAGGCCTGGGCGGCCTCGGGTGGGCATTCAAGGGAAGGGTGAGCGGGGGTTGGTGGGTGGTGGGTGCCCGCAGTAACACAACGTGGCGTGGTTATGTTTTTATCGTACTCTACGCAACACGGCACACGGCCCATGATGCGGAACAGGGGGACACTGCCCCTGTGCCAGTCACGGAGGGTCAGATGCAGCACAGGTCGCCCCGTATGGTGCAGACTGATTGCTGTGCGGAATGTGTCGCGAGTGTGGTTCTACACTAGCTTAAATCTTGTTTGTTTTTCGACCGGAGGTCGGGCAGGAGGGAGCAACAGCTGAGCTTCGCCTCTACCTGCCTGGCAGGCACACACGTGCGGTTGTGATATATCGAAGGAACTTAGAATGCGATGAGTTGAACGAATATGATGCAGCAACAGGAGACTCGCCTCGCATGAGGGGTAGGAACCGCAGCACAATTGTCTGTTATCATCGGCAACGATCACGTGGCAGTTCCCACGCCGGGCTACATTGTCAATAATGAGGGGGTAGCCTGTGGTGCAGTGGCCGGACAAGGCGCGTGATGTTTGTTGATGAACTGAAGTGTGAAGGTCCGATCCCCGAGCCACTTGCTGAAGGTGCCCCCCGCTTGTCAAACATGTGGCGTCTTGCACCGGGTAGCACACTGTGTTGGCGAATCGCGGGAGGGGAGGGGGGCGCTACGCGCGCCGACATGTGATGGACACCACCACACCACACCCACAACTACAACCACACACATCCCTGGCCAGTTCTGTTGTGTTTGCCCCCGAAAGAGAAATCACGAATCCACTCCCTGTACTTCCCAGGATTGCGCATCACGACTTGAGACCAGAAGGAACAACGGCAAGATGAAGCTGGCCGTGCTGCTGGTTGCTGCGCTGGCTACAGGCGCAGTCGCGATCAACCCCGAGGTGAGGTACTGCGGGGAGGACGCTTCTCTGAATGGGCGGTGCCGGACAGAGCGGCGTGGGGAGACACTCTATAACTTCGTGACCTACTGGGGCACGTACTGCTACTCCAACAGTTTCCCGGGGCAGATGTGGTGGCACACGACCATGCCCGCGCGGTGCCCTGCCGGTTACGAGGAGGCCGGGGCGCATGTCGGTCCGGACGGCGGGAACTGCGGTGAGGGTATGACGGGGCAGCTGTGTGGGTGCAACGACCTGCTGTCGTGCTCGCTGCGGACAGTGGGGCGGCAGATGAGGGCGGACTGCGGACCCACACGCCCGTTTGCCTACGAGAAGGTGCGGGTGTGCGTTCGGGCCGGGGCGGCGTGCCTGCCGAACGGGGAGATGCGGATCAACACCGAGACGTACTACAACGTGATCCTGGCGGACGACCAGACGAAGATGATGAGTGCGCGCCACATGACCTCAGCGACGGGAAGGGAGGTCTTCGCCGGGACCCCCGGGTGGAACTGGTACTGGAACGCCAACACGAAGGGGCAGTTCGTGTGGTGGCAGTCGGACGCATCGAAGCCGCAGACCCAGTGGCGCTTTGTGGCCAGGGGGGACGGGCGTTACCACATGGTGAACCGGCAGACGGGGCGCTACCTGCAGAGCGATTCGTACGACTACTCGCAGGGAAGGGACTGGGTCGGGAAGCTGAGCGGGGCTAACCTAGCGGTGCCTGTTATTGTGGAGGCGAAGTGCAACGCGCGTGGGGCAGTGAAGCTGACGACGTACCTGGGCGGGCGCTACGAGGGGTTCAAGCAGGGGGCGCACGGCGGGCTTGCCTTCACGGGCAAGGATTACACGGAGCACCACCAGACGAAGTGCTGCTCGAGTGGGTGCCCGTCTGGGTGGCACTACATCGGGTCGTGGAGCGACGACTGCTTCATCTTCTGCAAGTACCAGAAGTGCTCGCGCAGCCGGGTAAAGGCGGCGGTGCACAAGAAGGACATGGACTTCTACCTGCGTGAGGTGGGGAAGTACGAGCCGAGCGACGTGCTGGGTGCCAAGCTCGACATGGCTGACAACAAGGTGCAGGACATGGCGGTGTCGCTCGCGGGGACGCTGGTGATGGGGCAGGTGTCGTCCCTGAAGAACAAGCTTGTGTACGGGAACTGGGCCATCGACGCGAAAGGGAAGGTTGTGAACAAGCTGCTGACGACGTTCCCGAAGACCGGGGCGAAGCTGCTGCGCGCGGCGTCGATGGGGCTGACTGCCCTGAACGTGGGGCTGAGTGTGGTGATGTCCTTCGTGGAGGAGTCGGTGGAGGAGAAGCTTGCGAAGCTGGAAGACAAGATCCTGAAGGAGGTGCGTGTGATGCTGCAGGATGCGCTGCTGAAGAATCGGGTGCAGGCGGCGCGGGCGGGTATGGGGGCGAACCGGCGCATCGTGCTGAAGGACACGGCTGCAGAGAAGCACCTGGTGTTCAGCCTGGACCGGTCGGTGCCGGAACAGGAGAAGCGCTTCCAGGAGGACGTGGACGACATTGCGGAGCTGCTGAAGCGGAAGGCGGACGTGCACTACGTCGAGATGGCGAAGATCATCCCGCGGAACATTGGTGGGGGCAGCATCCCTGCGACGGCGGTGAACCTGAAGGCATCTCGTTACGCCTTCAACACATACCTGCTGGGGGCAATGGAGTGGGTGGCAATGGCGCAGGACAGCATCTACATGAACGCGTACCTGTCGACCGCGTACACGTGCGAGCAGCTGCGCGACTCCAGTAACTTTCCGTCCTACGTGCTGGAGTTCAAGACCAACGCGTGGAAGATGCAGCAGCTGCTGGTGGAGACGCGCATTGCCAAGGTGACGGTGCGGTACCGTGGGACGCTCTCCGGGTGGGAGGCCAAGGACAGCCACCACACCAACTACCCGCTCATCGCGCACACAGGGTCCGACAACGACCGGGCGCACGCTGACGAGGCGGCAAACGTGCTGCGCGCAGAGCTGCGGTGGGACCTGGAGCACACGACGTACCGCCTCGCCGAGTTCGAGGAGGCCATGTCGGGTGTGGTGTCGCGCACCATGGACCAGTGCCGGAAGCTGCTCCCGACTGGGACCGCTGCAAACAACGCTGCACGGGCGGATTTCAAGGCACAGGCTCTGAGCTACAAGCCTGATTTCAGGAACGGCAACCCGCTGCTGTGCCTCACGAACGCGTGCTGATGTGAATGTGCTGCACGTGGATAGTGCGGGTGGTAGCACCAGGCCCCCTCTGCTCTGCAGTGCACATCCATGTGTGTCACATGTTACGGCGTGGATGCGGCGGGGGGAGGCGTGGAACTGCGGAGAGGCGTGTCTAGGTGTGGCCAGCTCTGTACGAAAGAAAGTACATGCAATTGCAGCTACACTGCAATTCTCCAAAGCCACACGCTGCAGATCCCGGGTGACACCCACCGGCTGAGTTCACCTCCCACACCCCCTGCTCCCCCCCCCCCCCCCTTCCCCTTCTCTGCCCCCTTCAAGCCCCCCCGCCTCTTTCCGAGTGTTGCAGTGGCCAGGCGAGCCAGTGACGGCTGCTAAAATGGCGCACCACTCGCAGTGCAGGTCGAAGTGGGCACCCTTCTTTCGCCAAAACATAGGCATTTCTGCCCTTTCCGGAATGGCTTTTCCCTCGCCCCGCCCCCACTCCCTCTCTCCATGTCTCTGTCCCTTTGTTAGTCAACTCGTTGACGCACCTTCGGTGCGTATGGGGCGGGGTCACTCGGAGGCTGGATCTGAGAGCAAGTATCGCAGTGTGGCGAGATCTGGTTCTTCTTTAGGTGGGAACCGTAGCCCAAAACTCCCCCACGGCGTATCGACAGGACTTCTGTCAGACAGCAACCCTCCTCACCCCGCCCAGTGCCTCAGATACAGACAGCCTCCAAAGTGACCCCCTCAGTCCCTCAGTCCCTGCTCTCTTCCCCCTCCCCCACCCCGTCCGCCCCGACCGTGGAACACGGAGCACCAAGGACGCCTGCCGACAGCTGAAGTGTGGTCCTGGTCCCAGTGGCATAGGCACCCGCCGCGGTGTCGCATGCCCGCACAGGGGCAGGGTGATCGGCTCGCAGGCGTCCCGCCGCACCGTGGAGGAACGCGGGGCGAGTGTGGGTGTGGGTGGAGGGTATATGTGTTCTGGCGCTTGCGCCGTGTTCTGTGCGGGGGGTGTGGGGTGGGTTGAGGGATTCAACCGGCAGGGGGGTTTTGTGTCGGGGATGCGCGTGCCTGATTTTGGGCGATCGCGCCCCCGAGGAGACACCCGTCGAAGCCCTCCGCAAGAACATGTCACGTACCGCTCATTCTCCCTCACGATTGATTTTGTTGCTTTTTGATGCGTTGTTTTGAGAATGGTTGCATAGGACGGGCAATGCTGCCGTCTGGCGTGGCGTCCTCCCCATGACGCCTGATTTGCTTGCCGCGATCCTGTGATTCTCTCTGCTGTGCTGCACGCCACATTGCCACACTTGTGTCACCACTGCCAGTGTCCCCATGCACACCCAGTGACTGGTGTCAGTACGTCGGTGTGATGTTGCGTCGCAGGCAGAATGCAGGAATGCATGAAGAGATGTGAAAGGAAAAAGAGAATTCGAAAATTCATCGTACTGGAGTGAGTGGAAAGCGACGTACCACACCTGCAACCAAACACGCACCGTACACGGGTTTTGTGTATGGCGGCGTTACCGCAACAAAGGGAAAAAATCAGAGGTTGCAGATGTGAAGTAAAACGGCGCTTTTCAATCGAAGGAGCAGATAGAAATATCATCTGCAACAGTGACGATACCAGGGGCATGCAGGGCCCAGAGTGAATGCAGCAAGATCACCACACCCCCCCTCCCCCTCAACTTCTGGAACCACTGGACACGATCGCAACAAACCTCTTCGCAGTGACAGCCATAGATCTTTCCAGCGTGCAAGGCCCCGTGCGAACACTCTGCACACCACACCCGACCCCCTCGCCAGTTCTGTTGTTTGTGCCCCTATCAGAGGAATCATCACAATGGCGGGCATGGGCCGGACGTTGCTGCTGCTGGGCGGGTGTGCCGCGCTGTGCGTGGCACAGCAGAACACCACCAACGACGGCTGCGGGCCGCGTGTGCGGAAGGCGTACTCGAGCCTGACGTGCTCGGAGAGGCAGCTGTACGCAGACGCGGTGGAGACGCTGGTGCGGGACCGCCGGGAAACGTACCTCAAGATTGTGGAGACGCACCAGCTGCAGGACCAGTACGCGCACCAGACGTCTGCGTTCCTGGCGTGGCACCGTCAGTACGTGCTGCAGTACGAGAACATGCTGCGCAGCCTGCCCGGGTTCGAGTGCGTGACGGTGCCGTACTGGGACTGGGAGCGCGACGCGGGGAGCGAGGAGCGCCAGGCGGCGTCGGCGCCGCTGAAGAACCGCACCTTCGGGAACCTGGTGAACCACCCGATGAGGCAGAGGCAGTGCATCGACAACGGGGTTGCGTCGAACTGGACGCTGCGCAACGGGGCGTGCCTGGCGCGCTAGAGGACCGGGCAGGGCTTCACGGGGGAGGCGGCGCTGCTGGAGATCATCACCAGCCACCGGACCTTCCGCGCCTTCTCGGTGCGTGTCGAGGGTGCGCCGCACGCCGCCCCGCACATCTACATCGGAGGCCAGATGGCCACCATGCAGTCACCCGCAGACCCGGTCTTCTTCATGCACCACGCGAACGTGGACCGCCTGTGAGCGCTGTGGCAGGACTACCACGAGCACGACAAGGTGGACAAGTCGGCGCTGCAGGAGGGTGTCCACTACGAGGCGGAGTCGCGCCGCTGGTGGTCGTCCCTGCCGGACAGCGCGTTCGACCTGGACGCGACGATGCCGTACGCCTACGACGCGGAGGGGTCGGCGCTGCCTGAGCTGGCGGAGCCCGTGACGGTGCGCGACATGTGGAGCCTGACAGCGCTGCCCAACGGGGTGACGTACTCGTACGGGCCGGACAACCTGGCGGCACAGCTGGCCGGGACGGACGAGGAGACGGGCGCCAGCGAGGTGGGGTGGGTCTGGGCGCAGCCGCAGGAGACGCCGTACCGCACGTGCTGCGGGGACGGGACGCGCGACGGGGAGGAGCAGTGCGACGACGGGAACAGGGTCAGCGCCGACAGCTGCAGCAACACGTGCCAGTTCGTGGGGGCGACGCGCGACGCGAGGGCGGCGGCGGTGACGGGTGCGGCTGCGGGCAACGCCCACAACGTCCGGTTCTCCAACCCGCTGGTCCAGGCGAAGCACGACGAGCTGGTGGCTGAGTCGACCCAGCTGTCGAAGCGCGAGCTGCTGCGCGAGCTTGCGCTGTACGAGTGCTCGCTGCTGGGGGCAACCCGTGCGGCTCCTTCATCCGAGTGGCTGCGCATGGTGGGTGCGTCGAGGCCGGACATGTACGACCAGTGCAAGGTGCTGTGAGTGCTGCCCCTTTCCTTTCTTTAGTGAACCACACAGCAAGTCGGCATCAAGTTCATTGATTTTTCCCACACAAGCAAACCTTTTTCACCATTCCGTTTCAGGCAAGCACACGCATTGCCTCTTATCATTCCCTCCTTTCTACGCTTTCACTTCCACTTCCGCTTTATATTCCATGTTGGCTTTTTTTTTGCCGTTGCCTTTGCCTTTGATTTTCATTTTTCCACCTCCAGTTCCACCATCCCACCACCCCCCGAATCTGCCCCGTCAATTTCATTTTCTGCTGGTTCCGTGTGCTGCTGTGCCCTGCCCCCTCCCCGCCACGTACGCGCCCTCTGTGCGTGCGTGGCGGAGCGGGGCAGGGGTGCCCGGGGGGCGGACGAACGGGAGGAGCATCCTAGCCTGGCAGGGGACCGGAACCCGGCTGCGCGGGTGGGCCGCCGTGGGAAGGGAAGAAGAGACACCAGGGCACTGCTGCGGCTGATTGTGTGCTGGGTTGCAACCGCGCAAACAAGGGCAAGGGGTGGCCTGCGCTTGCACACACACCACACCGATATAGAACGCACGCATGCCCATTCTCTCTCTCTCCCACCCCACGCGCTCCCCCACTGCGCACGAGCGCGTCTCGCGCGCTATCCGCACCCCCCTGTCTTCTCTGGCTGTGGCCGCTCGTGCCTGCTGTGTCTCCCCCCCCCGGCTGGCCCGGCTGGCTGATTTGCTTTATTTTGATTTGGTGTATTTTCTTCCGTGTTGGTGGGGAATGCAACTGCAACCCAACAGCACACGCTGCGGAGCAGCCCAACCCGTCCCAGGGCGCTATGGACAAGCTGCGGCATGTTTGACCCATCCATGCCCGCAGTTGATTCCGAAGCCCCTGTGGGAGGAGGTTGTGTGCTGCTCCGATGCTCTGAGGCCCTGATGACCCGATGCCGCCCTCCCCCACCGCCGTCGAACCCGATGTCCTGGTGGGGGTGGTGCTCAATTATTTCGGGGCCGCCTGTGCAGGCAATTCTCAAGTGCAAGCGCGCAGGCACGTTTTACAAACAAAGAGGTGCGTCGCGTTTGCCGCCCCTGGCAGGGTGGGCGCGTTCGTTCCGCAAGAAAATACAAAATTATGAGTGGGGAAGACGAACCCCGCTGGCGCAGGCACGCCGGCTGCGGCTGCAGCACAGCAGCCGGGTGCGCACGTGCGTTGCCTGCCCACATTTCAATTCTCACGCTCTGCGTATCCGTCGACTGATGGATCCGTCTTGCCATCCCGATCTCTCTGATCGAACTGGCTTCCGCCTTTCGTTGCTTTGTTGCGGTGCCCGGCCCCGGCCCGCGACCGCACGCATGTGCACATCGATACATCTGCGGCACACCAGAGATGGGCGGGGCGCGTGGGTGTGGCGGCAGACACGTTGTCTGCAGAGCCACGCCTGCGCGGACCGCACAGCTCAGACCGAAGCAAAATCAATTCATCTGGTGGAGGGAGAGAGAGGGAGAGGAGGAAAACAAAGAGTGTCAAGCAGAAAAAGCAGAAAAGAAAGAAGATAATGTCACTGGTGTTATCGAAATAGGGGCAACTTCGCACGAACGGGGCACGAAATATCAGGGTGGGCCCTTTTTTTTTTTTTTTTTTTTTTAAGCACACTCGTGTGAGCGGAAAGCGCCCCACCACAGCTGCAACCAAACGTGCTCTATACACTAACCCCACCCTTCATCAGGCTCAGGGTGTGATCAGTTCAGGGTTTTGTGTGTAGAAGCGTCAACGCATCAAACTATCAAGCAGGCGAGAGAATCAAGAGGGGAGCAAGAGTGACAGAAGCGGACAGAGTACGCCGAGCTGCGTGTATAGGAGAGGAACAGAACGGGCTGAGGGAGTACGCCGAGCTGCGTGTATAGGAGAGGAACAGAACGGGCTGAGGGAGTACGCCGAGCTGCGTGTATAGGAGAGGAACAGAAACTACGCCGAGCTGCGTGTATAGGAGAGGAACAGAAACTACGCCGAGCTGCGTGAATAGGAGAGGAACAGTAACTACGCCGAGCTGCGTAACAGAGAAGATGGCCACTCTGGATTGGGACACCCTGAAGGTTCCCGACCCCGCCCACCCCGACAACGAGCCAGCAGAGCGTCGCCCCGAGTGCATATTCGAAACGTGCAATACTACACACACAGCCAGGACCGCATTCAGCTGCCACGACTGCGGTGGGACCACGGTCAGGACGTGCTTGAGAGAGCACATCCCGGCGCACGTCGTCCCCGAATGGCTCGAGGGCGCAGGGGACAGGGGCTGGGTGTGCCCCGAGTGCGCATGGGTCCGGCAGGCAGTCGACGAGGAGACCGCGGCGGACCTGGCAGCAGCGACGGGCGAGCTAGGCGAGGACGGGGAGTACAGCGAGGCGGACAGCCAGAGTGGCACGGGCCTCCAGCACAGGGACGCACACCACCCCGCCGACTCGAACACCGATCTCCGCGTGGCGAACTCGCTGGAGTACCTGCTGAAATTGACAGGCCGGCTGGAGAAGGAACAGAAGGAGCTGAAGAAGACCGTGGAGACGCAGGCGAAGCAGATCGCCACCCTGCAGAAGACGCTGCAGCGGACGGAGGCCGAGCTGCCCGCCGATTTCTCCGCCCACATCGTGTCGACCTGGGGATCGTCGATCGCCACTGCCCCCGGACGCAGGTTGGTGAAAGCTGAGGTATCCCGGGTTTTCCGACAGGCGGAGCTCAGCGATGCCCCGAGCTCACCAGACTGGCAACACCAGCTCATCCAGGCCTTCGACGCTCTGTTTCAGACAATGGGACTGATCCGCGACGACGATGATCCGGATCGCTTTACCGAGGCCCTCCACAAGACAATCGTCGTTATGAACTCGCACTTTCTCCTGAAGGGGCGCGCGGGCGCCCGCCTCTACCTGGCAAAGGCGAAGATTATGGACCCAGCGAAGTACGATGCGGTGACACACGGGCGCCTACTCCGGGAGGGGCGGGCCACGCAGGACGACACACAGGAGAGGCGGGCCGCGTTTCAGGAGCGGTTCCTGCAGGAGCGTAACACGCAGGACCGCCCCGCGCCCTACTCGGGAAAGGGCCATCACAAAGGACGGGGGGGGGAAAGGCAAGCGACAGTGACTCCCCGACACCAGCAGGGGACGCCCGCGGGCCACGACCCTCCCCCCCGCCGCGGTAGTGTATGTGAAGGCAGTACCATCTGCCCCCCCGTCAACAAGAGGACGCCCCCGCAAGACCGAGACGAGCGTGACCCCGGAGGAAGCAACCACCATTCGCCAGGAACTGCAACACACCCTGGCCCAAGCCCTCGCACCCACATACTGGGGGGCCCTCCGCCGCACATACGACAGGTACTCGCAGTTCCGGGAAGGGTGGATGAAAGCGGAGAGGCGAACACTGCCACACGACGAAGGGGCGGTGCTGTGGGTCACGAAGCAACGGAAGGACGGGCTATCAGTGCAGTCCGCCCTCCAGTACCTCAACAACCTTGCAGCAGCACTCAGACGCTTCGCAGCGTTCCCCCTCGACGGAAAACAAATTGTGGCGGACTACAGGCGGGCGCTGAAACGGGGAGGAGCACTACGACCACTGAAGCAAGCAGAACCAGCAACAGCCCACAACATCCGGGAGGCGCTAGCGAAGGAGCCACGTCCCCTCGTGAAACTGCTGCTCGGCATCATGTGGGGGGGTGCGGCAAGGGCCTCGGACGCACTGCGCTTGGATGTGAAGGACGTCACAGCGGAAAAGCGCAGCGAGCCGATATACGTGCGCTGGACCCAGTCGAAGGCGGACCCCTTCCACATGGGTCACATCACAGGGATCCCCCTGCCGAAGGACCTACACCGTATCCTCCGACACCGCCTCCGCAGGGCGCGCAGAGCAGGAGAGACGAGACTGTTCCCGGCGGACGTCACCTACCGGACCGTGGTAAAAGCCGTCAAGCGGGCACGGAGGGGGCTCACGGCACACTCTCTGCGGAGGGGGGCACTCACACAGCTTGCGCGAAAGAACGTTCCACTGGAGGAGGTGCGCCTCCTCTCGAGACACGCGACGGTCGACGGTGTGATGCGTTACGTATCAGCGGCGGAAAACGCACACGCGCGCGAGACAGCACAGGTGTCGGCGAAGATCGAGTGGTGAAGAAAAAACGACAGCAAGGGGGGACGACGCGCACACAGCCAAAACCCCTGACAGCAACCCACTTCCCGGGGACCACGAGGCTGTTCGCAGCGCGCCGCTACTACGAAGATGCCACATCCGACGAAGCCGCGTCCGACCCACCACCCAGTGATGAGGAAGCGTGGAGCGAGGTGGATAGCGCAGAGTCGTACGGTCCGGGTGTCGAGGACCTCTACGGGGAGGACTTGGGTGTGTGCACGGGGGGGAAGGTGATACGGCCAGCCAACGCGAAGACGGAGCTGTCGGAGGAAGAGGACTACATCGCGGAGATCTGCACCTCGCGCCTCAATCTCAAGGAACTGCGACGGTTGGACAGCGAGGGTGAACTGACGGGGGTCTTGGACCTCATCACCAAGCCAGCCGCTTTCGCTGACGCACTGCTTCCCGAGGCCCGCCAAGAACTACGTAAAACGGGGAGGAAGGTATCACGCCACATGTTGCACCACCTGGACACCTTGGTTGAGTATGGCGTCCTGACGGAGGCGGATGCACACCCGTACCTCACGCTGCCAGCGTTCACCGTGTCCAAGAAGTCTGGGGGCCAACGTTTCATCGTCGACGCAAGGCGGCTAAATGCACTGATGACACGCCCACCGGACATGCGTTTGCAGGACATCACGGAGGTGACACAGCGAGTGGCCGCGGCGAGCTGGGTGGTGATGGCAGATGCACGCAGCTGGTTCTACCAGTTCCCCGTACACAAGGAGATCCAACGCTATTTCGAAGTGCGCCTAGGCGGGGAGAGAAAGACATTCGTGAAGACCTTCCTGACTGTCATGTGCATGGGGTGGTCACATTCCCCGGCAATCGCGAACCGCAGCGCACGCGTGCTGCTCCCGCCAGAGCACGGAATAGTCTGGATTGACAACTTCATCGCTGTCGGAGACTCCCTACCAGAGGCACAGGCGAGGTACGCCGACTTCATCAGCCGCTGCGAGAAGGTGGGGGCCGCCCTGAACTTCGACGACACACAACACGGCGTGCCGCTGCAGGACTTCACAGTGTTCGGGATCCACTTCGACCTGACGCGACACCGTTTCCACATGGACACAGCCTGGGTGCAAAAAGTCCTCGGACGGGAAGAGTACAAGGAAGTCGTCAACGGCCACACGACACCACGCAGGGCGTTCAGAGTATTCGGGTCTTTCGTCTGGCAGTCGTATGTGATGCGGACACCGATGTGTTACATGCCAGCCGTGTTGTCCTTCGTGCGGCGCATCGCGAAGCAGACGCACTCAAACAACGCCCGATGGGACTCCAGGGTCGCAGTACCTCCGTCGGTGCAGGCGGAGACAGTGGCGCGGGCACGCCTCATCGAGGACAACGAGTGGTATACGCCGCAGAACCCGCCACCGACCATTGAGCTCTGGACAGACGCGTCATCCACGGCGTGGGCGGCGGTGCTCGTGCTGCCGGGAGGGGAGTCAGTGTCCCAAGGGGCGTTCGAAGGGAGCGACGCGGACACGAACATCTTCCTGAAGGAAGCGTATGCAGTGTGGCAGGGGGTGCGCATGATGCAGCGTGTGAGGGAGGCAAGCGTAACCTGCCACATAGACAACCTCGGCCTGGTGTTCGCGCTCCGGAAGGGCCACTGCGCCAACTACCGAGGCAACCTCCTGCTGCAGGAGATATACACAACAGCGCGCCGCCAGCAGATACGACTTATTCCACACTGGGTTGCGACCCACGACCAACGCGCAGACGCGTACACGCGAGGGACGCAGGCCACACACCCCGTGGAGTTGCCACCAGTGTCGATGCCACCTACACTTTTACCAGCGCGCCCGCCTCGTTGAGAACGAGACGGACACGTCCCTCCGGATGAGGGTCCTGGTGTAGAAGCGTCAACGCAACAAACAAAAGGAAATTCATCAGAGCGGTTGTAGCTGTGAAGTGATAGGGCGCTTTTTAAGCACACTCGTGTGAGCGGAAAGCGCCCCACCACAGCTGCAACCAAACGTGCTCTATACACTAACCCCACCCTTCATCAGGCTCAGGGTGTGATCAGTTCAGGGTTTTGTGTGTAGAAGCGTCAACGCAACAAACAAAAGGAAATTCATCAGAGCGGTTGTAGCTGTGAAGTGATAGGGCGCTTTCTTGGTGGGATTTTTCACGTATTGCCTGTGGTTTTCATGAACCACCCAAATTTCGCGTGAATTTTGTGCATGTATAGGCCCGGATAGACCCGGACAGGCATGTATTGTCCCGTTCTGGCCTGTTTAGGTCGGCTGGAGGACGTTAAAGGAGTGCCGTCTCGCTGAGGGTTTCTCTTTGGTGTTGGTGGGCCAGCACCAGGAGAGGGTTCCGATATATGATCTACGTCAAACAGGTGGGGAGACCAACCTTGGCAGGGGGACTCATCTGCCCGTGGGCATGACTGCACACGGGCAGATGAGTCCACGCTTGTGCAGACGACCCTCACAGAGGAGGGCTACCTCCCGTCCACTCCGGGATACCGGTTGCTGAAGCGGAACGACCTCTGGACGACAGAGTTTAAGGAGGTGGGTGAGGAGGTGCTCCCGTTCCTGCGGGAGAGCGACGTGGTGTTGGTGCAGTGCACCGAGCTGCCGAGCCCGTGGTCGCGGAAGGAGCTACGCCATAGGGTGTGCTCCCTGATCCGCAACGGGATGCCGTGCTGCAACAAACCGGCTGCTCTCCAGGACCTGTTCATGGTCCTGGACCACCAAGTTCTACCCCGGCCAGTGCGCGGTTTCTTGTAGTTGGTTGTGTTGTTGTTCGTGGAGCACATATCATCGTGCGCCCGTTGGAAAAGTATGGGAGAAACCTGCTGCGCCCCCCACAGTACGACAGGATGCGCGCAGGCACCGGGCCCGAAACCTGAATGTTGAGTCACCCGCCCCCGCCCCCGCCCCAGCTTCCCCGCCCACCTGATCTTCTCAAGTTACCCCTGGTGGTCCACCGACGGGCAAAATCAAGCGAATCTGGAGAGCAGTTGTCCGTATCCAGCCCGGCATTGAGTGTTCTGGGGTGCGTTCTGCGCCACTGCGTGGCAACGAGCTCCTGGAACGGGGAAAACGGGGGCCGCAAAAAACGGGGCCCAAACGGGTTTTTGGGCACGAACAGGGCACGAAATATCAGGGGGTCGATAACACCAAATGTGAAAGGGTTCCCGTCCCTCCCAGCTGCCCCCCCGCCCTCAGCCCCCCCTCAGCTTTAAACTCGCCGCGATTGCCCCTCTGCACCACCAATTGGGTTTTGTTTCCTTGCATGCTGCGTGTCTGACACACCTCTATTTTCCCAGTCTTGTCTGCCTCCGTGACCCCTTTCCCACCCCACCCCTCTGCAGGCGCGATCACAGTGCAGTGCACTGTCTCGCACACAGCAAGGCCACACGCCCTGCTTCGCACCAGATGTCTTTCCTGTGGGGATCCACACCAAAGCAGCCTCCGGTATGCCACCCTTTTTTCTCGTCTCCTCTCCTGCTGCCCCTGAGAGAGAGCGCTTCAGAACCCTGAGTCTGCCTGCCGCCTATCTGTGCCCCACTCTTCTCCGCCCGTGCGGCGCCACTCTTCATATTTGCAGGAGAACTCGCCGGAAGGTCTGACGGAGAAGGCAGCCCGCTTATGTCTGACAGAGCTGTTCGAGAAACATGACCCTTCGAAGGTATGGAGGTTGGTGCGGTCCGCTTGCTTTGCTACGGCAGCGCTTCGGGAAACTAGCCTCCGCCTGCAAACAACTGCCCTCTGACACCCACGTGGGGCGTGCTTTGTCGTGATGCAGTCGGTATCAAAGAGGTGAAATCTGCCACTCTCTCAGCCCCCGCGACGAAGAAAATGAATGTGCTCTCAACTGCCCCTCCACGACAGGTCAGTGGTATCGGCGCCCTGATTGCTGCCAACCGTGCCGACCTGAGCCAGATGGTGACCGAGGCCCGGAAGCCATACGCCCTTCAGATCCGGCGCGACGAAATCCGCACAAAGCTTCTGAAGCACTACGAGAAGCACAACAAAGACAAGGTACGCACCTTTTCAACACACAACACCTGACAACCCCCCTGCCCAAACAGGTCGCGATTGTCGACGACATGCTCGCAAGGTTTGCAGGCCGCGAGGAAGTGCTCCTCTCTGAAGTCCTGAAGAAGTACCCGGAGCCCAGCCCGACCGACATGCCCTCCCTGGCAAACGCCAGGGTCGCATCGGAGCTGAACACCTCCCTCCCCATTCCGCTGCAGGACAAGCGCATCTTCTACTCTGGCTTCCTCTGGGAGCAGACACGCGGTTGGCTCTCTTCCAAGCAGCGCAGATGGTGTGTCCTCGTCGCGCAGGACCTCTTCCTGGGGTCCGACCCGATGGATCTCGAGTCCGCGCTGACGAAGGTCAGCCTCGTGGGTGCCACCATTGCGGACGTGCAGCCCGACCCAGCAAAGGACTGCTTCATGTTCACCATCACCTCGGCGGATGGGGCCTCCCACAGCCTCTACACAAGCAACGAGGTGGAGAAGCTGATGTGGGCTGTGAAGGTGGATGTGGCTGTGCTGCAGGCAAACCCCTCCCGCCAGGCAAACATCGAGGCGCGTGACATGTACCAGAAGGTGTTTACGGAATACCCTCTCTGCCCCGCGATACCACATTTCGCGGATCGTTACGCATCCCCTCCGGAGAAGCTGGATATGACCCTGCTGACGGGGTATCTCATCTCGAAGACAAGCGATTCCTGGCTTGGGGAGAACTGGTGCAGGCGGTATATCACACTGCACAGCTGCTACTTCACGGTGCGGCCCGACAAGAAGAAGACGTCTGGGCTTCAGGTGCACCCGCTGCGCGATGCGGACATGGAGATCGACAAGGCGAAGGGGTTCTTCAGCGTGTGGTCCGATTTTATCCCGTGCATCTCGATTGCGCCCGACACGCCCGAGGAGCTGAGCACCTGGCACACAGCGTTCCTCTCGGCGATGGAGGCGTGCAACCCGGAGAGGAAGGCGTCGAAGCCTGACACCTCCATCGAGCATGTCCCTGAAACAGCAGCACCAGCAGGTGCGGATGCTGCATCGCCCTCCGGAGAGCCTGCAGCTGCTGCGGCTGCGCTGTCGGTCGCCATCGCCGCGGTTGCGGATGGGGTTCCCCCAGAGGTCCCGCCGGGGGCAGACGTTCACCAGGACGATGGGAAGGATGACGGGGTCAAGCAGTAGGTGTTTAGGCACCGGTCTGCAGCCCTGCTTGAGAGGGGTGGTGGTGGTGGGAATTCAACCCCTGTTTAAAAAAGGGGATGTGTCGCTGTGCTCGTTCCTGCAGCGTTTGTGCTGGGGGGTGCTTCCACACTCACACGCCTCGGCCCTGGGGGAGGGGAGCAGGGCTGTTCCTAACTGGGGGGCTTGTTCCCCACTTTCAGGATTCTGAACTTTTTTTCTAAGAATTTTTGTAAGGGGAAAAAAAGTTTTTTTCTAAGAATTTTGTTAGGGGAATTTTTTTCTAAGGTTGTTTCGCAGAGGAAAAAACTTTTTCTAAGTTTTCCCCAGTCGACAGGGCGCGCACAAGGATGGAAGGGAAGTCTGTCCCACGTACCGTTCGCCTTGCTGGCCAACTGGAGAGCCAGACGTTCACTACCGTGGCCTCCGGCGGCTGGGGGGCTCCGCCCCCCAGACCCCCCTGTGGCGTACGTCTCGTACTCAAGTCCTTCGAATCCCATCAAGTCGGGGTCCAACCACTCCAGTCGCCTCTGAGGACGCAGCCAACTCGCACAGAATCTGTACGCCCACACGAACAGATGTTCGCTACCGTGGCCTCCGGCGGCTGGGGGGCACCGCCCCCCAGACCCCCAATGTAGCGTGTGCCCGTCCATCTATCTCACTTCCCCGGGTACAGTGCAGCGTAGGAGGTCAGCGCCGCATCCATGAAGCGCTTCTTCGAAGCCTGACTGACATCGGACAGGAGGTCGGGCTTCCCCACCTGGGAGGTACACTTGCCGCGTTCGCGACATGCGTGACACGCGACACGCTCCCTGAAACGTGAGTGTGCCTTGCTAACACGGGCATTTCAACGGTCTGCCGGCGACCGTTCCCCAAACCAGTAAACCAGCAGTTTTGGAAAATCGGAGAGATCACCCTACTGCGCTGAATATGGTGCGCACCATTGCAAAAATCCCCGGGAGCTTTTGGGCTTTCAGACCTGAAGGGGCCAGCAGGTGGGTGGCGTCGGGGAGTGGCAGCTTTGTAACTGTCCTCCAGCTGCTGGCATGTCCAGCCCTGCGAGAGTGCCAAGGTGTATTGAGTCCCTGCGGAGCACAACCCCCGATGAGAACGAGCGCCAGGTGATCCTCATTCATTTTCAGCTGTAACGCGCATGAGGGGCACTCTCTGCCGCAAGCATCTCTGGGCATCACTCGAGAGCTGTCACATGATGACGCGGAGAGAAATCAGAGAAAAAGTCCCGCCTGACGGGCACGCGCCTGGAAACTGTGGGGGGGCGAGCAAAAAATCCCTTGTAAAAATTCTTAGAAAAAACCTGGTTCCCCGACCCAAAAAACCTGGAAAAAGGGCTCGTTCCCCGCCCAGGCCTGGAGGGGAGGGGTTTTTTTTTTGATGCCGTGAAGAACAGGGTATAAGATAGACTTTTTTTCTGGCGCCGTTTCCCGGTTTTTCTGGTTTTGAAAATTTTTCGCGCGCGCCTTCGGCGCGCGCGACCCGCGCAAACCCTCCCAGAATCTGAGAGGCCCGGTGCCTGCGCGCGTCCTGTCGTACTGAGGCTGCTTGGTGGGGCAAGCGCAGCAGGTTCTACTTTTTCTTCTACGAACTCTTAGCACAAAGACATGCACAACACAAACAACAATGCTCTAAGGGGCGGGGCAAGAGGTCAGGGGAGGGGGAAGCAGAGAGGAAGGGAGGAGGACGGGGGCGGGGGGGGCGGCGGAGTGAGCCGGCGGGGAGGGGGGGGGGGGGGCGCACGAGCCCCGGCACCAACCGACTCAGGATCACACCCACCATGGTTGTGCCAGGCTCTGCCGAACAGCAGTGGCGTGTTGCTGTGCCGCCCGCAGCTCCCCGAAGGGACAGTAGCTGAGCTTTCGTTCTTCCGATGTGAATGCGTCCACGTACTGACGGAGCGCCGCTTCCGGAATCCCGTCCGGAGTGACACTACCCTCCATACAGATGGCCAGCGTGTTCTGCAGCTTGGCGTCGCCCATACGGTTGCTGAGCCTGTTCTTGATGATGCGGAGCTTGGAGAACATCCGCTCAGCACTACTTGTCGACAAGGGGATGGTCAGCACAATCTGCAGGAGACGCGAGGTGTGCGGGAAGGCGAGACGGTTCAGCTGATTCTTCAAGAATGCTTTGATGAGAGTGCTGAATCTGCGGCTGCGGGTATCCTCCTGTGTTTGTGCGGTCTCCTTCAGCTTCATTCGCACGTTGGCCAGCTCCAACTCCAGCAGACCCCGCTCTTCGGCCGGGAAGTACGGTGCACTCGGTTCCGTCTCCTTCTGCACCCCGTCGGCATCCTCAAATGTCATCACCTTGGGCTCGCAGAAATGATCGCAAAGTGCTTTGAGCTTCTGTGCCGCTGCTGCTGCGTTGTCGAAGTCGGGGCACCAGGGATCATACACAGAGAATGCTGCAAGCACCCCGAAGTCATCCATCAGCCCCTCGATCTCCTCCTTCAGGGTACGGAGGTAGGGCTTTGCGTACTGCTCGTGATACTGTGCCACGAACTCCTCCGTGATGGGAGGGCAAGAAGGCCGGGCGTCATTGATCAGTATCCAGCAGGATGCGTAGGTCGGAGACAGGTCGGGTCGTTCTAACAGCTTTCCGATCTTGCATGCATAGTGTGTCGCGATGCGAGGGAGATCACCGAAACACAGGCTTGCATGCTGTATGCACCGCGAGAAGGCGCCAAGACAGTGCATCACCTCCCGCATCAGGAATAACCCGACGAGGGTGCTGCTCTCCTGGTACACCGCACGCAGGGCAACTGCCTTCTCATGATCCAGCTTGTTGATACACATGACCACCCCTTTGAGGCAGTCAGTCAGACTCTGCGCACAACGCTCATGCGAACACCAGCGGGTGTCTCCAACACTGCACAAGTCGCGCTCACGCCAGAACCCGAAGCCATCGATCCTCTCCAAAGCGGACATGCATTCCCGAAAGCACCGGAGTTTGCCTGTGCCATTCCCAGCACCCCTGTACAGCAAGGCAAACGTGCTGGAGACAAGGTCGTAGCTTGCGCGGATGACAGGGTGGTCCTTGGCAGTGTGCATCGCAACAAGATTGAGTGCATGCGCCCGACAAGCCGCCCAGAAGGAGTACGGTGCTTTCCGTACCTTCACCTGCAACTGAACACCCTTACGACTCCCGCCCATGGTGTTGCACGAATCCGACGCAAACGCAAGCATCTTGTTCCAGAAACCGTCGCCAAGGTCGTCGAGTTGTTGAATCAAGAAATCTGTGATGTTTGTCGCAGTCTGTGATGTGTTCAGCGGAGTCATGCGCCAGAACAGTTCGTTGGTATCAAAGGTGGTTGGGTCGATGACCCGGATCAGGATGCAAAATTGCGATTGGCGTGTCACATCCTGCGTCTCGTCCGTGATGATGGATACGAACGGGGATCTTTCAATCTTGTGCTTCACTTCCGCCATGGCGTGGCTTGCCATCAGACCCACTACTTCGTCGTAGATTGTGTTCGAGGTGAGGTTGTGGTATGTAGCATTGAAAGACTTTACTTCTGGGGAAGTGTAGCTGTCACGCACGCGGAGGGATGCGAGGGTCGTCGTGAGGGCTTCGTTGTTGCTGCAACAGTACTGTACGTCGTGCAGCAGGCGGCAGAGCATCTCGGTGTTCTGAAGCTGCTTCACCTTAGAGTTGACCCAGGCCCTCTGGTGAGCTGTGGAGCGGATCTCTCCTGCAGTCCCATGTCGGCGCACCGAGTCTTCTCTTGCCAGCCACTGTGCCCACTTCTCGGTGTGCTTCTGTCTCGTTGCCTCGGTGTGCTCCTTCGCGCGGGAGGTGAAGCGGCTCTTCACCTCATTCCATGGCAGGCACCGCCCGACGAAGACACCGCGCTTGCTTGCGTCAAAGCAAGCGCGGCACGCCAGCCCCTCGGGTGTGGGTTTTGCCCACGCGTGGGATTCGCGCAGCATTCCCATCACCCGGCTGTCCCCCTGGATGTCCTCCGGGACATGCACCATCTCGCTGGCGCGGGGGAAGGGCTCGGCAGGCGCATCCAAGCCGACGGGCCCCGCGTACTGCGCCATCAACTTTGCCTCCACGTAGGCGTAGACCTCGTGCTTGTGGAGGGAAGGGTACAGGCAGTCGTTGGAGTTGCGCACGGGGGTGGTGGTGTAGCCCCTCGCGCGTTGGCGCTCATTGGCGATCGCGGCCTCCAGAGCTTCAGCTGATCTCTCCGCATTATCATCAGCTGCCATCTCGACCTCAACTTGCCGTGCAATCGCAAGATCTGCGACGAGGGCTGGGGCCTGCTGTGTCGGGGCAGGCGCCGGCACGGCCTCGCTCTCCACCAACGGCATTTCGTCTGCCTTTGTCTTTGCCAGTTTGACGAGGCTACTCAGGGGCTTCCTCATATGAGGTGCCACCTCGTCGTCCGCGCGAGCAAGAGCATCGAATGCCTTGCACAGCGCGACAAGGTGCCTGTTTGAGGCGGCTTGGTGGTTGCTGAAGCCGCGGATCGAGCACTGGTTGCAGAGGAAGGCGTGCAAGTTGGCATATCGGTCTTGCCCGGGGTACTTGCCCGCCTTCCACTGGTCATACCCAGTGTGATACTGCGGCCCGCCCACCTCCTGCACCGTCCCCCGCACCGCCCTCTGCGATGCAAAGCCAAACGCGCCCAGCTGGGCCTGATGCGCTCTCCGCTTTGACATATCTTCTTACAGTATGCCTGCAGGCGCGTGGGGGTGTGGGTGTGTCGTGGGTGCCACCAGTCAGACACCTGACATGTGAAGGCTCGGTGTGATCCCTACGGAGGACGGTTCTGTGCCAGTTCTGCGGGACCATCACACAATGGAGGATCTCGAAACTTCAAAACAGAAGAGACCTGCATGACGAGGGCATCACCACCCACCGGGCCCCACCGGGCCACCCGCTAGGTCCATTTTTTCTTCTCCGCTTCTCTGCCTTATTTGGACTATTTGAGCTCCGTGCGGATCACGATGGGGTCACTTTCTATTTTTTTCTGGCGTTTTTTCTGACTGTTTTACTGTCCCAAAGTTACAAAAAAAACGCCAAAAATGAGACCGGCCTTTTTTTTTTTTTTCAGAAAACCGGGAACCGGGAAACCCTGGTTTTGAAAACCGGAAAACCAGACCTATCTTATCCCCTGGTGAAGAAGCACAAAATGGCATGGGACGGAGTGCGTGGCACTTTCCACCCCGCATTCAAACCCGCGCACCCCTGATCTGAAGTGATCTGAAAAGGGAACTGTTGAACGAAAGAACTGACGGACGTGGTGTTTCGGACTGGGTCAAGGAGTGAAAGAAGCAAGACAAGACAACCCCAGAGCCATACCCCCTGTGGTTTTGTCGTGGGTACTGGTGGCCCTCTCCTGACCTACACACCTGCCCTGTGGTAGGTGTGAGCGTCTTGCTTTGCTCTATCGTTCTTCCGGGAGACGTGTGCATGCCTCACACCTGCCTGTCCACCTTTACATTTTTGGTAGCTAGCTGGTCGCCGACATCCAAATAAAGGACGCTCTCTCCCACCCTTTTGCATGAGATGTCTCCGGGCGAGGGGGGGAGATGAAGCTTTCTGTGCCACCCTTTGTTTGCCGCTGGATCTTGCAATCCCCTGCACCCACCCGCCCACCCCCACTCCCCCCGCTCTGGTTCTGGCCCTGAGTATGGTTTCACTTTTCTGCCCTGCTGTATTTTGACTTTTTTGCCCATTGTGCTCCACAACGATCTTTATTTGGAGACGTCTACATTTCAAACTCTCGCAAGCCACCCTGCTGGGGGGGACACATGGAAACCCTGCAGGGTGCTCCGGGGGGGGGGGGGGTGACTTTCGCTACCGGCACGTTATTCTCTGCAAAGTTCGGCGGTTTTCTTCTTCTAAAAAAAATAGGGGGAAAACCTCCGAGCTCCAAAAACCACGCCGCCGCGAGTATCCCCTAAGCAAGACCGACGGGAACATCTTCTTCAGGGCACCACCCACAGGATGTGTTCTGCGGGAGAGGCGGGAAAGGCAAAGGCAGCTGTGCCTGCGGGAGAGACAGAGGGAGGGAGGGAGCCACACAGTGGGTGTCTGGCTCGTGTGTCCGGTGATGGTTTTCGCATCTAGATCGAATCGGCTGGCCTCATTACCCAAGAGAGTGTCTCCGGGGCTGTTGGTGTGGGTGGCTCGGGCGGGGGGGTGCTGGCGGGTATTGCCTGGTGAGGTGCATTCCCCGGGGTGCAACATTGTGACTGTGACCGCTTTCAATCCGCTGAAGAGGTCATTGTATGGCGCCCCCTCCCTTCTCCCAGGCCTGGATGCCTTTTCTGATGGCATCACGTCACACGTGGTGTTTTGTGTGGTTTGTTGCTTGTTTGGCGAATGTCTTCCTGCTCGGCAGTGCAGCTCGCGAGGCTTAGAATTCACAGAATTCAGGAAGCAGGAGAGAAATCACCCCCCCTCACACACACACGCATACCTATGGGTAGGCAATGATCCGCGCAGGATCTCCTCACACAAAACGTGGTCACCACACACACGCATGCCCTGTTGCCACACTCTTGACCACCAGCATTACCTAGGAGGTCGCCCTGCGGCACACACACACACACCCATCCCCCTGTAACTCCAACCGCCCACTCCCTCCCTTTTTCTCATCTCGGTGTTCCCTTCCTCCACGAAGGGTCCCGAAGGAAGGCGCTGAGTGGTTGGTGTGGTGTGCCATACGCACCGCCACTGCCCCATCCGCCGGTTCGATTTTTTTTAGTGCGAAGCTTTTTTTGTTTTTTTGCACAAGACTGAGCGCATTACGTACGAAAGTCGCATTTATTTTTTACGCACACGACTTTCGCGCGGAAAGTGTCATTCAGCTCTGCCAAACGTGCTCTACACACCACCCCCTTCATCAGGCAAGTGGGTTTGTAAGTGTGTGTGGAAGCGTCAACGCACATGCGCACATGCGATGTTTCATTACTTCTTTGTAGCACGGAAACAGTATGCCGGAGCACCCTCAGGCGCGCCCCCATCGATTAAGGTGCTGACATGCTACCCCAAGCCTGTGTCCGAGCTGCTGGATGCCCACCCAAAGGTAGCCGACTTCTGCTTCCCCGAAGTATCCCAGGACGCCGCGGTCCGCACCGCGCGTTTCACCTTCACACTCACCGATAAAAACGGCGGGTGGCTGTACGGCTTCTGCGTCAGGCCAACAACGCGGCAGAGCAACTCTATGGACAGTCTCTGCATCCTCAGCCCCAACCCGTGGTTCGATCTCTTCTATGAAGTGCTGGGCTACGCGGAGCTCCAATACGCCTACGGGACCCAGGGCGACGTCGCGCAGGCCCTCCTGAAGACATCGCCCCTCCCCTCCCCCGGCGAGCGCTTCGCCGTCGTGACCCCGGAGAACCGGTTCTACGTCACGCGCCCCCCCGACGCATTCCTCCTCGTCGACGCGCCGATCCCAGAGTTCTTCTCCACCTTCGGGGTCAGCCTCGGGCTCGACCTCATCGGGGCTGTGCTGGAGGAGCGCCACATCCTGATAGCCGGCGATGACCTGGATGTCGTGACGGGCTGCATCCACGCCCTCACTGCGCTGATCTACCCGCTGCAGTGGCACCACCCCTATGTGCCTGTTCTCCCCCCGGCGATGCTGGATGCGATCTGCTCCCCGACGCCCTTTGTGATGGGTATCCACAGCGAGATCCTGGAGAAGGCGGCAGCGCTTCCCACCGAGAACGTCGTGTTTGGGGACACGCGGCGTGGCACGGTGACAGGGCTTGGAGAGGAGAGGCTGCAGATTCCGACGTCGGTAGCGCGTCTGAAGGATAAGATCAAGGATGCGATGGAGAAGAAGGGGAGGTCGAAGCAGGAGCGGTGTACGCAGAGCCTGTTGGCGATGGCGGATTTCATGGCTTCCGTCTTCGGGAGGGTGAGGGAGTTCCCCATCACGACGCCCAACAGGAAGGGGGAGGAGGAGCAGGACTTCGACGACGAGAAGTTCACCAACATCTGGGCGAACGACAAGCGGGTGTATAAATTCGTCAGAACGCTGATCGGGACGCAGGGCTACCAGCTGTGGAAGGCGGAGGCTGCCCTGAAGTGGCACCGGCTGGAGCGCGACACCTTTGCCGAGAGGGCGTTCCTGAAATACCCCGCTCTGTATGACGGGTATGAGACGGATGCTGTCGCAGACAGGGACAAGTCGAGCAGCCTTTTCTCGAGGCTGGGGAGGGCGAAGGATGTGGTGATGAAGAACGTTGACAAGCGGCTCAAAAAGGGAGAGGTTAGCGCGGGTGGCGAGAGGCCCCCGAGGGCGACGTCGCCTGCATCCTCACCGGTATGGCATCGGGGAAAGGTGGGGTGTTTATGTGGGGGGGGGGGGGGTTTTGTGTTTGAAAATCAGCGCATTCCCCAGGCCAGGAATCCTGTGATAACCAACCTCGCGGTAACGCCGGTATCGTCTTTTTAAGGTGGGGGCGATCAATGCAAATAATTATCTGTAAGGAAAATGCAGCAGCAGCCTCTCTGGGTCTTTTGCTTGCCAGTGTGCGGATGCGGAATGCCAATCGCACCACACTGCCGGGTTGATTTGGTCTCCGCCAATGCAATGCACACATCACACCCACCACCCACCTGGCACCGCCTTGTCTCACTCCTGCAGGAGCGCCACGTGTCGTCGGGCAACGTGTCACCCACTGCCGGGTCGTCGGGCGCGGATCGGTCCTGGCTGGACGACGTCGGGTCAGGGGGGATGAGCCCCAGCGGCACCCATTTGGTGGACCCCAGCACCTTCCCTGTGCTGGCTGCGGACTTCCCGGGTGACTTTATCTACGTATGCCTGCCAATCATGTGAACGCGAGGCCCCGGGTGCTGCATGAGGCACGCAGTGACCTCAACCCACAGCACCCTTGCGGCCCCTTTTTGGGGCGCAGGCAACTGGGGTTGAAAAGTGGGGTCTGGGGTGGGGCGGGGGGTGTGTGACCTTGGTTGCCGCATCATCGACACTTTATGAGGGGGCGACCTTGTTGGCTCTAGCAGCACATGCCACTGCCACCGCCACCACCCCCGCACAGCTGCATACCTCCCTGCATCCTTTCAATGTGCACGAGCCGCTGAACTCTGTGCGGGCATCGGGCCAGGCAGCCGCAGCAGTGTCATCGCCCAGACGTCCCGAACCGCCGCGGGGGTCTGTGAAGGACCTGGTGGTGTCCAAGCTGGACGGGCGTGTGGGGTGCAAATATGTCGGCAACTCAGTGACGGATGTGGTGCCCGGCAGCGGGGCGGACCGGGCGGGGCTGAAGGGCGGCATGCGTATGGTGGGGCTCAACGGGGCGGAGCTGCCGGATGACTCGCGCCTTGTCAAGGCCATGCTGGACAGCGCGCCCGCACGATTCACGCTCTCTGTGATGTACGTCGTGAACCCCTCCTCCGCACCAGCAGGGGCAAGCTACATGGCACGCTCGCCTGCCGGCATACCAGAGCAGCACGACCTATCATCGGTGCCGCCTGTGACACTCAAGCCTGCAGCACAACAGCAGCAGCAGCAGCAGCAGCAGGTGCAGCCGGCGCCGGCACAGCAGCCCCCAGCCCCTACCCCGACCCCGGCCCCGGCCAGCGGAGGGGCAGCGGGGGCTGTGCACCCGGCGGCCAAGGACAATACGAGTTTAGACGCGTACTTCGCCCCCATCGCAGCCCAGCCCCGTGCCAACACAGCGCCGCAGGTGGCATCAACACCAGCACCGCAGCCGGCACCGCAGAATGCAATGGTATGGCAAGCAAGGGGGTGCCAGAATGCCCAACAGGCCTTGAGCTACGTGGGTTAGTGTGTGCCATGCAACGTATTCTGCCGCACCACACACACCACTGCATGCAGGACCTGGAGTCGATGTTCAGCGCCCCGACGGTGCAGGAAGTGGAGGCTGCGAAGGCAGCGGCGGAGCTGGCAGCGCAGCCGATCGACCCTTTCAGCCCCGACCCGCTGCCGCAGAAGCAGCAGCAGAGCGCAGCACTCTCGCCCTTCTGAACCACATCGTGCGAACCACAGCACGGGCTTGCATCACTACCCCCTCCACGGCCATCCACACAGCAGCCCGGGCTGCCACGCGTGAGCGGGTGGCGGGTGGCAGCTGTGGATCTACCATATGCAGTGGGGGCTGCAGCATATGCAGTAGTGGATCTACCATATGCAGTGGGGGCAGTGGGGGCTGCAGCATATTCCCCTGCCTGACCCTGCACTGCGGCACAACAAGATGCAGACTTGGGGCGGCACTTTGACACTGCAGTGGGGCATGGCATCAACGGCAGGGCGCTCCATCCCTCTCCTGCCGCAAGCTGCAAAAGGTGCATGCACGTCACCAGAGAGAGTAGCTTCGGATGCGGGCCAGCTGCCCTGTGTGTGTCCAGCAGAGGACGCAATGCAGGGAAGGCAAGAACGTGTGCCGAGGTGTGCGGTGGAGCGAGTCACACCCGATACACACACTCCCGGGAGCCCCCTGGGTGCCTATCCAGCTCCCCTCGATGAACCATCTGAGAGGAGCGTGGGAGTAGGGGGAGATCAGGCACAGCACCTGCCGATCCATGCCACAACGCCTCATCGCGCGTGCTCCATCCCCTTCGACGCGGAGTGGGGGTGGTGGGTGGGGGGTGTGTGTGTGCGGCGAGAGAACACATCGCAGTGGCTCTTCGGGGGTCCTCAATGCCTCGTCCTGTTTTCTAACAACCGAAGACGCGGCGCATAGTGTGCCTGATGCGAAGCACCTCCTCTCCCCCTGGACAGCCCTGACAGCCCTTGTGTGTCGGAGGCTTGCCTGTCCCCTCTGGGGTGCCAGATCTTCCGGCATCTTCCTGCCTGCTCACGCCGCGTTCATCAGACTCGGAGTGGTGTTCACAAAGAGTGGGGGTCGAGGGAGTTCTGCGTGCCTCAAAGGCATTGGAATTCGGTTCGGGGAAGAGCAGCCATCTGTGCTGCGTCGGTGTGATATCTCTGTCTTATGTCGTTCGTTGCGCTCCCTGCGCAAAGTAAGATAATGCAGATGGAGGGGGGGGGGGTCGTGCAGGCATCATGATTTTTTCATGCATTTGTGGAGAAATGCGAAAGGCGACAACGAGAAATTGTTTCTCGTTGATCGCACTAACTTGTCTGCCCTGGTTATTCATATATACCGTCACTCAAGTTATGTTGGTGGGGTACTAATTTGGTGGATTTGGGGGTTCTGGAAGAAGTTGGTGGGTTATTACCCCACCAACATTACTTGAGTGACGGTACGTGTGTCATGATGTCGGCCCGGGCTGGCGTCGATACCAAAACCACAGGGCGGGAGGGTCGACCGCCTTCTCGTGACATTGTACGCCGATGTCGTATCCTCTCTCTCTCACGTCACGTCAGGCTGGCAGTGGTTCACGAGATGTCGGGGGAAACGTGGTGTGTTGGCCAGCCCAGGCCACAACAGCGCCCTCAGAGTTCCAAGAAAGACCCCACCTGATCGAGCATCGAATAGCAGGAGGGAATGGGGAAGGGGTTTTGTGTGTGTGTGTGTGTGTGTGTGTTTGTCGGGGGCGGGGCTTTTGTTGTTTGTACTTTTATATTAGACGCACTCACATCCGAGGAGTCTGTTTGGCGGGGGAGGAGCGCGCTCGGCTTGCCTCTTTTTTTAAACCTATCCCCACCCCCCCCCCCCCCCCCCTGCCACACCACCCACGGTGGGATCTTGTAAATTTTACATGTATAACTACAAGTATATACATGTATTATACATGTATAATACTTGCATGTCAACTATTATACATGTATAATACATGTATATGCCTGAAATATACATGTAAAATACATGTACCGTAAACGGAAAAAGGGTGGACCGTAAAAATGTTCCAAGTTCCCAAAAAAGGCCAAACGTTCCATCTTTTTTACGGTCCACCATTTATTGGGACTGAATATGGAAAAGACAATGCGTTTTTCGCCCGCGGGCTGGTGGGTTGCGGGGCGCGGACTGCGGCCTCCACGCCGCAGACACCCACACGTAGGCCTCCCGACCTCCCAGCTTTGGACCCTCCCTCCACCACCGCAACCAACACCAGCAAGAGAAGTAAGTCCTCCCTGCGTGTGGAAAAGGCACGATCACCACCACTCACCTCGAGACTCACCCACCACCACACCTCGAGAAGTGTAGTACCATGCAAGGAGCATTCCGGTAGAAGTAAAAGTAGAACCTGCTGCACGAGCCCACAAAAGCAGCCACAGTACGGCAGGGCGCGCAGACAGAAGCTGAGACCACCGGGCTCCCTCCAGATGTAAATTCGTGAATCAGTGCCCGGAAAATTCAGGGAAATCGTACTCCTTTAGTGTAGTACACCCTGCAGTAACTGTGGGAGAACAGTTCCCGGACGATGGTGAGCGCACACTCTGTGCTGAGGCCCTGTGGTGTTAATCCTGCAGCTTCAGTCGTACGATTTCCTTGGTTCCTTCGCGACTTCGTCGCGAAGGAACTCGTAAAAAAAACCGCCAAGTCCACGATCCCAACCGTAAAATAGGTGGACCGTAAAAATGTTCCAAGTTCCGGAAAAATCCCACTTGTTCCATCTTTTTTACGGTCCACCTATAGTACGGTTCACCGCAGCACAAGTAAAATACATGTATTTTACTTGCATGCAAGTATTTTACTTGTCATGCAAGTATTTTACTAGTTTGTGGTGTGGCATGCAGCACATGTAGTCTGTATCTCGGGTGGAAGAGGTGGCCCTAAAACGCTGGACACACAAAACACACACACCGCCACCATCAAGCTATGCTCGCTCTCACAGCGACCCACTCAGCCCTGATGTGTGGTGTCCACCCCCCAACATATCCCTGGTTGCGAGCGTGAACGAGCCCCACGTGATCCCCTCATCCCACCCCACCCTGCGCTCGCTTGGAACTGGCAGCAATGGGCAGCATTCGTGTGTTTGAGCTTGCATGACGCTTTGCTGCTAAACGCAGTTGTGTGTGGGGGATTCGTGACCCGTCTGTCTCGTAATGACCGCCCACACCGCCCCCATCCCCTCGTTGCATCTCGCCCCCCCTCTTCCACCCGGCATCGCCCCACGACAGAGTGCGGCAACATGGAGGTGTTCCTGAGAGACGAGCCGACAGGGTCGACGCACGCTGCCGACATCGGGCTAGACGACAAGCCCTGCAGGCTGAAGGGCATCGCACTGGAGGTGTTCCGCTACCCTGCTGGTGTCGAGGAGGCTGACGTGCAGCTGTCGGTGGGGGGAGGATCGGTGTGCGATGACGCGCCTCTGCGTTCTGCTGGTGTCGAAGCCGGGTGTGTGGTTGACGTGGCGCTGTGTCCCGACCGCCACCTCGATGCGGTGCGCAGCGGGGAGAAGCGTCTGTGGGAGGTGCCACTGTGGGTGACGACGCCAGCCGAAGTCATTCGATCTGTTCATTCGGGGCCCTTGCACTGGTTGCGGAGCGCGCACAGTACCGTGAAAGGAAATCGTGAGATCATGCTTGCTGCAGTTCAACGCGATGACGCCTCCGCCCTGCAGTACGCAGACTCCTCCCTGAAGTCTGATCGGGATTTTATCATTGCGGCCATTCAACGCAGTGGCAAGGATGCCCTCAAGTACGCTGAAGACAGCCTGAAGGGTGATCGTCGGCTCATGCTTGAGGCAATCCGAGCCACTGACAAGTGGACCCTGCAGTACGCAGCTGGAAGCCTGACGAGTGATCACCAGTTCATGCTTGAGGCGATTCGATCCACTGAGAAGCATGCCCTGCAATTCGCAGCTGGAAGCTTGACGAGTGATCGCCAGTTCATGCTCGAGGTGTGTCGATCCACTGACAGATGGGCCCTGAAGTACGCAGCTCGCAGACTGACGAGTGATCGCCAGTTCATGCTTGAGGCTGTTGACGCCACTGACGGGAGCGCCGTTGAGTATGCCGCCAACAGCTTGCTATCCGATCGTGACTTCATGCGTGAGGCAGCTCAGCGTGGTGGCAAGGATGCTCTCAAGTACGCTGAAGACAGCCTGAAGGGTGATTACCGGCTCATGATTGAGGCAATCCGAGCCACTGACAAATGGACCCTGAAGTACGCAGCTGGAAGCCTGACGAGTGATCGTCAGTTCATGCTTGAGGCTGTTGACGCAACTGGTGGGAGTGCCATTGAGTATGCCGCCAACAGCTTGCTATCCGATCGTGACTTCATGCGTGAGGCAGTTCAGCGTGGTGGCAACGATGCCCTCAAGTACGCTGAAGACAGCCTGAAGGGTGATTACCGGCTCATGATTGAGGCAATCCGAGCCACTGACAAATGGGCCCTGCAGTACGCAGCTGGAAGCCTGACGAGTGATCGTCAGTTCATGCTTGAGGCGATTCGATCTACTGACAGATGGGCCCTGAAGTACGCAGCTGGAAGCCTGACGAGTGATCGCCAGTTCATGCTTGAGGCTGTTGATGCAACTGATGGGAGTGCCGTTGAGTATGCCGCCAACAGCTTGCTATCCGATCGTAGCTTCATGCGTGAGGCAGCTCGACGTGGTGGCAAGGATGCTCTCAAGTACGCTGAAGGCAGCCTGAAGGGTGATCACCAGTTCATGCGTGAGGCTGTTGACGCAGTCGGCAGTTTGAGGAGTGCTGATGAACTGGTATTCTTCTGCAGCACGTAGCCCGCACTTTCTGCTTCATCTAGCGACACCGGTTTCTTCCTCAACTTGTGGGTACGCCGTGGGTCTTCTCTGCAGCACCCAGCCAATCGGGCGGCCTCCCAGCAGCAGGCGCTTGTGTTCCCTTTCCCTTGCTGTTCTGCTGGTTAGAGGCACAAATTCAGCGGCCTACGTGGAACGCTTCTCAACAGGCCCTGAGTCCCTTCCTATGTGATACCTGTTCTTTGCTGCCACATTCATTCGGCGTCACTCCCTCGCCCCCCCCCCCCCGAAGACGGTGCACGAATACAACACGCGACTTCCACTTTTTCGTAAGCACCGAATGAACCTGATTGCACCACTTTGGGCTGCTTCAGTTGTTGGGACACACACACCACTGCAAGGCATAGTATGGCTCTACCAACTGCGCGACACCATGTGTGTCAAATCATGCAACAGCGTTTCTCCAGCGTTTCTCTCATTCTCTCCTTCCCTCATGCCCTGGGCTGCACAGCACATGACCGCCGTCACCCCCGCCCCCACCCCAGGCCGGCATTACATTCCACCCACAGCCTTCCCCACACTACCCTGCACCTCTGTGATCCCGCCACGCCACCCTCTCTCCTCTCCAGGGACCCTCCCCCGTGTGCCGGGGTATCCCAGCTCTGGGTCGGGTTGGGTCGGGGGTGGCACGATGCCTGTCAACTACACCATTGTGGTGCCGACGTATATGGAGGCTGCCAATATCCCGTCGCTGACCCGGCGGCTGTTCAAGGCCCTGGATGCAGCGGGGCTTGCAGCGGAGAGCGAGCTGATCGTTGTCGACGACAACTCGCCTGATGACACGCCTGCGGTGTGCAAGAGCCTCAAGGAGGAGGGCCTCAACATCCGTGCTGTCATCCGTAAGGACGAGCGTGGCCTCTCTTCTGCAGTGCTCCGTGGGTTCGACGAGGGTGCCGGTTCGGTATGTTCCGAAGGGAAGTGGTGTTCAAGGCAGGGGCACACCACACGCACACCACGCACACCTCACGTGACACACAGTATCTGTTCTGCATGGATGCTGACCTGCAGCACCCTCCGGAGTCTGTGCCTGACATGATCAAGGCGCTCAGCTCTCCAGGAACGAAGTTCGTGCTGGGGACACGGTATGCACCGCGCGGGGGGGGGGGGGGGGGGCGGGGAGGGAAACGGCTTCCCTCCACCATCCGTTCACCCTGGCGGAACAAACACCACGCAAAAGAATCTGCGCACGGTCGACCCACTAAAAGCATGGCCGCCACCACAAAAACACCCAACAGCTACGGTGAGAACGGGGGTGTCAGCAAAGACTGGCCTCTGCACCGCCGCATCATTTCATGGGGTGCGCGCCTCTTGGCACGCCCTCTGTCCCCGCTGTCCGACCCCATGTCTGGGTTCTTCGGTGTCCGGCGGGAGGCCTACGAGGCTGCACGCCCGCGGATCAACCCTATCGGGTACAAGATCGCACTGGAGACTTACGTCAAGGGCGGCATCCGCTCGTCTGAGCTGAAGGAGGTATGCCAAGTCATTGATGCACACCACACCACGGGGCCTGGCCCCATGCGCAACGTTCTCTCTTCGCAGCGCTTTGCAGAGGGGGGAGGGGATGGGGTGGGCTGTGCAAATGCAGTGCTCCACCACACGCCACACAGGTGAGCTTCCTCTTCGGCGCGCGCGAGGAGGGCGAGAGCAAACTCACCGGCAAGGTGATGGTGTACTACCTTGTGCATCTCAAGGAGCTTTACCTCTACTCCTACCTTGCGGTGATTGTGGTTCTTGCCATTCTGGCCTTTGCCCTGCTTGCCTTCCTGGTATCGCTCCTCCTGTGATGAGGCGGCGCCATCGCTGGATTGGCAGTTGTTTTGGCGGCTTCCATGCGGGGGGGGGTGGGGGTGGTGAGGGGGGGGGGTGTCGGGAGGAGAAGACTTCGATTCCCAAAACACCCTCCCAGAAGCCACCCCACCTCCCCCCCGGGGGGGGGGGGGAGAAGAGTGGTTCGTACGTAGTTTCTCAGTCTCAACCAGGGTGGGTGGGTGTGGCCAACAAAGGGCCTCTGGGCGGGTTGATGTGGTTGTGCACAGAACAGAGTGGGGGGGGGGGGTTAGGGGGGGTCAAATGCCACCCTTTTACGTGGACAAACACGATTTTTCAAAAAACCGGCGCAGAGGCCCCAAAGCCCCCGTAAACCCTCCAAACCCCCCCAGATCGGTCCGGAAACCCATCGAACCCCACTTTTCCACCATTCCGGGCACCTCAGGTGCCCGAATTGGGGTACCTAAATTTTGTGCCACCGTTTGGTACCGTACAGTGCCACTGTGTGGGAGGTTGGAAAAGAAAATGCCCCAACACACCACATCTGAGGGTTGCAATGCATGTTGCTTGCCAACCACGTCATCCGGTGGGTGTCAGGCGCTATGTAGGTGGCATTAGCCAGGTCTTCGATGTGTTCTGGCTTGTATATATACCTCCCTGCCACCATGCACCGGGAGGCTGCCTGTAGGTACGGAACAGTCCAGATGGTCGTGTGATTCCTGTGCAGCAGTGCTCCACAACCGGGATGTGTTGACAACGACTGTTGCAACACGAGCTGTACATTCCGGGAACACATGAAGTGCGCTGTCGTGGTACCCATTGTGCCAGAATTGGTAGTTGCTGCGGTCTACTTTGCCTGGCCCAAGAGCACTGGTACTGAACGGTGCAATATGCGTGGCGAGGTGAATACAACGGAAGCGCGCAAAGTCAATACAGCTCTCGGATGGCGGGTGGTGGTGCCACTAGTGTGTGACGTTCACTCGAGGATACAACGCATCACAATGAATCAGCAACCGTGGACCGAGTACAATACGCTCTCTGTGGCTGGTGTGGGGGACAAAGGCAGTGCCTGTGCCGCAGGCAGGGAGGTATATATACAAGCCAGAACACATCGAAGACCTGGCTAATGCCACCTACATAGCGCCTGACACCCACCGGATGACGTGGTTGGCAAGCAACATGCATTGCAACCCTCAGATGTGGTGTGTTGGGGCATTTTCTTTTCCAACCTCCCACACAGTGGCACTGTACGGTACCAAACGGTGGCACAAAATTTAGGTACCCCAATTCGGGCACCTGAGGTGCCCGGAATGGTGGAAAAGTGGGGTTCGATGGGTTTCCGGACCGATCTGGGGGGGTTTGGAGGGTTTACGGGGGCTTTGGGGCCTCTGCGCCGGTTTTTTGAAAAATCGTGTTTGTCACCCCCATTTGACCCCCCCTAGGGGGGGGGTGGGACAAAAAGAACTTTTTGGCTGCAGCGGTGCCGACCCCCCCTCCCCCCGTGTGCTAACCTGCATAACGAGTGAAGGGAGATCCTCCTTGTGATTCCTTCGACTTCTATTTCAATACCTTCCCCCCCCCTCCACCCCGTGTGCTAGACCCTTGTGTGCTGGCCCTGCGGAGCATGTCTGTCTGCCAGGGAGGGGAAAAAAAACCAAGCTCTGCCCGCGCAAAAAAAAATCAGCCAAACGAGGGCCTTCGCTACCAGATGTGACTGAGTGAGAAACAGTGAGCAACATCCCGCTCCCCCTCACTGACTGACGAGCTGTGACGAGCAGTGGCTGGTAGCGAGGGCCCCCAACGAGACAAAAAGAAGTCAAGAACACCCCACCCCACCCCCCCCCGTATACAGCTTTTCCGTTCACCATTCTGTTTGCCATCCACCCCCTTCTGCTCCCCTCACCCCGCCCGTCCCCCACCCAATGATGGGAAGGCAAATAATCGATTATTGATTGCCGA
>OY723268.1:2002545-2137440 GCA_963210315.1 Rhynchopus euleeides
CCCCAGCCACTGGCCCCCCCCCCTCTCAGATACTGCCTGCATGGAGTGAAGGTTGTGCTGGCCCTCTGTGCCTTCAGCTTCTCGGCACCATTTCCCCCGCCTCTGTTCTCTGCTTGCTGCCTGCATTGCTGCCCCGCCTCTCTGCCACCCTCTCTCAGCAAGCCAGGACGTCTCCTCGCATCGCCCCTGGAGGTTATCCGTGTCGCTCTCCAGCACCCTGCGTGTGGTGTGTGTGTGTGGTTGTCGGGATGTGCACGGGGGTGTGCAACCAACGGGGTCTTCAGTTGCTATCGACAGTGCGGCAAATTTCGGCGGTTTCCTCCTATCAACAGGAGGGAATGCACCGAGCCGCACCGTTTTAGGCACCGGAGGAAGACCGGTTCTTTTTGCAACGTGTCGCTGTTGCGTTCAAGAGAGAACTCGGCGTCGGGCTGGGTGCAGTGTTGCCGGCGTGGGGTGCTGTTCCTGGTCCTTCATCTGGAGCCAGTGCCAGGAGGCTCGGCAGAACCCATGTACCCACCCCGTACCCCGTACCCCAGATCCCACACCGCACCGGTCTGCTGGTGCCTTGCCTGATGAAGGGGGTTGTGTGTAGAGCACGTTTGGCAGAGCTGAATGACACTTTCCGCGCGATAGTCGTGCGCGTAAAAACAAATAATACGCACCCTCAAAACCACACCACACATCCCCCCCACACACAGGCATTTACACACAAAACCACACCCATTGTCCCGACAGACCGTCTTATCTTCTCTTCTTTCCTCTCTCTCTCTCTCTCTCTTTCCCCCCCCTTTTTTGATATTCTTCTTGGCACTTCTCCCCCACTCTCTCCCACCCCCAGTTGCACCCCCCCCCACCTGTGATGCTGCACACCTCACTGCTGCCGGGGTAACACGGGGGCCGGCGGGAGTTTGGGACAAGGCCTTGCCACCACCACCCACCACCACCCACAATGATGGACGGATCTGCGGAGAAGCTGACGTCCACCCTTTCCGACCTCCAAGATGCGGCGCGTGTCCTGCTCAGCGACCCACGGCTGGAACCGCTTCCTGCCCCACGGGTTCAGGACAAGGACGGCGTGCACGACATCACACGGAGCGTCATGTCTCTGCAGCAGGGGAAGGGGCTAGGCAACCCCCTCCACGACATCGACGCCGATTCGCGGGATCTGGACCTGTCCTCCGTCGCGCTGCTGAAGGAGCTCTTCGACAGGACCTGGAAGGGGTACCCCACCAAGGGGCTGCCGTACGACGTCTTCACCGAAGCCTTCGCACCCATCATGCTGCCCAGCGCTGCGAGGTCCATCCTCAAGGGGACAGCCCTCCGCATCGACACCGACGCCAACGGGACGATCGACTGGGAGGAGTTCTCGAATTTCCTGCTCATCACCCATACGAGGAAACACGACGAGACGCACGCGCAGGGTGCCACCTACGCATCGGCTTCATCGGAGGATATCCTGTCTGAGGTGAAGCCGTCACAGCAGCACACCGGGGCGTCGTATCACAAGGATGGCGTGCACAAAATCCTCTGCAGCGACAACAAATATTACACCGCATCGCTCGACGGGACGGTGAAGGTGTGGAACACAAACTCAAACCTCTCCTACGTCACCACCCTCCACAACGACTCCACCGTCTCGAAACGGCGGTACATCTCCGACGTGGCCCACCTGCAGGCGAGCAACAGGATTGCGGTGGTGCAGCTGGATCGCACCATCACCCTCTACGATGCCGCATCCCACACGGTGCACCGGATCTACCGCGGCGTTGATATCGGATCGTTCTTCTCCTATGAGAAATACCGCGAGGTGGATGCTGGGAGTGGGTCTGCCGGGCGAATCGGCCTCGCCTCCAGCAAGAAGAAGATCGAGGTGATCCCTGTGGAGGGCATGCACTGCGCCCCGATGTGCGCAGAGGTCCTCACGGGGGGGCTCCAGCGGAAGCTCTTCCCGAGCCTGACGGAGCCTGTTTTCGTCGGGTTTGACAAGGGGCACGTGCATCTGTACAACTTCAGGAAGGAGTGCTCCCGGGAGTCGGACCAATCCCTCAAGCCGCAGCACCAATACAGGCCCCACAGCACCTGGGTGGTGGGGCTGCGTGTCTGCGAGCGGCTCGACTCCCTCCTGACCCTCTCGATGGACCAGAGCCTCAAGGTGTTCAACCTGGAGAAGAGCGAGGAGATACAGAGCCTCACTGGCACCCCTGAGTGCAGCCTCCTCGGGATGGACTACAGCGAAGGGCTGAACATGATTGCAACATGGGGTGCGTCGACGGTGTGCCTGTGGAATCCGACTTTGGCGAACCCGACCCGGCTCAGGCTGAAGGCGGGTGTTGTTGGGGTGCGCTTCAACTCCGCAGACCACCACGCGGTTGTGCTGACGGAGGACCGGCTCGTCAGCATATTCGACGTGAGGTCAAGCCGCCCCCTGCAGCAGTTCCTCGCAAAGCCCGCAGGATGCACAGACGCGAAGTGCACCGCTGTGGAGTTCGACCACCGCCGCCGCTGCATCCTCGCCGCCTCCAACGTGCTCGTCCAATTCCCCTGCATGCGCAGTGCAGGTGGGGGCAGCGCCGCCACCGAAGGGGCTGCCCCCAGCGATGCCGATTCACCACACCACTCCCCGGTCAACACCGTGCTCTATAATGACACCTGTGAGCAGGTTACCACGGCAGACGCCCAGCAGGTTGTGGTGTGGGATATATGCACCGGAGCCAAGGTCACCGCGTGGTCTCTCTCCACACACATCACAGCCATGTCGTACGACACGGGGCTGAGGCGGCTTGTGATCGCCCTGGTTGGGGGTTCCGTGGGGATGTATAACTGCATGACTGGGGCCCTGCTGAAGCAGTGCACCACCGACAGCCCCTTCGAGGTGAACACGGTGCACCACCTGCAGGCCGGGAGCCCGCAGGACCCCGACGGCATCATCGCTGCCGCAGGCTGGAGCAGCAGGGTGCTCCTTTGGGACGACAACACCACAGCAGAGGGTGCGGCCAACCCGCGGCAGGACCTGGCATTCCCCTCACACATGGGGCACGTCTACTCGCTGTGCCGCTTCCCCCCCAACAGGCTTGCGGTGGGGACCTCCTCAGGCGCCGTGGTGATCTACGACCTCTCTGCGATGGGCTGCACCGCCACCGTCCTCCGCTCGATTGGCCAGCCCGGGAGTTCCGCTTCGGCTGCATTGCAACCCTCACCCCCTGCGTCACCCCAGCCAGCCCCGCCGGCGGGGATGCAGGGCGAGGATGACTTCCCGGCTTTCAAAGAGAGGGCCCAGGGGTGCCTGGCGAATATAGTCGAGGCGATCATCTCTCTATCGAACACGCTCCTCTGCACCCTGCACGGGAGCGGGCTTGTTGTGGTGTGGAGGAGTGCTAAGAGAGAGGGTTCTGAGGCAGTTTCCGCCTTCCACGCCCCGCACACCGCAGGGGATGAAGCGTACGCCATGGCATCGGTTCCCCTGCGCAACCTCCTCGTTGTCGGGGATGCCTCAGGCTACGTAACATCCTTCTCCATAGGCGGCATCCTCACCGCGAAGGGTGGCGCGCAGCACCACACCCAGCACACCGCCTCATCCCACCTCCCCAAGAAGGGTGACCTGGCAGGAGGCTCCCCGCTCCCCCAGCCCCCGAATGGAGGGGCTGGGGTCTTCCGAAGTGGTGGCGGAGCGAGGGGGGGTGGGGGTGGTGTGCGTGGGGGTGCTCGGAGGTTGTGCGGCCCAAAGGAGGCGGGTGGGGGTGGGGTGGGTGCCGGCGGAGGGGCGCCATTCTTGGAGGCGGCGGTGTGGCAGGCGCGGGGGGTGCACAACGTGCGGGTCGTGGAGTGTTTCAGGCCACACCCCTCCGTCATCACAGCCCTGCAGTGGGCTGCCTCCAGCGAGGTGCTTCTGGTGGTCGGGGGGGATCGGACGCCCAGGCTGGTCACCCTGGAGGGGGTCCAGCTCGCTACTCTCTGGCACCTCGCCGCAACCCCGCTCCCCGCGGTGGGGAGCGCGGAGCGCTGCCGCGGGGAGCAGCGCCGCGGCACCTCCAGGCATGGGGTGGATGAGGCAGACATCACCGGACCCCGGCACAGCGACACGCCCCTTCTGGAAGAATCGGGACGTGGGGGTGACACTGATTGGAGGAGGCGGAGCCGGGTGGCTTCTTCTTCAGCCCGCCCGGATGTGCCACCCTACGTAACCCACCAGTGGGTCGTGTCGGGGAGGCGGCAGGGTGATGGAGGTGGTGGTGGTGGCGGTGCCCGCCGCAGCCACGCTGGGAGCGTCGCATCGGCGTCCCACGCGGGGGAGGATATGCCTGGCTGTCCTGCCCCGCGGAAGCCGCGGCAGAGCTCAGGGAGTGATGGCGTTGGCAGCAGCGGCGGTTGCAACGACGGGGAGGATGGCGCAGCGGAGCCTGGCGTTGGCGGAGGCGGGGGAGGGGGAGGAGGAGCAGTCACAAGCAGCCACCCGGCAGCCCCGGGGGGGCCCGCGGGGTGCTCTGCTGTGCAGCCGAAGCCGAGGATCCCGCTTGCCCCGGGGGGCTCTGGGGGGAAGGTGGCCCAACTGGCGCTGTCCGGAGGAGCAGGAGGTGGCGGTGGCGGTGTGCCCGGCACTTCCCCAAGGCCACCACGGGGTGGGGTTGGTGGTGTCGGCGGCAGGCCGCTAACGGCGCGTGCGGCTCATGCGGCGGTGCGGAGCAGCAGGCCTGCTTCGGCGAGGGTCCCGGGGACGTCGCGTGTCGGCAGCGCAGGGGCAGCGAGGGCGGAGGTGGCGGAGCTGCTGGTGCACCCGAGGGTGGAGGGCGGGGCCCAGGCGGGTGGGGGCGGGGTGGTGGACAGGGGGGGTGGTGGTGACGGAGGAGGTGAGACGCCGTGCATCGACCTGGCCTCTTGCCGCAGGGCGCGTGTGGTATGGTGGAGGATGGGAGGTTTTTCGAGGATGTGATTATTTTTATTTTTTACCAAAAAAAGGCAGGGGGTTTTGCTGCGGGTGGCGGTGCCTCTGCTTCGGGCACAATCGGCATTTTGAACAACAGCCCAGCCTTGCTCCCCCCGCCACCCCACACGCCCCACACCCCTCCCCTCCACAGCTGCACTGGAGCAAGGAGAACGACTTCACACCGCATGGCCTTGACATCCTCCGCCCGCCGACATTCATGGCAACGCCCATCCGTCCCTCACCGCACCGCAAGGACCGCTCGCCTCAGCGGGAGGCGACATGCAGCGCCGGGCAACGCAGCCCGAAGGAAGGGGGGTTGTGCGAGGCTGTCACAGCACACCCGCAGGAGGTCGGCACCGCCCGGGAAGAGGAGGAGGAGGAGGAGGGGCCGCGGAAGTTCTTCTCGCAGTATAAGGAGATCATGATGGGCAATGGCACGGCGAACAGCAGCAACGCCGTCAACACCAGCAGCAGCAGCGGCGGTGACGACAGCGGAAAGGTTGATGTCAGCGAAACCGGCGTGGACAGGCTGATGGATGTCTCGCATACGATGCAGGCGACGCGCTTTGTGAAGCACACCGACCTGTCTGCCCCGCAGCAGGGCGTGAGGACCGCCCTCTCCTATTCGAAGTTGCTCACGTCCCCACTCTCGCAGGTTCAGGCCTCGAAGCCGTTCTCCGAGTCTGCCAAGAACCGCCGAAAACACCTCACAGGCCCCTTCGCATCCAGCGGCAGCAACAACCCTTCCCTGGAGCTGTACATGCGGTGCTGAAAAGGCGTGGTGGGGTGGTGGCAGCGAGCGTTGCGTTTCTTTCCGTTGCTGGTGGGGGGGGGGGGGAGGTGATCTAGCCACTTCATTTCTATCCACACGCCCATCCGCTGTGTTCACAGGGGTTGGGGTGCCTCAGGGGGTGCGAGGTGCATCCATGTGCAACTTGCGGATGCACCATGCGGAGGAGGCCTCCCCATTCAAATCGTTCAGCAATAAAGTTTGTTATGGAGTGTGGCGCTGCCGAACCTTGTCAGGGTCAGCGCCTGAGTGTAACTCTCTGCCCTTGATGCCGGAAGTGCTTTGCCTACACGACGGGATCACCCGATTCCTTCGTCCAGGACGTGCCCCCGCAGCCCGCACTCGCCCCCTCCCAACCCCCCCAACCCCGCAGTGCCGCCTTCTGTTATTCCGCCACCCACCACCCTTGTTCACACACCACCGCCATCACAGCTAGACACAACACACCACACCACCCCCACCCCCTCCACCCTCGCTTCTCGTTACCCCGTTGCCTCTGCCGGGAGGTTGTGCGATGCAGGTGCTGTGTGACGGAGACCTCGTCAGGTGCCTGGCAGAGTACCTGCCGGCGCGCGATGTGGCGGCGCTGGAGGCTGTGAGCCCTGCTGTCGGCGGTGCGGTGCGGCGGGGCCACGTCTGGGGCGAGCGTGCATACCAGGGGGCGCGCGGGCGTGCCGACGGCAACCAGAGGCGCTGCAAGAAGATCTGCCTCCAGGCGGTGGGGCTGCGGCAGTGCTTCCAGCCGCTGGCGCACAGCTCCTGCCATGCGTACACCACACCTCTCGACGAGTGGGAGCGCTCCCAATCCGTTGTCTACGTGCGCTACGTCATGATCGCCCGCGATGCATTTGGCAGCCTCCAGAAGCACGCAGCAAAGTGCAGCCAGAACAAGCGCCTGATGCACAAGGCACGCCGGGTCATGGGGATGTCCCCTCCGTCAACCCTGCCTATGCCTACCACCAGGCTCGCTCCACACCCGGTGCCGCTGGTGCGGCTCAGGGTGCGCAAGCCGTTGATTCCGCCGACACCACCGCCTGTGGCGACTCCGTAGACAGGCCCGGCGTGAGGGTGGGCAGAGTGTTGGGGGGAAGGTTGCAGTGCTCGGGTGTAGAGGGAGGGAGGGAGCGTCTGGCGCTGGGGGGTCGCATCAAGAGCTTGGTGGGTGTGTGCTCGGTGTGGGCCCTGCACTGCGCTCTGCACTGCACTGCTATATGAGGGATCGATTCGCCCCTGCGGTGTGTGGGGGGTTGGTCGAGCGAGTTGGGGGTGGAGGGTCTGAGTGTGCCCACTAGATAAAGCAAAAATATAACCAGGGCAGGGATCAGCAGGTAGCCAGCAAGGGGGGGGGGGCAAGGCTGGACAAATGCTGCATTTTAAAAATAAAAAACATAAAATAAAATAAAGTGCAATAAAATGCAGTAAAGTGCAGTAAAATGCAGTAAAGTGCAATAAAGTGCAGGAGAGCGTGTTGTAGGGGTGGCTCGGCGTGACGGTGGGCAGGATGCTGACCTGCCGTGCCAGGGGACCCTGATCCGCCCACTCTGGCCAACACAAGGCCACCAAGGCAGTGCCCCCGCCAGGCCCGCCCTGCTGCTGTTCGGCATGCTTGATGCTGCTTCCGAGTGCCGGGGCCAATCAGGCAGCAGGCGCACCCCAGCACCGCAGGCGCAGCAGGGCGGACCAGCACGGCGGTGTGCGGTGGGCAGTCCACCTTCCTCGGACGTTGTACAGCTGAGCTCTGGCGTACGGGTTCTTCACCATCCCGTTCGGGGAGGCTGGACATCAGAGCGGACTGAAAGCACTCAAAGCAGGACTGAAGCCAGGCGGAGGCCGCACCGATCAGGTCCTGCGAACCCACCGACCCAACATAGGCAGGGCACATCCATCCCGGCCTGCATTCTCTGCCGGAGCCTTGGTGCGTCCCTGTGACCTTCAGGAGAACCTCCGTGCAGGAGCGGTACTTTTTGCCATCTTCTGCGGGTTTGCGGCTGTCCGCAAACTTGCAGACGTGGCTGCACCTCTGTAAAGTGGGTGTGACTCCAGCATTTGGCCTGTCCATAGTGGTCCTCCCAGCTGTACGTATGCGAAGCCCAAGGCACCACTAAGGACCATGCACTTTATCCAAAAATCCGGAAAATAAAATACAATAAAATGCAGTAAAATGCAGTAAAATAAAGTGCAGTAAAGTGCAGTAAAAATTTGCTGCCAGCCTTGGGGGGGGGGGGTAGGGGGGGTCATAAGCCCCCCTAAAAACGTACAAATACCAAAAATTTCAACATACCATCAGAACCGCCCTAATACCTGATCTGACCCGAAAATCCGACCCATACCCCCCCGGAAACCGTCTGGAGCCCACTTGTGACACCTGATGCGCACTTTTGTGATGATTTTTTGGGGTCCTAAAAAATGTACCTCAGTTTCGTACCTTGCCTTTGTACCTGAACCACTCCCGACCGCAATATTTCGTTCTTTGCCTTTTCTGCGGTGGTTCCGGCTCAGGTGGCACGATGTTGCCTCCCCAGTGCCTCGGCAAGGTCTTTCTTGTACCTGATTGGTGGGAATGTTGTGTTGTTGCGCCAGCTGAATGAGTTCAGCCACCTTCTGGGTGTAGTACACCACGCAGTCTCAACAGCACGTATGAGAGTGTACCATGTGAGGACTCAACAAAGTCATTGGATAGGCATCTGCCTGCCGACTCAACCCCCACAGTGCGACCGCAAGATCGTCAGGGATGTCTCAACGCCAGGGGAATACTCTCCCCTGGCGTTGTACAACCCTACTCTTAATCCTCGGGTCCTCTCCTGGAGGCGGTGGTGGCGGGCCCGCAACGCTTCGTACTTCCGGTACGGACTGGGGTAGTCTGCCCGGCTGACCCGCTCATCGCTTCCTAGATCATCTGCTGCTCTGGAGCTGCCATCACTCACTGCCCACATCAGTTGGTGTAGGGGTAGGAGCAGGAGGAGTGGGAGGAGTAGGAGTGCAGGTGACATCTTTCTTGGCCAGCAAGGAACGCCGCTTTTCGCACGTGCGTGCAGTTGATGCACCACTGCATATATCTGTCGTCACCACGTCCCACTCGCTCTCCTATGTACCCAGCCCGACGGAGCGCCCGAAATAATGTCGCCTCACGGATGTCGTGTGCCGTTTTCTTCTGACGCAGGTCTGCCACAACGCTCTCTGCCGGGACCCCGCACATCTCCCGTTTGGCGAGCGTCTTTCGAGCAAGGTACCCCTCTGCAGCAGCATCTGACACCTCTGCGAGGCCCTAGGCACACGGCATGTGTTGCTCGGCGTGCTGGGTGAGCGTAGTGATACCCTTTCCTTGCAAAGAACGAAATACTGCGGTCGGGAGTGGTTCAGGTACAAAGGCAAGGTACGAAACTGAGGTACATTTTTTAGGACCCCAAAAAATCATCACAAAAGTGCGCATCAGGTGTCACAAGTGGGCTCCAGACGGTTTCCGGGGGGGTATGGGTCGGATTTTCGGGTCAGATCAGGTATTAGGGCGGTTCTGATGGTATGTTGAAAAATGTGGTTTTGTACGGGCTTATGACCCCCCCTAGGGGGGGGGGGGGGTTGATGCTTAGGGGGATGGGGGGTGGCTCAGTCGGGAAGGGGCAGTCGTGGTCAGGCGTAGAGGTCGGAGTTGTCAGGATTTTTTAAAAGAAAGGGAAGAAGTTATTTCAAATATCCAGCAGGGTCCTCTCTCGTGAGGGGCTGCTCGAGTTGCGGCTAAAGACATGGTTCAAAAAGTCGTTTATAACAACAACAGAAAGCCTGCAGTCTGGCTGCAGAGACCGTCACCCGCCGAGTCCACCACAACAGTCCGACAAGGGAAGGGGTGGGACGTTTCCCTTTTCCTGTTCCCATTTTTATTGCTGCTAGCTGCTGAACCAAGAACTCATGATGCATCATAGATCACCGAATCATTCACATTCCTTAGGGGTGGGGTGGGGTGGGTGGGGGAAGGTCGGGTGTATTTTGTTTGCGGGAGTGTGCGTGTGTGTGTGCATCCGGACACACACACTCAACAGCCCGTTGTCTTAAATGCTCTCCCCCCCCCCCCCCCTACCCCCCCTCCCTCTCTTTCCCTTCCCCCCCTCACAGCGGTGCGGTGCGGTGGGGGGGGGGGGGGTAGGGGGGGTCAAATGGGGGTGACAAACACGATTTTTCAAAAAACCGGCGCAGAGGCCCCAAAGCCCCCGTAAACCCTCCAAACCCCCCCAGATCGGTCCGGAAACCCATCGAACCCCACTTTTCCACCATTCCGGGCACCTCAGGTGCCCGAATTGGGGTACCTAAATTTTGTGCCACCGTTTGGTACCGTACAGTGCCACTGTGTGGGAGGTTGGAAAAGAAAATGCCCCAACACACCACATCTGAGGGTTGCAATGCATGTTGCTTGCCAACCACGTCATCCGGTGGGTGTCAGGCGCTATGTAGGTGGCATCAGCCAGGTCTTCGATGTGTTCTGGCTTGTATATGTACCTCCCTGCCTGCGGCACAGGCACTGCCTTTGTCCCCCACACCAGCCACAGAGAGCGTATTGTACTCGGTCCACGGTTGCTGATTCATTGTGATGCGTTGTATCCTCGAGTGAACGTCACACACTAGTGACACCACCACCCGCCATCCGAGAGCTGTATTGACTTTGCGCGCTTCCGTTGCATTCACCTCGCCACGCATATTGCACTGTTCAGTACCAGTGCTCTTGGGCCAGGCAAAGTAGACCGCAGCAAGTACCAATTCTGGCACAATGGGTACCACGACAGCGCACTTCGTGTGTTCCCGGAATGTACAGCTCGTGTTGCAACAGTCGTTGTCAACACATCCCGGTTGTGGAGCACTGCTGCACAGGAATCACACGACCATCTGGACTTGTTCCGTACCTACAGGCAGCCTCCCGGTGCATGGTGGCAGGGAGGTACATATACAAGCCAGAACTCATCGAAGACCTGGCTAATGCCACCTACATAGCGCCTGACACCCACCGGATGACGTGGTTGGCAAGCAACATGCATTGCAACCCTCAGATGTGGTGTGTTGGGGCATTTTCTTTTCCAACCTCCCACACAGTGGCACTGTCCGGTACCAAACGGTGGCACAAAATTTAGGTACCCCAATTCGGGCACCTGAGGTGCCCGGAATGGTGGAAAAGTGGGGTTCGATGGGTTTCCGGACCGATCTGGGGGGGTTTGGAGGGTTTACGGGGGCTTTGGGGCCTCTGCGCCGGTTTTTTGAAAAATCGTGTTTGTCCACGTAAAAGGGTGGCATTTGACCCCCCCTAGGGGGGGGGGGGGGGGCTATTTTTTCGCCGGAGAAGAAGGAAACACACAGGTTTTGGCACATGAGCCGCCCGATTTTGTTCTGGGCGGGGGAAATATTTTATGCGCTCTCGTTAGAGGCGGGGGGAAATGCTCCCGTTATCGTAGCTTGGATTAGCGCTAAACAAATTGTCAAAAAACTAAGTAGCCAAGTAGCTTGAAGAAAAGTAGCCCGGAACTGTTCTCCCACAGTTGCTGGACGGGGTGGCTACAATAAAGCGAAAGGAGTACGATTTTAGCTCTCTAAGTTAGACCCGCGCAAATGGCATCCTTCACTCTTTGTGGTGCAGAGAGTGAACAACGCCAACTTCGTGCCATCACACCCTGGGGCACCCTGGCTACTAAAAAACGGATCCCAGAAATTTTCCGGCGAAAATAGAATGAGCCCCCCACCCCCCACCCCCTCACCCTCCGCTGTGCACATCCGTTTCTTTTCTTTTCTCTTCTTTTCTGCTGCACTAGATCTGCCCCCTGCCCCTTCCCCCCCCCCCCCCTCCCATTTTTTGCATCCCGTATACATCGGAGAGAGTCTTCGCACTGTTCTTTGTTTGCGTGTCATGTGCCTCCCACAGGGCCCAGCCCCTGGGAGCACATAGCAAGCAAATTCATCGTATTGCGCCCTCCCCCCCCTAGAGGCGCATATTGCGAGTAACCACCGAGCCCGCGATCATCCGCGCTTCTCTGTTGTGTGGAGCAAACGGGCAGGACATACAGCGCGAGGCCTTTTTTGGTAAAACACACCCCGTGTGGTAGAGAAAATACGGCAAGAGTCTCGGTGGGTCGGAAGAGCAGATGGTTCCCGCAACAGCTCCCGGGGAGCGGCGGGTATTTCGCATAGGATGCCGGATGTGTGAACACGTTTGTGCGGTTTGCCCTGTGTTGTGTGAACATATGTGTATGTGTGTGTGTATGCTCCACCCAACCCGACACATTTTCTGTACTTCAGACAGGTAAGGTCACTCGACACGCGGGGGGGGGGGGGGGGTTTTGTGTGTGTTTTTTCTGCCAGCCGACATCACTAGCGCCAGCGAGAAAAAAAAACGCGTGACGAGTGACGGGTTGAGGTGGAAGCGATCAATGCAAAAATCATCTGAAAGGAAGACTCGAGAGACTGCTGCTGTATTTTTTTGGGGGGAGAGGTGTGGCCGCGCCTCGCTTCTCCTTTTCCACAACCCTATCCAATGGAAAATCCAAAAAAAAGAGGAACGTCGCGTGCCAACCACAGCGGTTAATCGAAGCATGCGACCCTCCCCAACAGCGGCGTGAGACCTGCCTGCATTCAGCCCCCTTCCCCACTCGTGGGGCGTGCGATGTGCGGATGCTGCAGAAAGGCCTTCGAAAGCTGTGTGTGGTGTGCCGTGTACTCCGATTCATCCCGGCAATCCGATGAAGAGACGCCACAAATCTTGCCCTGCAATGGAACCGCGGCTTTGGCCGTTGATTGGGGTGTGGGGAGTGGGGGAAAAGGGCGGTGTTTTGCTTTTGTTTTTGAAGCCCACCCCTCGCCTGCAAAAAAAAACATATCGTGGAATGGTCCGAATCGTGGAAGCGTCAAACGCATCGCAAGCAGAATACGAGCAAAGAGCGGCTGGAGTGACATGTTCCCCCGGCTGCCCAGCCACCATCTCTGAATGGGATTTTCCGACAGCTACCCCCCCGGATCTGTGCGCCTGCAGTGCACGCTTGGGAGGTGGCTGTTGCCTAAAAAGAGGTGTGTGTGTGTTGGTGATAGCATCAAGGGATGTTGCGTGTTAGCTGCAAAGAGATTCACTCCCACGCGTGTGTGCTGTCTGGTGTAGAGTCATCGTCAGGTTTTGCTCAGGTGTCGTGTTCGGTTCGTGCCCTGCATGAAGCAACGATACACGATACCGGGTTATTACGGTGAAAATCCCTGAAAACCGGAAAGGAACGACTGGTGCTTACTGAATAACGGGTTCTTGGACACGAAACCAAGGCACAAAATTATGGGGGGTTCAGTACCACCAGTCTACGGAAGAAGTACGTAAACAAGTCCCTCTCTCAGGAGAGATGCCACCAATTATAGAAGAACTGCGTAAATATCGGCCTTTTCAGGGACACCAACTGAGTTGCTCTTTCTGGCCTGCGGAGGGGGGCACGCAGAGGTGTGCAATGTGCAGGCATTGCACGCCTACCCGTGTATCTCCCCAGGATCCCGGATTTCCAAAAAAAATAGGCGCCCACACCCCCCACACACCCACACCCCCGAAACGTTAAAATCAAAAACCCCTTACCCTCCGCCCCCCCCCCCCCCCTGCCCTCCCAGTTACAGCGCTGCGCCTTTGTTCTGCTCGCGTAATTTCTCTTTTTCTTCTTCTTCTTCTTCTCTTTTTCCTAGACTTCTTCTTTTTTGTTCCCCGGGACCCTTTCCGCCCCCCCCCCCTCCCCTCCCGGGGAGTTTGGCGCGCAACCGCGCCTCTCTTTTTATCTTCATTACCTTCGGAGGGTGTGCGCGCTGGGGACATCTAGAATTGATCTGCATGAACGGGGTGGCAGGGTTCAATACGGGGGTACCGCTCAGGAGGCTGTGTGTGAATCTGCTGCAAACAACGGGCGGGTGAGGAGAGCAGCTGTCCGCAGCCCCACGGGGGTGGAGGCGGGGTTGCCCTCACATCATAAATGCTTCGCCGGCTTTGGGTGGTAACAATTAAACACCAAGAACCGCAGAAGGGGCCTGTCCAGGCTGCACTCGATACACACACCCCCTGCTGTGTTTTGCCCAGACTGATTTGCTCAGACAGGCCTCCCGGAGAACAAACTGAATTCCCCCCCGCCACCCCTCCCCCCTCCCTCCCTCCCCCCCCGCCGCAGATGCCTTCGAACAGGAGGACCTCCGCTCTAGAGCCCACCCAGAGTATAGGGAGGTGCCAAAGGAAAAGCGGAAAGGGGGGCTTCGCGACGGGGTGATGGTCAATGCATTTTGGTGCATTTCCTAAGGAAACTAGGTGAAAAACTGACGAAGAATAACGGAATATCCAGCCTGAGACGCCTTTGTTTTGGAAGAACACTCACAGTGCTTTGGTGTATCCCTGCACCAAACATGCAGTCGCAGGCACCGTTGGTGCATAACAAAGGCGTGCACACACCCACACACACATGATTCTCGCCTATAAAAGGGTCCGATGCATCTTGGGTGAGTTGCCCAGGGGCAAAGAGCTTGAGCAGGGAGGGGCAAAAAGAAGGGGTGGGGGGGGGGGGGGAACGAAAAAAACATATGGTAGAAACAAAACAAAAAAAAAGCAACACAGAAAAGAAATTAGAGGGTTGCAGAAGAGAAAAAAAACGGAATTTGAGCCCCCTCCCTCACGGGGAAAGAGAACAAAATCAGCGGGATCGCCCATACACAGCACCGCCCCGCACCCACCCCACCCCGCCCCTCGCCTCCGCCCATGTAGTTGTCGCACAGCACAGCCCGATCACTTCAGGGGGTTTGCCTTTTGCACCTGACCCGTGTCATAATCACCGCCACCGCCACCGGGCCTGCAGGGCTTTCGTGTCCGTGCCCCCACCCCGCCCCTGTGAAGGTGGCTTCTGTGGGCCCCGTCGTGCAGGACGGGTGGGGTGATGGGCAGCCACCGCCTGCTGCTGCTGCTGTCCTGCCTCGCCAGAGGGTGGGGCGGTGAGGCAGCTTCGGCGACAGCGACTCGGAGTGCGACGCCGACGGTGACGCCGAGCTCGACGTGGAGCAACACTGCCTCCATGACGGACTCGGGGACCATGTCGTTGACGCTGAGTGGCTCCCAAAGCGAGACTGTGTCGATGACGCTGCCGACGTTGACAGACTCGCTGAGCGTCACGCTTCCAACTGCGACAGTGTCGGGGTCGCTTACCATGAGCCTGTCGCTGACGCTGCCGACGGAGTCTGTGTCAGGGTCACCCACTCCGACCCCGACTGCCACAGGGTCTGTGTCGGGTTCGCTCACGCGTTCCGTGTCTGGGTCTGTGTCAGTGTCACGCACATTGTCTGTGTCGCACAGCATGTCGGTGACGCAGTCGGTGACGCTGCCGACCCAGACTGCCTCAGAGTCGCAGGGGACTTTCACCAGCAGCGTGTCGCGCTCCCTGACACATACGCTGCCATCACCCACGCTGACGCTGACGCTGACCCTGCCGACAAGGTCTGCGACAGAGACGCTGCCCACGCCAAGCAGCACCCGGACGATGCGTTCGCTGACGCAGTCAGTGTCACACACAGGCACGCAATCGATGTCACTCACAGTGACGTCTTCGAAGTCCCTAAGCCCCACGTTCCGCACGCCGACTGCATCGGCAAGCCTGACGTTCACGGTGACCCTGACACTGCCGACGCCGTCTGTGTCTGCATCGCTGCCCACCGCCACGGCAAGCGAGACGCAGACGAAGAGCAAGACGCACCCCACAGCAACACCCTCACTCACACAGAGGACAGGGACTGCGACGCACACGCAGCTGCCCCCTGTCGTGTGCCCACCCGGCACGCTGCTGCAGAACGAGACGCGCTGCGTCCCCAGCGTGCGGTGGACTGCGCGCATCCGGTATATCGGTGTGTCGCTGTCTGGCCTGACTGCCGGGCAGTCGGCAGGCCTGCAGCAGGCAGTGTGCAACGACGTGGACACGCTGCTGTCGCTGCTGGCAAACGAGCAGTGTGCCCTGCAGGGTGTGGTGGCAGGCTCTGTCATCACGGCTGTGGCGGTCGACATGGAACATCACCGTGCCGCCGCAGCGCTGCAGGCCCTGCTACAGGCTGTTGCAGATGGTGCCTTCCCGCATGACAGCGTGCAGGGACTGCTGGGCACAGGCGTCACCGTCGACCCCCTCACCACAGACGGAGCCACGCTGGACGGGCAGGCGGCAGGTGCCACGGTGCAGTGCAGTTCAGCTAACTGCAACGACGAGGGTCGCCCGTCGGGCATGCGGCCACAGTGCACCTGCACATGTTTCCATGGCTTCTCAGGCGCGGCATGTGAAGTCCTGCCGTCCTGCAGTGTCGACCTACAGGCCGATCCCTCTGTCTGTGGTGGCACAGCTGCACCGCAGTACACCGCATGCGAGCAGGTATGTGCGCTGCTTCCCTCCCTACCAAATACAACCTGTGCTTCACACAGCGTCGCTGCGACTGCCTTGGCTCGGCGCTGCACCCCGTGACACACGAATGCACCTACGGCAACGCGACGTGCACCGAGCGCGCAGCGTGCTACGATGAGTTCCTCACATGCATGCAGGATGCTGGGGTATGAACTGGCTTGGGTGGGGCGGGGGGCTGGGGCGGTGGTGGTGCGCTGGCAAGCGACACATTTCCTTGAAAGCTCTGTTGTTGTTACTGTAAGTAACGGTGGATGCGTGCAATGCAAGCAAGCGAAATATTCCAGAAGTGTGTCAGTAGTATTTTAGTAAGTATGATAGCGTTGCCGAAAAGCCCAAATAGCGTAGTTTGTGCGTAGCTCATGCACATTTGTACGTAGTTCATGCGTATTCCGTGCGTATCGATATCGCCAAAAAGTCAAAATTGTTTCGCGCTCAACGAAAAGTTGCCCGGATCAGCCTCTTTGCAGTTGCTGGGCAGGGTGTTACTCTTATTATAGCGAAAGGAGTACGATTCTAGTTCATGACATGCGCATCGAAAGTGCCAAAAGTGACTAATTGCGGAGTTCGTGCGTATACTGTGCGAAACAAAAAGTTGTCGATAACACCATATGATGGTTCCTGTGTTCCTTGTAACCTTGCAATGCCTTCTGCTTCAGCTCCTTCAGCTCATCGATATTCGCATCCATCAGTCGGACGAAGTCCTTACTGCCAACACTGGGAGGCTTCGGGTGCAAAGGGCAAGGTGCACAGAAACTTGCTGCCTGCACAGCAGGACACCCACCCCCGGGCCAAACAACAGGTCGACGCCATCTGCACCTCTAGACGCGGTCGCTGCTGCAACACGGTGCAAGCGCTGTCGCAGTGCACGAACCTCTGCTACGTCACAGACGTGGGAGGCGGCGGCGGTGCTGACGCGTATGCCTCCAGGCTGAGTGCGGGGGGCAAGGTCACACACACACACACACACAGCCACACGCTCATTCTTGCTCGTCATTTTTGCCACCCACCCACTATGTGCGCCCCACCCCGCCCCGCCCCACCCCCACAGCTTCCCCTGGTGGGGCATCGTGCTGATCATCGTCGGGGTGCTGCTGTGCGTCGTCGCCTGCTTCGCCTTCAAACGATCCTACGACCTCGACGCCGCAAAGGAGCAACCCGACGGAGACCACCACCCCGGCACATCGGACCACCACCACGAGCCCATCGCCGACACCATCCCCACCAGCAAGGCACCGCCCGACACCCCCCGCACGCAGACCCCCGCCACCGCCACCGCCACCGCCTCCACTGCCCCCCTGCCACACCACCCTACGCCGCACCACCACATCCACGACATCGCGGAGCCCACGGAACCGGTAACACCCCCACCACCAAACACGCTGCAGAGCGCCCTCCGCACGCCCTCCACCTCCTGCTGCACGCCGGCCACCGCACGGGCCCCTCTGAGCTCCCCTGTGAAGGTCTCCATCGCCGCACCGTGGCAGGCACCTCCCCCGCTCACCCTCGACGCCGTGTCGATGGGGGATATGACGCCCGCATCGCCGCCGGAAGGCAGCCCTATGGGCTACGCCGCCGAAGGCGGCACAGATGACGACAAGGCTGTCACCTTCATCGAGGGCGACACGCAGCAGGCGGTGGCGGTGGTGGGGCTGCCCGGGGGCTGCGGTGCGGCCTACGCTGTGGGGGGGTTCCGCCGCCCGACCTTCACCGAGGCCCAGCATGTGGGGCGGCATATCCTGCTGCCGGAGGCGGGCCGCTGCATCGCGCTGCCCAGCGGGGAGGTCGAGGCGCGGGCCGCTCTGGCGGGGCTGGGGGTGCTGTTCGACGCCTGCGGCGTGCGGCACAACATCGGGTGGGGGGGCCGTGTCGAGGGGGTGGAGCCTGTGGCGCATTCTTCCTACCCGCCGGTGCGGCGGGTTTTGACACCTGTGGATACGCCTCTAGACCTGCCGTTGGGAGCAGGAGGAGGAGGGGCGGGGCGTTCGCCTTACGTGTCGGGGTTTCCGTCGGTGTCCTCGGTGCATTCGGCCCGTGTCCCCCCATCGGTTGCGTCGGCCCCGCGGAGTTCTGTGGTGTCGCGGCATGCCTCAAGCGGTGTGCCGGGGCAGCAGGCGCGGCCACGGGATACACTCTCAGGGGGGGTGGCGAGAGGTGAGGCTCCTCTCTATATGAACCGCCCCCTTGGGCCGCCCCGCAGCCCGCTGTCGACAGCCCTGTCGTGAAAGGTGGAGAGGGAGTGGGTTTGTCGTCGATTTCTCCGCCTCTTCGTTTCAGCAGAGTTTACCGCCTCCCGGTTTGTGGCAAAAAAAAAACAGATCTCGGGCATCCTGTTGTTTCCCCTGCCGTCTTTCTTGCCCCCCTCTCCTTCTCTCTGATAAAGCAGTTTTCTCCGTTGTACCCATAACCACCCACCCCACCACCACCACCACCCCGCTAACCTAAAGCGTTCCCACCACCCCTCTCCCTCAGCCATAAGCTTAGAGATAAACCATATCCCCCAGACGCGACACCTGCGTTGCCTGCGTGAGAAATATGCGTTTGTTTTAGTTTCCCCCACAACACAAGTGAATGCGCTGCAGATGCAAGCCGCGGGTGTGTATCAGGGGTGGGGGGTGTGGGGTGTGGGGCTGCTGGTCTCCCGACGCACCCTCACGCCCTCACGCCTCCTTCCCCCCGCCCCTCTCCCGCCCTCCTTCGGCTGCCTCGCCCGCTCTCCTGCCCCTGCTTCCGCAGGTGGCTGCACGCTGCCCACCCTGGACCCGTCAGTCCCCGAATGCGCTGCCTTAGCAGAGGGGTGTGTGTCGGTGTGCCAGACCTTCGTGGTTTGCCCTGTTTATTTTCCACATCAAAGAAGAAGGTCTGCCCCCCCCTCACCCCCTCCTCCTCCCCCCACACTTCCACAGCCCCTTTTACACCCAGGTCGCTCAGCTTTTGGCTGTTGTTACCTCAACACGCCTTGCTTTGCACACTGCACTGCTCCAACAGCCACACACGGTGTGAATGCAACCGCCCTTTTTTTGGTGGAAGCGTTCAACAAGACAACAGCGGATCTTCTCTTTCGGGGTTTCTTTCTCTTGGTAGCGAGTGAGTGAAGCAAACGGAAAGGATGGCATTTCAGGGGAATAGGGTGCCCTTTCTGAGAGGTTTCCAAACCAGAAAAAGCCGGTTTTCTGGTTTGGGGAAATTTATAAAAAAAATGAGATTTCTGGGAGAAAAATTTTAAAAACCAGAATTTTTTCAAGGCGTTTTCTCGTGGGGGATGAGGATATCCTCCTGACACCCACCCTTTTCCCGTTTTTTTGCAGCCAACAGCCAGACGTTCACTACCGTGGCCTCCGGCGGCTGGGGGGCTCCGCCCCCCAGACCCCCCTGTGGCGTATGTCTCGTACTCAAGTCCTTCGAATCCCATCAGGTCGGGGGATCCAACCACTCCAGTCGCCTCAGGACGCAGCCAACTCACACAGAATCTGTTCGCCCACACGAACAGATGTTCACTACCGTGGCCTCCGGCGGCTGGGGGGCTCACGCCCCCCAGACCCCCGATGTAGCGTGTGCCCGTCTGTCTATCTCACTTACCCCGGATACAGTGCTGCGTAGGAGGTCAGCACCACATCCAGGAAGCGCTTCTTCGAAGCCTGGCTGACATCGGACAGGAGGTCGGACTTCCCCACCTGGGAGGTACACTCGCCGCGTTGGCGACATGCGTGACATGCGACACGATACCTGAAACGTGAGTGTGCCTGGCTAACACGGGCATTTCAACGGTCTGCCGGCGACCGTCCCCCAAACCAGTAAACCAGCAGTTTTGGAAAATTGGAGAGGTCACCCTACTACCCTGTGGCATTTCCCATCCAAAAAGCGCCCTATCACTTCACAGCTACAACCGCTCTGATGAATTTCCTTTTGTTTGTTGCGTTGACGCTTCTACACCAGGACCCTCATCCGGAGGGACGTGTCCGTCTCGTTCTCAACGAGGCGGGCGCGCTGGTAAAAGTGTGGGTGGCATCGACACTGGTGGCAACTCCACGGGGTGTGTGGCCTGCGTCCCTCGCGTGTACGCGTCTGCGCGTTGGTCGTGGGTCGCAACCCAGTGTGGAATCAGTCGTATCTGCTGGCGGCGCGCTGTTGTGTATATCTCCTGCAGCAGAAGGTTGCCTCGGTAGTTGGCGCAGTGGCCCTTCCGGAGCGCGAACACCAGGCCGAGGTTGTCTATGTGGCAGGTCACGCTTGCCTCCCTCACACGCTGCATCATGCGCACCCCCTGCCACACTGCATACGCTTCCTTCAGGAAGATGTTCGTGTCCGCGTCGCTCCCTTCGAACGCACCTTGGGACACTGACTCCCCTCCCGGTAACACGAGCACCGCCGCCCACGCCGTGGATGACGCGTCTGTCCAGAGCTCAATGGTCGGTGGCGGGTTCTGCGGCGTATACCACTCGTTGTCCTCGATGAGTCGTGTCCGCGCCACTGTCTCCGCCTGCACTGACGGAGGTACTGCGACCCTGGAGTCCCATCGGGCGTTGTTCGAGTGAGTCTGCTTCGCGATGCGCCGCACGAAGGACAACACGGCTGGCATGTAACACATCGGTGTCCGCATCACATACGACTGCCAGACGAAAGACCCGAATACTCTGAACGCCCTGCGTGGTGTCGTGTGGCCGTTGACGACTTCCTTGTACTCTTCCCGTCCGAGGACTTTTTGCACCCAGGCTGTGTCCATGCGGAAACGGTGTCGCGTCAGGTCGAAGTGGATCCCGAACACTGTGAAGTCCTGCAGCGGCACGCCGTGTTGTGTGTCGTCGAAGTTCAGGGCGGCCCCCACCTTCTCGCAGCGGCTGATGAAGTTGGCGTACCTCGCCTGTGCCTCTGGTAGGGAGTCTCCGACAGCGATGAAGTTGTCAATCCAGACTATTCCGTGCTCTGGCGGGAGCAGCACGCGTGCGCTGCGGTTCGCGATTGCCGGGGAATGTGACCACCCCATGCACATGACAGTCAGGAAGGTCTTCACGAATGTCTTTCTCTCCCCGCCTAGGCGCACTTCGAAGTAGCGTTGGATCTCCTTGTGTACGGGGAACTGGTAGAACCAGCTGCGTGCATCTGCCATCACCACCCAGCTCGCCGCGGCCACTCGCTGTGTCACCTCCGTGATGTCCTGCAAACGCATGTCCGGTGGGCGTGTCATCAGTGCGTTTAGCCGCCTTGCGTCGACGATGAAACGTTGGCCCCCAGACTTCTTGGACACGGTGAACGCTGGCAGCGTGAGGTACGGGTGTGCATCCGCCTCCGTCAGGGCGCCATACTCAACCAAGGTGTCCAGGTGGTGCAACATGTGGCGTGATACCTTCCTCCCCGTTTTACGTAGTTCTTGGCGGGCCTCGGGAAGCAGTGCGTCAGCGAAAGCGGCTGGCTTGGTGATGAGGTCCAGGACCCCCGTCAGTTCACCCTCGCTGTCCAACCGTCGCAGTTCCTTGAGATTGAGGCGTGAGGTGCAGATCTCCGCGATGTAGTCCTCTTCCTCCGGCAGCTCCGTCTTCGCGTTGGCTGGCCGTATCACCTTCCCCCCCGTGCACACACCCAAGTCCTCCCCGTAGAGGTCCTCGACACCCGGACCGTACGACTCTGCGCTATCCACCTCGCTCCACGCTTCCTCATCACTGGGTGGAGGGTCGGACGTGGCTTCGTCGGATGTGGCATCTTCGTAGTAGCGGCGCGCTGCGAACAGCCTCGTGGTCCCCGGGAAGTGGGTTGCTGTCAGGGGTTTTGGCTGTGTGCGCGTAGTCCCCCCTTGCTGTCGTTTTTTCTTCACCACTCGATCTTCGCCGACACCTGTGCTGTCTCGCGCGCGTGTGCGTTTTCCGCCGCTGATACGTAACGCATCACACCGTCGACCGTCGCGTGTCTCGAGAGGAGGCGCACCTCCTCCAGTGGAACGTTCTTTCGCGCAAGCTGTGTGAGTGCCCCCCTCCGCAGAGAGTGTGCCGTGAGCCCCCTCCGTGCCCGCTTGACGGCTTTTACCACGGTCCGGTAGGTGACGTCCGCCGGGAACAGTCTCGTCTCTCCTGCACTGCGCGCCCTGCGGAGGCGGTGTCGGAGGATACGGTGTAGGTCCTTCGGCAGGGAGATTCCTGTGATGTGACCCATGTGGAAAGGGTCCGCCTTCGACTGGGTCCAGCGCACGTATATCGGCTCGCTGCGCTTTTCCGATGTGACGTCCTTCACATCCAAACGCAGTGCGTCCGAAGCCCTTGCCGCACCCCCCCACATGATGCCGAGCAGCAGTTTCACGATGGGACGTGGCTCCTTCGCTAGCGCCTCCCGGATGTTGTGGGCTGTTGCTGGTTCTGCTTGCTTCTGTGGTCGTAGTGCTCCTCCCCGCTTCAGCGCCCGCCTGTAGTCCGCCACAATTTGTCTTCCGTCGAGGGGGAACGCTGCGAAGCGTCTGAGTGCTGCTGCAAGGTTGTTGAGATACTGGAGGGCGGACTGCACTGATAGCCCGTCCTTCCGTTGCTTCGTGACCCACAGCACCGCCCCTTCGTCGTGTGGCAGTGTCCGCCTCTCCGCTTTCATCCACCCTTCCCGGAACTGCGAGTATCTGTCGTATGTGCGGCGGAGGGCCCCCCAGTATGTGGGTGCGAGGGCTTGGGACAGGGTGTGCTGTAGTTCCTGGCGAATGGTGGTTGCTTCCTCCGGGGTCACGCTCGTCTCGGTCTTGCGGGGGCGTCCTCTTGTTGACGGGGGGGCAGATGGTACTGCCTTCACATACACCACCGCGGCGGGGGGGAGGGTCGTGGCCCGCGGGCGTCCCCTGCTGGTGTCGGGAAGTCACTGTCGCTTGCCTTTCCCCCCCCGTCCTTTGTGGTGGCCCTTTCCCGAGTAGGGCGCGGGGCGGTCCTGCGTGTTACGCTCCTGCAGGAACCGCTCCTGAAACGCGGCCCGCCTCTCCTGCGTGTCGTCCTGCGTGGCCCGCCCCTCCCGGAGTAGGCGCCCGTGTGCCACCGCATCGTACTTCGCTGGGTCCATAATCTTCGCCTTTGCCAGGTAGAGGCGGGCGCCCGCTCGCCCCTTCAGGAGAAAGTGTGAGTTCATAGCGACGATTGTCTTGTGAAGGGCCTCGATAAACCGGTCCGGATCGTCGTCGTCGCGGATCAGCCCCATTGTCTGAAACAGAGAGTCGAAGGCCTGGATGAGCTGGTGTTGCCAGTCCGGTGAACTCGGGGCATCGCTGAGCTCCGCCTGTCGGAAAACCCGGGATACCTCAGCTTTCACCAACCTGCGTCCGGGGGCAGTGGCGATCGACGATCCCCAGGTCGACACGATGTGGGCGGAGAAGTCAGCGGGCAGCTCGGCCTCCGTCCGCTGCAGCGCCTTCTGCAGAGTGGCGATCTGCTTCGCCTGCGTCTCCACGGTCTTCTTCAGCTCCTTCTGCTCCTTCTCCAGCCGGCCTGTCAACTTCAGCAGGTACTCCAGCGAGTTCGCCACGCGGAGATCGGTGTTCGAGTCGGCGGGGTGGTGTGCGTCCCTGTGCTGGAGGCCCGTGCCACTCTGGCTGTCCGCCTCGCTGTACTCCCCGTCCTCGCCTAGCTCGCCCGCCCCTGCTGCCAGGTCCGCCGCGGTCTCCTCGTCGACCGCCTGCCGGACCCATGCGCACTCGGGGCACACCCAGCCCCTGTCCCCTGCGCCCTCGAGCCATTCGGGGACGATGTGCGCCGGGATGTGCTCTCTCATGCACGTCCTGACCGTGGTCCCACCGCAGTCGTGGCAGCTGAATGCGGTCCTGGCTGTGTGCGTTGTATTGCAGGTTTCGAATATGCACTCGGGGCGACGCTCTGCTGGCTCGTTGTCGGGGTGGGCGGGGTCGGGAACCTTCAGGGTGTCCCAATCCAGAGTGGCCATCTTCTCTGTTACGCAGCTCGGCGTAGTTACTGTCCCTCTCTGTTTGTTACACGCAGCACGGCGTTGTTACTGTCCCTCTCTGTAAGATACACGCAGCTCGGCGTAGTTACTGTCCCTCTCTGTTTGTTACACGCAGCACGGCGTTGTTACTGTCCCTCTCTGTAAGATACACGCAGCTCGGCGTAGTTACTGTCCCTCTCTGTTTGTTACACGCAGCACGGCGTTGTTACTGCCCCTCTCTGTAAGATACACGCAGCTCGGCGTAGTTACTGTCCCTCTCTGACCTCAAAATACGCGCAGCTCGGCGTACTCCCTCAGCCCGTAGTTACGCACGGCGTAGTTACTGTCCCTCTCTCTTCAGAACAACCACGCAGCTCGGCGTACTCTGTCCGCTTCTGTCACTCTTGCCCCCCTCTTGATTCTCTCGCCTGCTTGATAGTTTGTTGCGTTGACGCTTCTACACACAAAACCCTGAACTGATCACACCCTGAGCCTGATGAAGGGTGGGGTTAGTGTATAGAGCACGTTTGGTTGCAGCTGTGGTGGGGCGCTTTCCGCTCACACGAGTGTGCTTAATAAAAAAAAACAGCAGCCCAGCTTTTTTGTGTATTGGAGGGAAATACGGTGCGGCCTGGACGGGACCCGCCTTAGCCTTTCTTTTGCTTGGGAGCCTCTCCCCACCCCTGCCCACAGCTTGCCGCAACCCCACCCCCCGCACCCCTTGCCCTTCCTACAGACACAACCACTTACACGCCCCACCCCCACCCCCCACCCCACCATGCCTCCGGGCAAGCTGCAGATCACGCGGCTCGGCTTGCGTGGGGGGCGCGAGAGCACAGTGGATGTGGCTGCAGCATCGCAGGGGGGCACGCGTATCCGCGAGGCTGTTGTTGCAGCGCTGCAGGCGTGTGCTCACATCCAGGAGGTTCCCATGATGCACGCGAGCAACGTGGTCTGCCTGAAGCTGCCCGACCCCCAGCAGGGCACCGAGGGGGCTGACGTGCAGCAGCTGCTGCTGAAGGTGGCGCACCAGTGCCCCGACATCGAGGTCACTCGCGGGGCCAAGGGTGAGCCGGAGCTCCATCAGGTGGGTACAGAGCTGGCGACGAAACTGCACCGCCTGCTGCTCACAGAGTTCCTGCTGAAGGATAGCCTCGGAGGGCACGCCCCCTCGAGCTTTACAACCTCTGCACTGGAGGCAGAGTGCAACCCTGCTGGGTAGGCCTCGTACGGAGAAGTATCGACCCCTTTGGGCGTGGGGGGTGCAGTGCAGCCGTATTTAGTATTTACACTCCGTTGCTGTGTCACGCCGCTCTTTTCGCTGCTTCAGCCTCTCCCGACACCTCCGTGTGCTCCTGTCTATCCTCTCGACACGATCCTCACGATGAGGTCCTGTCCACAGCCGAGAATCAGGCAGCAGGAAGGCCTCCTATCCAGTTGCCGTGTGTGTGGGTTTGCTGGTCCAAACCCTCCGGTGATATTCCACCCTCAAAGACGCGGCAGTGTTCGTGGTGTCTGCCAGCAGCGGCCGACCCACCCTGCAAGTACACCGCGGTTCTCTCCCCACCCCCCTCCCTCTTAGCCAGTCCAACACAGCCCCACCCCGCCCACCACCCACCACACACACCACATCACTGCAGAAATGTTTTCCCGCATGCTTGTGGCGGCGTGCCTCGGCACGGCAGTGCTTGCCGATAATGGGTCAGGGTGCAGCGATCGGGCGCTGCCTGACGGTGAGATGTGGGTCGACAGAACCGGTGCTGACTGTACCTGGTACTCAGTGGGCTCCCGGTGTAAGGATACGGGGTACTCCTACCGCAACGTGTATGTTGCAGACGAAGCCTGCTGTGTGTGTGGGGGTGGCTTGAAGGGGAACGAGACGAACATCCCTGCAACAGAGTCACCGCCAACCCCCGCGCCTCTCACCTTCACACCGCACTCCCCGCAGTGCCGGGACAGGCTGCTTCCTGGTGGTGTGGAGTGGAGCCTGCGGTGGACGGTAATTCACAAGAATTGCGCCTGGTTCGGACTGGATCCTGAGCACTGTCAGGTGGATGGCCAATGGGTGAATGTCTACAGCGCAAACACAGCCTGCTGTGTGTGTGGGGGTGGCTTGGGTGCGAGCGAGACGAACGTCCCTGGCACACCGGCACCGCCAACCCCCGCACCTCCCACCTTCACACCGCACTCCCCGCAGTGCCGGGACAGGCTGCTTCCGACTGGTGAGGATTGGCACATGACGCGGGGGAGTTACTACAACTGCAGATGGTTCGCTGAGCACCCTCAGCACTGTGCGCAGTACGGTACCTCCAAGAACGTCTACAGGGCAAACGAGGCCTGCTGTGTGTGTGGGGGTGGCTTGGGTGAGGGCGAGACAAACGCACCCGCAACTCCCGTACCGCCAACTCGCGCACCTCCGACCTTCACACCGTACGACCCTCAGTGTGAGGACCTGCTGCTTCCTGGCGGTGGGGAGTGGCACCTGCATTGGGGAGCTTACTTCAACTGCGCCTGGTTCAAATATCTGCCTCAGAACTGCGAACAGTGGGGAGGCCAGGCGAATGTCCACCAGGGGATGAATGTCGACGACGCAAACACAGCCTGCTGTGTGTGTGGTGGTGGGTCGGTGCCCTAGTGTGCCGTCACAACGGCACAAAGGTGCTGGGATGCTTGCTTTTCCATTCACTCTCGGCGACAGAAAACACCCCCCCCCCCTCCCTCGCGCTCCCAGTGACAGGACAGGCTGCTTCCTGGCAGTGAGGAAGGGCAGGAGATGTGGAGTGATGTCAAGCGACACAGCATTCGGCAATCCCAGAGTGCGACCTCCTCTTTGCCAACCGTTGCTTTCTTGCCCCCGCAGCCCACAGCATGACTCCGATCTGTCTTCTTTCCGTCAGTCCCATCGTTCCGCGAGTTATTTTGACTCCCTTGCGTGCATGATACGACTGACTTCCTTGTGCTTGACCCCCGCCCCCTCCCTTGTTCTTGCATCTGCTTTTCATTCGGGGGTGATTCTGAGACCCACGTTTCTCTCTGACCTGCATTCATCGCTGTCCCATGCTGCAGTTCTGCACCCTGCCCCCTTCCCCCTGTTTTCTATTGCTGAGACTTGCCTCAGCACCCACCCACCCCTCCCTTGTTCCCAACCAACCGAGCATCCCCCATCCCCCGTTACGATTCCCTCCCCCCGGTAACCTCGGCGTGTCGCGACAAAGGAAAGGTAACCGCTTCACAGCTGGGCTTTTTGTTTAGAATGACAAAGCGATAATATTCACACGCAGGAAGCGTCAGCGAGGGGAAGTGCTGGGTGCATGCTTGCCGTGACACACACAGTCAGTTATGCATCCTGCACCAAACCCTGCCACACTTCTGCAGGGAGCAGGCAGGCCTTTCTGCCTGTTTCCTGACATCAACGAGTATTTCTGCCACCTCCTGCAATGGGGGGGATGGAGCGCAGAGGAGCAACACTCTGCAGCAGGCAGTGTAGTCCTACGGTGCCTGCTGTAAGGAGAGCCACATCTCACCTCCGCACAGGTCGAGGTGTCTTGTGTGCCACCACAACCTCTGCAGACTATAACATTCGAGCGTGTACTGCAATGTGACTGTTTGTGTTTGTTTATTACTGGGGGGGGTCAAATAGTACTACCGGGTAGTACTAATAGGCGGGACCGCTTGCCTAAATTGTGAAAATGTAGATAAATGGTAATTGGTGCGAATGAGTCACTTTTATGACCCCCAGGTCGCCAAAACGCTGTTTATCGGCATGTTTGGAATCCGTACGGATTGTGATGGGGTCATTTCAGTTGTGAGTTGCCTAATTTCAACCTTGTTTATGGGTTGGCTTCCGGGCCAAAGACCCTCCAGAGGTTCAATGGGATCCAAGGGGATCATACACATGCAGATCCCTTCGCCGGTACACTACCGACACCCAGTAAACACCCGCGTCACTGGTGTTCAACACGGCGGCGAATCACGTGTCGCGCGCCGTGCTCGAGAGGGCCCCACCTCGCTCGGCGGGGTGGAAGGGGCGTCTCTTGAGGTCGATGACCTGCTTGCAGAGGCTCAAGCGAGACCAAAGGATCGTTAGGCCATGCTTTCACACCGAGGATCGGTACTGAAGATCATGTATCGAGCAAGCTTTTACCCTTATGCTCTACGTGAGATTTCTGTTCTCACTGAGCTTGCTTAGGACACCTGCGTTAATGTGTAACAGAGTGTGCCGCCCCAACGAAACTCCCCACCTGACTGGTGTCTCCAAACGAGGACTCACTAGCTAACGCCAGTTTGTCGCTAGACAACCTCCCCCACAGCCAGTGCCCCCATGCAGGTTACTGCGTACTGCAGCTCTTCCTTGCGATCGCTTCAAGGTTCGCCAGGTCATGACGGGTCACATTTCGGGAGAGTTGTGTGGGAGAAACGGGTTGGACGGGTTCTTATGTATCCGATGGTCCGCGGTGGTTGGCAGTGCTGCTCTTCAGAGCGTGGCGTTGATTACCAGCTCAGCCAGGAGGCTCGGTGCAACGATTTTTCTCAGCGGCATGCCCCTACTACAGGGGCAACAGTCTTAGAAAGGGGAAAAAATGAGCAAAAAGGGGGGTAGTACTAATATACTGGAAAAACAATCTATTTTGAAAAACCCGGGGGGTAGTTGTATTTGAGGGGGTAGTTGTATTTAAAGGGGTAGTACAATTTGACCCCCCCCAGTAATCACATCTGTGTGAGCGGAAGGCGACCCATCGCAGCTGCAACCAACCGTGCTCTATACACAGCCCCATCGCACAGAAAGCAAGTTTCGAGGTGTTGTGTGTAGAAGCGCCAGCGCAACAAATAAAAAGGAAACTTTATCGGAGCGGTTGTAGCTGTGAACTGAAACAGCGCTTTTCTTCCAGAACTTTCCCAAACCCCTGGCGGATGTTGTTTCGAGGCGTTCGTGAGTGTACAGTGCGGTCTTGGGAAGGGACTCTGCATACTGCCCAACCTGCACTTATCACTCAACAGCGTTTCATTACCCTGTCGGTGTGATCCCTCCCGTCATCTAGCATGGGCTGGTCGCCTTGATCTTGTCTGGACATGGGATACTTCAAAATGTCTAACCCGTGAGGACCACGCGACACAAGATTCGTATGGACCAGAACAGTTCCAGATACGGTAGGTGATGTCACTCATGGACTGATATCATCAGTCGTTGGCTGCCAGCACGAACAACTGGCATATGCATTGCATGTGTTCTTACACCACCACAACAAGGCTGACTTGCTCCCAGGTGGTGTGCCGAGATGCACCCACCCCGAAGCTTGCCAGCTTTGCATGTGGTTCCTGTGTGTGTCTGCTATGTAGCATCCCTGCCTCGGTGTGTAGTTGCCGATGTTTGTGCTTGCGGTGACGGGTCAACACGGTCTGCCCACCCCCTCATAGGACACATCACGCACCGGGCTGCCCGACATCGTGTCGCACGTGTCTTTGTGGAATGGTCGTGGGTTGGGAACCCGAACCTGTTGTACTACAAACCTCCCCTTTCCGCATTCTTAGGCCAACTGAGGTCAGGTGACTGTCCCATTTTTTCCGCTTTTTTGGCGTCACTTACTGGCACTTACGGCCACTTAGCTTCACTTACAGTCACCGCACTGTGACTTACAGTCACAGAGCGTCACTTAGCGGTCACTTACCGTCACTTAGTGTCACTCACAGTCACTCAGGTAGTGGTTGGTTTTCTCATGTTCTGAGCTGCTCAAGCCCCGTAATGGCAGAAAACCGATGATCATGGTCGTTTGACCTAAAACAAGCTGCCTTTTTGGCGTCGCCCAGCACTCGCACCACCCTCGACCACGCTCGCCACCTTCGCCCACCCGCGCTCAGCCTCGCCCAAGTTGGCTTGTTTTCTGGTGTGGTTTGTAGTGGATTTGGGCATTCCGCCCTCTTATGTCCCACCACTTCCTCCTGGACCAGCCACAGCCAATCCAACCAATCGAAGTATACCCACCGAGCCCACCAAACCGCGGCAGCACTGGGTCTGGAGGCAGACGTCGCAACGTTGACGCAACACAACCCTGCAGGTAGCGGTTTACTGCAGGATTTGGGCCCATATGGTGACCCCCAGTCAGTGGTGGAGACAGGCACCCCATGGTCAAAATGACCCCACCATGATCCGCACAGATCCCAAACGTTCAAAAGAACGGGGTTTTGGGAAATCCGTGAGGGGGGTCCCACTGGGTGAGTGGGGTGGGTCAGGATCGATCCCTTTGGTGGGGGTGGGGTGGGGGGTGCAGTGCAGCCGTATATACACTCCGTTGCTGTGCCACGCCGCCCTTTTCTGCTGAAGCCTCTCCCGCATTATCTTCTCTTCTGTTTCTGAAACCCGGCAGCGCTGTTCCCACTCCCCGCGCGTCGCGCCCCAGGCTGGGGGGGAGGTAGTGGCGTTTGGCAGAGGGCTCACGTGGCCTGAGGGTGGCACAGGCTGGCACAGTTGGGCACAGAGGAACCGCAATAGATAGGCAACCACCACCCCACCCCCTCCACTGTGCCTTGCAGAGGATGGCAGGTGTTGGCCCCCCTCCGTGTGTTCCCGTCAGAGAGATTGGGACACACAGAGGGGCCGCACGTTGCAAATGGTGCAGATATTGCCTGTTAGAATGTTACTGCAGTCCAGCCTTCACTAAACACCCACAACGCGGGAGTGGGATGCATACAGGTAGGCCACCTGGACCCTCAAGAACCTCGGTTGGTGCCTGACGGCACAGGTGACCCACCCGCCTCCCGCCCTCTGAGCCAATTACAACACATCCTTACCCCGCCCACCACCCACCACACACACCACATCACTGCAGGAATGCTATTCCACATGCTTGTGGCGGCGTGCCTCGGCACGGCAGTGCTTGCCAGTGACTGGCAGAGTGATGGGAACGTATCAGAGTGCACGGACATGACGCTGCCTGGTGGTAGTGTGTGGTATGACATTGGCGGTCCGCGTTACGACTGCGGCTGGTACTCCGTGCACGTCCGGTGTCAGACATACGGGAACAGCTACCGCAATGTGTTTGTTGCAAACACAGCCTGCTGTGTGTGTGGGGGTGGCTTGGGTGGCAACGAGACAAACTCACCTGCAACACCGGCACCGCCAACAGCTGCACCTCGCACCTTCGCACCGTACGACCCTCAGTGTGAGGACAGGCTGCTTCCTGGTGGTGAGGACTGGCACATGACGTGGGGGAGTTACTACAACTGCACCTGGTTCCAACAGAATCCTCGCAACTGTGAGCGGTACGGCAACCGCACGAATGTCTACGACGCGAACACAGCCTGCTGTGTGTGTGGGGGTGGCTTGGGTGCCAACGAGACGAACGTCCCTGCAACACCTGCACCAGCCACCCCCGCACCTCGCACCTTCGCACCGTACGACCCTCAGTGTGAGGACAGGCTGCTTCCTGGTGGTGAGGACTGGCACATGCCGTGGGGGAGTTACTACAACTGCACCTGGTTCCAGCGCTCTCCTCTGAACTGTCAGCTGTACGGCAACCGCACTAACGTCTACGACGCGAACACAGCCTGCTGTGTGTGTGGGGGTGGCTTGGGTGCCAACGAGACAAACGTCCCTGCAACACCGGCACCGCCAACAGCTGCACCTCCCACCTTCACACCGTACGACCCTCAGTGTGAGGACAGGCTGCTTCCTGGTGGTGAGGACTGGCACATGACGTGGGGGAGTTACTACAACTGCACCTGGTTCCAACAGAATCCTCGCAACTGTGAGCTGTATGGCAACCGCACGAATGTCTACGACGCGAACACAGCCTGCTGTGTGTGTGGGGGTGGCTTGGGTGCCAACGAGACGAACACCCCTGCAACAGACTCACCGGCAACTCCTGCACCTCGCACCTTCGCACCGTCCGACCCTCAGTGTCACGACAGGCTGGTGAGGACTGGCAGATGCCGTGGGGGATTTACTACAAGTGCACCTTTTTCAGTAGGAACCCAGACAACTGCAGGTGGTACGGGCAGTTGGTTAACGTCTACGACGCCGACACAGCCTGCTGTGCGTGTGGGGGTGGCTTGCAGGGCAACGAGACGAACACCCCTGCAACAGACTCACCGCCAACTCCTGTCCCGCCCACCTTCACGCCGTACGACCCTCAGTGTGAGGACAGGCTGCTTCCTGGTGGTGACGAGTGGCACATGCCGGGGGGGCGTGCGTACACTTGTGCCTGGTTCCAGCGCTCTCCTCTGAACTGTGAGCTGTACGGCAACCGCACTAACGTCTACGACGCGAACACAGCCTGCTGTGTGTGTGGGGGTGGCTTGGATGCCAACGAGACAAACGTCCCTGCAACACCGGCACCGCCAACAGCTGCACCTCCCACCTTCACACCGTACGACCCTCAGTGTGAGGACAGGCTGCTTCCTGGTGGTGAGGACTGGCACATGACTTGGGGGAGTTACTACAACTGCACCTGGTTCCAACAGGATCCTCGCAACTGTGAGCTGTACGGCAACCGCACGAATGTCTACGACGCGGACACAGCCTGCTGTGTGTGTGGGGGTGGCTTGGGTGCCAACGAGACAAACACCCCTGCAACACCGGCACCGCCAACAGCTGCACCTCCCACCTTGGCACCGTACGACCCGCAGTGTGAGGACAGGCTGCTTCCTGGTGGTGAGGACTGGCACATGACGTGGGTGAGTTACTACAACTGCACCTGGTTCCAACAGCATCCTCGCAACTGTGAGCTGTACGGCAACCGCATGAATGTCTACGACGCCAACACAGCCTGCTGTGTGTGTGGGGGTGGCTTGGGTGCCAACGAGACGAACACCCCCGCAACACCGGCACCGCCAACTCCTGCACCTCCCACCTTCACACCGTACGACCCTCAGTGTGAGGACAGGCTGCTTCCTGGTGGTGACGAGTGGCAGATGCCGTGGGGGAGTTACTACAACTGCACCTGGTTCAGTAGGAACCCAGACAACTGCAGGTGGTACGGGCAGTTGGTTAACGTCTACGACGCCAACACAGCCTGCTATGTGTGTGGGGGTGGCTTGGATGCCAACGAGACAAACTCACCTGCAACAGCGCCACCGCCAACTCCTGTCCCTCCCACCTTCACACCGTACGACCCTCAGTGTGAGGACAGGCTGCTTCCTGGTGGTGAGGACTGGCACATGCCGTGGGGGGAGTTCTTACAAGTGCACCTGGTTCCAGCGCTCTCCTCTGTACTGTCAGCTGTATGGCAACCGCACTAACGTCTACGACGCGAACACAGCCTGCTGTGTGTGTGGGGGTGGTCTGCCGAACGAGACAAACGTCCCTGCAACACCCGCACCGGCAACTCCCGCACCCGCCACCTACGTGCCCTCCGACAGGTGCCAGGACAGGCTGCTTCCTGGTGGTGAGGACTGGCACATGCCGTGGGGCCGTTACTACACCTGTAGCTGGTTCAGCCGGTATCCGCAGTACTGCCGGTGGTATGGGAATCGTGTGAATGTCTACGACGCAAACACAGCCTGCTGTGTGTGTGGGGGTGGCTTAGGTGCGCACGAGACGAACGCCCCTGCAACACCGGCACCACCGACCCCAGCACCTCCCACACCTCCGACCTTCACACCGTACCGCCCTCAGTGCGAGGACAGGCTGCTTCCGAGCGGTAAGGACTGGCACATGACGTGGGGGAGGTACTACAGTTGCGCCTGGTTCGAGCGTTCTCCTCGGAACTGTGAGCTGTACGGTAACCGCGTGCATGTCTACGACGCGAACACAGCCTGCTGTGTGTGTGGGGGTGGCTTGGATGCGAGCCCCGCTCCTGTGTCTGTCACAGTTCCTATCCCCCCGTCCCACACACCGTGAGACCCTCCGTGCCGACAGGCTGCTTCTTCGTGGGGAGGAAGGCCGCGAGACCTGGAGTTCTGCGGGCTGCTGCAGTTCCAGTGCTCTCCTGGCAACTGTGAGCTCCTTGCCAACTGCCCAGAAATATCTGGCTTTTCGCACTCCAGGAACTGACTGCTGCCTGTCTTTTTTCCACCTAAGGAGAGACTTGTCCTGAGTGAATATTTTAGTTGGCATCGCTTTGGGTGACAATCAGAACCTCCCTTGCCCTGTTGCAATGACTGTGCGCACATTCTGAACAACCTTCACCAGGCAAGACACGTCAGGTTTCACCTGGGCGCACCGGGTTTTAAGCACAAACAACGCCTTATCTTTTTGCATCCCCGCATCGTGCCGCAAGTCTTTCTGACTGCCTTGTGCTTGCCGCACCGCCCCTATTCCCTACCGCTTTTCACCCATTTGCTTTCGATCTGAGGGTGTTGTGGACCCAACTCTCTGGCTGCCATTCATCGTTGTCCCATTCCACTGTTCTGCACCCTGCCCCCTTCCCCCCCCGTTTTCCATTGCTGAGACTTGCCTCAGCACCCACCCACCCCCCTTGTTCCGAACCACCCCAGCACCCCCTCTCATTCCCTACCCCCCCCCTCCGGTAACGTCGGCGTGTCGCGAAAAAGGAAAAGTGAACGCTTCACAGCTGGGATTTCTTTTGGACAAAGTGTTGGAAACTGCAGTGATTGTGATGTGTTGGATACTTGGCGCAGTCCCATGCGGCTGCCAATCACGCCACACTCCCGCGGGCAAATGTGTTTCGTTCCTTCAACAAATTGCACTTCTTACGCACACGACTTTCGTGCGCAAAGTGACCTTGCCTGCCGTGTTCTACACACCACTCCCTTCTGCAGGCAGAGACGTTTTTTTTGGTAAAACACACCCCGTGTGGTAGAGAAAATACGGCAAGAGTCTCGGTGGGTCGGAAGAGCAGATGGTTCCCGCAACAGCTCCCGGGGAGCGGCGGGTATTTCGCATAGGATGCCGGATGTGTGAACACGTTTGTGCGGTTTGCCCTGTGTTGTGTGAACATATGTGTATGTGTGTGTGTATGCTCCACCCAACCCGACACATTTTCTGTACTTCAGACAGGTAAGGTCACTCGACACGCGGGGGGGGGGTTTTTTTGTTGTTTAAGCACACTCGTGTGAGCGGAAAGCGCCCCACCACAGCTGCAACCAAACGTGCTCTATACACTAACCCCACCCTTCATCAGGCTCAGGGTGTGATCAGTTCAGGGTTTTGTGTGTAGAAGCGTCAACGCAACAAACAAAAGGAAATTCATCAGAGCGGTTGTAGCTGTGAAGTGATAGGGCGCTTTGTGTTTTTTCTGCCAGCCGACATCACTAGCGCCAGCGAGAAAAAAAAACGCGTGACGAGTGACGGGTTGAGGTGGAAGCGATCAATGCAAAAATCATCTGAAAGGAAGACTCGAGAGACTGCTGCTGTATTTTCCCGAATACATTGCAAGATGTTATAGGAAATTTTTCAGGATCGGTTTTGAGGAGGCGTTCCGTGCTCTACACTCATCACACCACCACACCTTCATCAGCCAGGAGACTTGTGTATTTCGTCACCAAGAGTTTTTTCGTTGAGGCTTCACACCAAGTCAGACGTCCTTCGCCGTCTTTTCTTGCAAAAGCCCAAGGTTGGGTGTGTGTGTTCAAAAATTCTTGAGTCTCTGATTTGTGTCGGAGGATAGGAAAGGGAAAAGGGGTGAGGTAAACATTCTGAGATCTCAGAGAGAGTGGTTGTACTTGTTGATCGCTTCCACTATCTCGATCACACCCCTTCATGCCAGTTCGTTCACCAAAACACGGGATTTTTTTTTGAACACACACACCCAACCTTGGGCTTTTGCAAGAAAAGACGGCGAAGGACGTCTGACTTGGTGTGAAGCCTCAACGAAAAAACTCTTGGTGACGAAATACACAAGTCTCCTGGCTGATGAAGGTGTGGTGGTGTGATGAGTGTAGAGCACGGAACGCCTCCTCAAAACCGATCCTGAAAAATTTCCTATAACATCTTGCAATGTCTTCGAAAAAAAAATCCCGTGTTTTGGTGAACGAACTGGCATGAAGGGGTGTGATCGAGATAGTGGAAGCGATCAACAAGTACAACCACTCTCTCTGAGATCTCAGAATGTTTACCTCACCCCTTTTCCCTTTCCTATCCTCCGACACAAATCAGAGACTCAAGAATTTCAGCACACTTCAATGTGGGCGGAGAGTGTCGCGTGCTTGTTCGTGCCCTTGTGCTCCTCACTCACGACACCATCATCAGCAGGAGTGTGAGTGTGGAAGCGTCAACGCAAAAAAGAAACCAAAGCAAAAAATGCCGAACAAAGCGCAGTGACACTTTTCCGCACACTCGTGTGACAGGAAGTCACCCACCACAGCAAGCATCCAAACGTGTTCTATACACTCACCCCACCCTTCATCAGGCTCAGGGTGTGATTATCATTTCAGGGTTTGCGTGTAGAAGCGTCAACGCATCAAACAAACACAATACAGGCTAAGAGCGGTTGCTGCTGAATGGTGGTGGAGTGACTTTCCACAACAGGCAGTGCTGGCGCGCTCGACCGGTGCCCGGTCGAATGGATTTGTTCTCCAAATATTTTTTTTGGGGGGAAAGTTGCTGGCCTGGCGCGCGAAGCCCTCCCGCCACCTCGTCGCCGAAAACCGATTACTGGGCTTGTGTTGCTAGGGCGCTGACGAGGGCCAAAGGGGTTGACGCTTTGATTCAGTTCTTGCATTTTGGATGAGGGTGGTTCTTGACGTAGCGCCAACTCAAGATTGTAACACAGTTGCACCTGCTCTTGTGCCGTCTCCAGCCCCCAGTTCGCGTAACAACAAGCATTTTTCACCCGGCTCTCGGACAATTGCCGTGGTTTTCGAATAAACTGGTTGGGAAGCCCTCCCGGTGGGAACTAGGGAGCGCCGCGCCCATCAGCCAACTTGTTTCCCACACATCATACCAATACGATGTAGGCCAAGCAGAGATTGTTCGAGCTCGGACACAACCTGCATACCGGCTGAAGGAATGTCAACACTCTGCGATTCCATTTATTCTCCGGCTTCACGACGCCCCGCCCCCCCCCTCCCCACCCACCAAACCCACCCACCCCCAAGAGCAACTTTGCAGCTTTCGTGGAACAGCAACGGCCCCACTCTGTGCACCGCCGCCTCGATGCCAACCCTTCATGCTTGGGATATCATGGCTTGCCACCACCACACCGTGGGGAGCCCTTGGCCCGGAGATGCAGAACAGAGCGCAAAATCGACACACCCCGTCTGCTGTGTGTGTGGACAGCGGAGGCAGCGCTCGAGCTCGCTCGGTGCGTCCTACACTAAACTAAAAAAAGAGATCTGCTGACAGGCATCCTCTACACACGGCAGACACTCTCTCAGGCTTGCCCCTGGGAATCCCCTCCCAGCGTGCAGCTCTGCAGAGGTGGGTATGTGCGGGGGAGGGAAGCCAAAGCCACGCGATGACTGGTGGCGGACCGACGAACCACCAGAACTGCCCGAGGACCCGGAGGTGCTGAGGGAGCGCGAGCGCAAGGCGAAGAAGCCCAGCCCACACGAGGTGATGGGGATGCTGCAGGGGGGCGGGCTGCGCAGGGTGGACATGGTGGCGAATGAGGTGGAGGATGTGTATGTCCGCGCGCTGTGCAGGGAGCTGCAGAAGCACCCCGTTGAGCGTGTCTACCTCGGTGCCAACCCGTTTGGCGTGGGTGGGTGGGAGGCGGTGATCGGGCTAATCCGGTGCCATCCGACCATCACCCGCTGGTCCCTCGCGAAGACACACATCCCGCGCTGCCTGCGGACGAGTCTGGCGGAGGCGGTGGCAGAGTCGTGCAGCCTCGAGTCCCTCGACCTCGCCTGCTGCACCGGCCTCAGAGGAAGAGGGGCTGCGCTGCTGCACTCTGCGGTGTCGCAGAACACGCGCATCACATGCCTCTACCTTAGGGGCAGCGATGCTCCTGAGGGCCAGGCCCTCACAGTGCAGTCTCTCGCCTCCTCACGCAGAGAAGACGAGGAGGCTGCGGGGGTGGGTTGAAGCGTGTTCAGGGAATGGGTGTGGGGTGTTGGGTGGGGATGCCCGCTTCTTCGCACTGTCGCCACGCGAACCCAAATGTGTGTGGTGTCCGTGTCAGGTCAAAAGAAGATGTGAAAATGTGGGGGACCCCCCTGCCATTCAGGATCGATCCCTTTGGGTGTGGTGGGAGGGGGGGGGGGTGCAGTGCAGCCGTATTTACACTCCGTTGCTGTGCCACGCCACCCTTTGAACAACTTTTTGCCGTGTTTGTAGCGTCCCCCGGTGAGGGGGGGGGGGTCGCTGTTTCTGTGTTCCCCTTGCCGCACGGAGGCATTGCCTTACGCCGCCTCTTCCTCTGTTCCTTTATTGGCGGGTTAGTCTGACACAGAGGGCGGGACCGTGCTGATATGCACGGTCTCCCTTTTTGGCAACCGTGGCAGGCCTTTTCTGCTGAAGCCTCTCCCGCATTATCTTCTCTTCTGTTTCTGAAACCCGGCAGCGCTGGTCCCACTCCTCACGCGCCGCGCCCCAGGCTGGGGGGGCGGGGTAGTGGCGTTTGGCAGAGGGCTCACGTGGCCTGAGGGTGGCACATCCGCAATAAATAGGCAATCACCACCCCACCCCCTCCACTGTGCCTTGCAGAGGATGGCAGGTGTTGGCCCCCCTGCGTGCGTTCCCGTCAGAGAGAATGGAACACACAGAGGGGCCGCACGTTGCAAATGGTGCAGATACTGCCATGTTGCTGCAGTCCCTGCTTCACTAAACACCCACAACGCGGGAGTGGGATGCATACAGGTAGGCCACCTGGACCCTCAAGAACCTCGGTTGGTGCCAGACAGCACAGGTGACCCACCCGCCTTCCGCCCTCTGAGCCAATTACAACACATCCTTACCCCGCCCACCACCCACCACACACACCACATCACTGCAGGAATGCTATTCCACATGCTTGTGGCGGCGTGCCTCGGCACGGCAGTGCTTGCCAGTGACTGGCAGAGTGATGGGAACGTATCAGAGTGCACGGACATGACGCTGCCTGGTGGTAGTGTGTGGTATGACATTGGCGGTCCGCGTTACGACTGCGGCTGGTACTCCGTGCACGTCCGGTGTCAGACATACGGGAACAGCTACCGCAATGTGTTTGTTGCAAACACAGCCTGCTGTGTGTGTGGGGGTGGCTTGGGTGCTAACGAGACAAACTCACCTGCAACACCGGCACCGCCAACAGCTGTCCCGCCCACCTTCACGCCGTACGACCCTCGCTGTGAGGACAGGCTGCTTCCTGGTGGTGAGGACTGGCACATGACGTGGGGGAGTTACTACAACTGCACCTGGTTCCAACAGAATCCTCGGTACTGTGAGGTGTACGGCAACCGCACGAATGTCTACGACGCGAACACAGCCTGCTGTGTGTGTGGGGGTGGCTTGGGTGCCAACGAGACGAACGTCCCTGCACCACCTGCACCAGCAACCCCCGCACCTCGCACCTTCGCACCGTACGACCCTCAGTGTGAGGACAGGCTGCTTCCTGGTGGTGATGACTGGCACATGCCGTGGGGGGGTTACTACAACTGCACCTGGTTCCAGCGCTCTCCTCTGAACTGTCAGCTGTACGGCAACCGCACTAATGTCTACGACGCGAACACAGCCTGCTGTGTGTGTGGGGGTGGCTTGGGTGTCAACGAGACAAACGTCCCTGCAACACCGGCACCGCCAACAGCTGCACCTCCCACCTTCACACCGTACGACCCTCAGTGTGAGGACAGGCTGCTTCCTGGTGGTGAGGACTGGCACATGACTTGGGGGAGTTACGCCAACTGCACCTGGTTCCAGCGCTCTCCTCGGTACTGTGAGTTGTACGGCAACCGCACGAATGTCTACGACGCGAACACAGCCTGCTGTGTGTGTGGGGGTGGTCTGCCGAACGTGACGAGCGTCCCTGCAACACTGGCACCGGCAACTCCCGCACCCGCCACCTACGTGCCCTCCGACAGGTGCCAGGACAGGCTGCTTCCTGGTGGTGAGGACTGGCACATGCCGTGGGGCCGTGACTACACCTGTAGCTGGTTCAGCCGGTCTCCGAACTACTGCCGGTGGTATGGGAATCGTGTGAATGTCTACGACGCGAACACAGCCTGCTGTGTGTGTGGGGGTGGCTTGGGTGCCAACGAGACGAACGTCCCTGCAACACCTGCACCAGCAACCCCCGCACCTCCCACCTTCGCACCGTCCGACCCTCAGTGTGAGGACAGGCTGCTTCCTGGTGGTGAGGACTGGCACATGCCGTGGGGGGGTTACTACAGCTGCACCTGGTTCCAGCGCTCTCCTCTGAACTGCGAGCTGCACGGCAACCGCACTAACGTCTACGACGCGAACACAGCCTGCTGTGTGTGTGGGGGTGGCTTGGGTGTCAACGAGACAAACGTCCCTGCAACACCGGCACCGCCATCAGCTGCACCTCCCACCTTCGCACCGTACGACCCTCAGTGTGAGGACAGGCTGCTTCCCGGTGGTGAGGACTGGCACATGACTTGGGGGAGTTTCGCCAACTGCACCTGGTTCCAGCGCTCTCCTCGGTACTGTGAGTTGTACGGCAACCGCACTAATGTCTACGACGCGAACACAGCCTGCTGTGTGTGTGGGGGCGGCTTGGGTGCCAACGAGACGAACGTCCCTGCAACACCTGCACCAGCAACCCCCGCACCTCGCACCTTCGCACCGTACGACCCTCAGTGTGAGGACAGGCTGCTTCCTGGTGGTGAGGACTGGCACATGACGTGGGGGAGTTACTACAACTGCACCTGGTTCCAGCGCTCTCCTCTGAACTGCGAGCTGTACGGCAACCGCACTAATGTGTACGACGCGAACACAGCCTGCTGTGTGTGTGGGGGTGGTCTGGAGGCTAACCAGACGAAGTCACCTGCACCGCCGGCGCTGGCAACTCCCGCACCTCCCACCTCTGCACCGTACGACCCTCAGTGTGAGGACAGGCTGCTTCCTGGTGGTGAGGACTGGCACATGCCGTGGGGCCGTGACTACACCTGTAGCTGGTTCAGCCGGTCTCCGAACTACTGCCGGTGGTATGGGAATCGTGTGAATGTCTACGACGCAAACACAGCCTGCTGTGTGTGTGGGGGTGGCTTGGGTGCCAACGAGACGAACGTCCCTGCAACACCTGCACCAGCAACCCCGGCACCTCCCACCTTCGCACCGTCCGACCCTCAGTGTGAGGACAGGCTGCTTCCTGGTGGTGAGGACTGGCACATGCCGTGGGGGAGTTACTACAGCTGCACCTGGTTCCAGCGCTCTCCTCTGAACTGCGAGCTGCACGGCAACCGCACTAACGTCTACGACGCGAACACAGCCTGCTGTGTGTGTGGGGGTGGCTTGGGTGTCAACGAGACAAACGTCCCTGCAACACCGGCACCGCCGTCAGCTGCACCTCCCACCTTCGCACCGTACGACCCTCAGTGTGAGGACAGGCTGCTTCCCGGTGGTGAGGACTGGCACATGACTTGGGGGAGTTTCGCCAACTGTACCTGGTTCCAGCGCTCTCCTCGGTACTGTGAGCTGTACGGCAACCGCACGAATGTCTACGACGCAAACACAGCCTGCTGTGTGTGTGGGGGTGGCTTAGGTGCGCACGAGACGAACGCCCCTGCAACACCGGCACCACCGACCCCAGCACCTCCCACACCTCCGACCTTCGCACCGTACAGACCTCAGTGCGAGGACAGGCTGCTTCCGAGCGGTAAGGACTGGCACATGTCGTGGGGGAGGTACTACAGTTGCGCCTGGTTCGAGCGCTCTCCTCGGAACTGTGAGCTGTACGGCAACCGCACTAATGTCTACGACGCGAACACAGCATGCTGTGTGTGTGGGGGTGGCTTGGATGCGAGCCCCGCTCCTGTGTCTGTCACAGTTCCTATCCCCCCGTCCCACACACCGTGAGACCCTCCGTGCCGACAGGCTGCTTCTTTGTGGGGAGGAAGGCCGCGAGACCTGGAGTTCTGCGGGCCGCTGCAGTTCCAGTGCTCTCCTGGCAACTGTGAGCTCTTTGCCAACTGCCCAGAAATATCTGGCTTTTCGCACTCCAGGAACTGACTGCTACATGTCTTTTTTCCACCTAAGGAGAGACTTGTCCTGAGTGAATATTTTAGTTGGCATCGCTTTGGGTGACAATCAGAACCTCCTTTGCCCTGTTGCAATGACTGTGCGCACATTCTGAACAACCTTCACCAGGCAAGACACGTCAGGTTTCACCTGGGCGCACCGGGTTTTAAGCACAAACAACGCCTTATCTTTTTGCATCCCCGCATCGTGCCGCAAGTCTTTCTGACTGCCTTGTGCTTGCCGCACCGCCCCTATTCCCTACCGCTTTTCACCCATTTGCTTTCGATCTGAGGGTGTTGTGGACCCAACTCTCTGGCTGCCATTCATCGTTGTCCCATTCCACTGTTCTGCACCCTGCCCCCTTCCCCCCCGTTTTCCATTGCTGAGACTTGCCTCAGCACCCACCCACCCACCCCCCTTGTTCCGAACCACCCCAGCACCCCCCCTCGCATTCCCCACCCCTCCCCACTGTGAGCTGCACGGCAACCGCACTAATGTCTACGACGCGAACACAGCCTGCTGGTTGTGTGGGGGTGGTCTGGAGGCTAACGAGACGTGTGGGGGTGGCTTGGATGCGAGCCCCGCTCCTGTGCCTGTCACAGTTCCTCGCCCCCCGTCCCACACACCGTGAGACCCTCCGTGCCGACAAGCCGCTTCCTAGTGGGGCCGCGAGACCTGGAGTTCTCCGGCTCACTACCCGCTGTGCCTTGGATGGAGAGTGGACCGTCTCACTCATCCGCACCCCCCCCATCCTTTGATCTGCATGTGTTTCTGGGACCCGCCTCTCTGTCTGCCATTCATCGCTGTCCCGTGCTGCAGTTCTGCACCCTGCCCCCTTCCCCCTGTTTTCTATTGCTGAGACTTGCCTCAGCACCCACCCACCCCCTCCCTTGTTCCCAACCAACCGAGCATCCCCCATCCCCCGTTATGATCCCCTCCCCCCGGTAACCTCGGCGTGTCGCAACAAAGGAAAAGTGAACGCCTCACAGCTGGGATTTCTTTTTACTAGTTACAAGCGACGAAGCGTAGCGAAGTCACGAAGTAACGAAGGAAATCGTACGACTGAAACTTTGGATTAGCACCTCATGCCACTTCACAGGGCCTCAACACAGCCTTGAGACAGCAAGTGTTGCCAGCATGGGCTGGTCAGCTTTACCCTGCCCCGTAGATGGGACACTTCAAGAAGTCAGCGCACTGATATCATCAGTCGTAGGCTGCCCTCATGAACAACCGGCATATGCATTGCATGTGTTCTTACACCACCACAACAAGGCTGACTTGCTCCCAGGTGGTGTGCCCCGATACACCCACCCCGAAGCTTGCCAGCTCTGCATGTGGTTCCTGTGTGTGTCGGCTATGTAGCATCCCTGCCTCGGTGTGTTGTTGCGGTGACGGAGGTCACCACGGTCTGCACCCGGCCCCCTACCCACGCCACCCACCAATTCGCAACATTGTGGAACACTGGCCCGCCGGACAGAACCGCGGGGTTTTCATTTCTGGGGTGTGCACTTGAGACAAGGGGTTGCTACCTGAACAGCATTACACACAGTGGGGGTCTTCGCTACGGGGTGGTCGTCAGTGCATTTTGGTGCATTTCCTGTTGAATTGGCTGAAAACTGAAGAAGTTTGTCGAAGTTTGTCGACCAGCAAAGACCCCCAGTGCCAACGACAAGGATTTTTCACCCGGCTCTCGGACAAGACATCCAGCCTTCGATTCAAGGTTCAGTCGCCACTCCTCACCACACACACCACATCACTGCAGGAATGTTATCCCACATGCTTGTGGCAGCGTGCCTCGGCACGGCAGACATGACGGACGTACCTGCAACAGCGGGTCCGCGAACCGACACACCTCCCACCTTGGCACCTGCTGTGCCGTCCACCCTCACACCGTACGGTCCTCAGTGTGAGGACAGGCTCCTTCCTGGTGGCGACGAGTGGCACATGCCGTGGGGGCGTGAGTACACTTGTGCCTGGTTCACGCGCTTCCCACACTGGTGCAACCCGTATGGAAGACTTATCAATGTCTACGACGGAAACACAGCCTGCTGTGTGTGTGGGGGTGGCTTGGGTGCCAACGAGACGAACACCCCTGCAACAGAGGCACCACCAACTGTTGTCCCTCCCACCTTTGCACCGTACGACCCTCAGTGTGAGGACAGGCTGCTTCCTGGTGGTGAGGACTGGCACATGACTTGGGGGAGTAACTACAACTGCACCTGGTTCCAACAGAATCCTCGGTACTGTGAGCTGTACGGCAACGACAGGAATCTCTACGACGCAAACACAGCCTGCTGTGTGTGTGGGGGTGGCTTGGGTGTCAACGAGACGAACGTCCCTGCAACACCAGGACCGCCAACTCCTGTGCCCCCCACCTACACGCCGCACGACCCTCAGTGTCAGGACAGGCTGCTTCCTGATGGTGAGGACTGGCACAATCCGTGGGGGAGTTACTACAACTGCACCTGGTTCAGGCAGTATCCGCGCTGCAGGTGGTACGGCAACTACACGAATGTCTACGACGCGAACACAGCCTGCTGTGTGTGTGGGGGTGGCTTGGGTGTCAACGAGACGAACGCCCCTGCCACACCGGCACCACCGACCCCAGCACCTCCCACACCCCCGACCTTCGCGCCGTACAGCCCTCAGTGTGAGGACAGGCTGCTTCCTGGTGGTGAGGACTGGCACATGACGTGGGGGAGTTACTACAACTGCACCTGGTTCCAACAGGATCCTCGCAACTGTGAGCTGTACGGCAACTACACGAATCTCTACGACGCAAACACAGCATGCTGTGTGTGTGGGGGTGGCTTGGGTGTCAACGAGACGAACGTCCCTGCAACACCAGGACCGCCAACTCCTGTGCCCCCCACCTACACGCCGCAGGACCCTCAGTGTGAGGACAGGCTGCTTCCGAGTGGTGAGGACTGGCACAATCCGTGGGGGAGTTCTTACAACTGCACCTGGTTCAGGCAGTATCCGCGCTGCAGGTTGTACGGCAACCACACGAATGTCTACGACGCGAACACAGCCTGCTGTGTGTGTGGGGGTGGCTTGGGTGTCAACGAGACGAACGCCCCTGCCACAGCGGCACCACCCACCCCAGCACCTCCCACACCCCCGACCTTCGCGCCGTACAGCCCTCAGTGCGAGGACAGGCTGCTTCCTGGTGGTGAGGACTGGCACATGACGTGGGGGAGTTACTACAACTGCACCTGGTTCCAACAGGATCCTCGCAACTGTGAGCTGTACGGCAACTACACGAATCTCTACGACGCGAACACAGCCTGCTGTGTGTGTGGGGGTGGCTTGGGTGTCAACGAGACGAACGTCCCTGCAACACCAGGACCGCCAACTCCTGTGCCTCCCACCTACACGCCGCACGACCCTCAGTGTGAGGACAGGCTGCTTCCGAGTGGTGAGGACTGGCACAATCCGTGGGGGAGTTACTACGACTGCACCTGGTTCAGGCAGTATCCGCGCTGCAGGTTGTACGGCAACCACACGAATGTCTACGACGCGAACACAGCCTGCTGTGTGTGTGGGGGTGGCTTGGGTGTCAACGAGACAAACGTCCCTGCAACACCGGCACCGCCAACTCCTGCACCTCGCACCTTCGCACCGTACGACCCTCAATGTGAGGACAGGCTGCTTCCTGGTGGTGAGGACTGGCACATGACTTGGGGGAGTTACTACAACTGCACCTGGTTCCAACAGAATCCTCGGTACTGTGAAGTGTACGGCAACCGCACGAATGTCTACGACGCGAACACAGCCTGCTGTGTGTGTGGGGGTGGCTTGGGTGTCAACGAGACGAACGCCCCTGCCACAGCGGCACCACCCACCCCAGCACCTCCCACACCCCCGACCTTCGCGCCGTACAGCCCTCAGTGCGAGGACAGGCTGCTTCCTGGAGGTGAGGACTGGCACATGACGTGGGGGAGTTACTACAACTGCACCTGGTTCCAACAGGATCCTCGCAACTGTGAGCTGTACGGCAACTACACGAATCTCTACGACGCGAACACAGCCTGCTGTGTGTGTGGGGGTGGCTTGGGTGTCAACGAGACGAACGTCCCTGCAACACCAGGACCGCCAACTCCTGTGCCCCCCACCTACACGCCGCACGACCCTCAGTGTGAGGACAGGCTGCTTCCTGCTGGTGAGGACTGGCACATGACTTGGGGGAGTTACTACAACTGCACCTGGTTCCAACAGGATCCTCGCAATTGTGAGCTGTACGGCAACCGCACGAATGTCTACGACGCGAACACAGCCTGCTGTGTGTGTGGGGGTGGCTTGGGTGTCAACGAGACAAACGTCCCTGCAACACCAGGACCGCCAACTCCTGTGCCCCCCACCTACACGCCGCACGACCCTCAGTGTCAGGATAGGCTGCTTCCGAGTGGTGAGGACTGGCACAATCCGTGGGGGAGTTACTACAACTGCTCCTGGTTCAGGCAGTATCCGCGCTGCAGGTGGTACGGCAACCACACGAATGTCTACGACGCGAACACAGCATGCTGTGTGTGTGGGGGTGGCTTGGATGCGAGCCCCGCTCCTGTGCCTGTCACAGTTCCTCTCCCCCCGTCCCACACACCGTGAGACCCTCTGTGCCGACAAGCCGCTTCCTAGTGGGGCCGCGAGACCTGGAGTTCTCCGGCTCACTACCCGCTGTGCCTTGGATGGAGACTGGACCGTCTCACTCATCCGCACCCCCCCATCCTTTGATCTGCATGTGTTTCTGGGACCCGCCTCTCTGTCTGCCATTCATCGCTGTCCCGTGCTGCAGTTCTGCACCCTGCCCCCTTCCCCCTGTTTTCTATTGCTGAGACTTGCCTCAGCACCCACCCACCCCCTCCCTTGTTCCCAACCAACCGAGCATCCCCCATCCCCCGTTATGATCCCCTCCCCCCGGTAACCTCGGCGTGTCGCAACAAAGGAAAGGTATCCGCTTCACAGCTCGGCGAATTATGTTTCTCTCAACAAGGTATTGAGGCGGAAATGCAGCGCTAGAGGAAGTGCTAGGTGCTTGCCGTCACACACAGTCTTATGCGCCTGCAATCACACACTAACACTTCCGCAGCCAAAATTGTCTGTGTGTGTCGTGCGATCAACGATAAACTTGTAAATACTGTACTTTCCGTTTGCTTCACTCACTCGTAGCTGGGAGACATGAAAAAGAGAAAAGAGAAACCCCTGTTGTTTTGTTGACCGCTTCCACCTGTTCTCGTTTACCTTTCGTATTTCTTCACGAATAATCCTGAAAGAATCCAGCAATATTTGCTTTATTTTTCAAACATTCAAACCACTGCGTAGCTTTGGGTCTTGGAAGAAGTTATGATGCTAGGGACTGGCGTGATCACTTCTGGTTGTTTTTATCAACTGAGAGCCGTCCAGATTTGTTCTGATGAACATTTCCCGGACAGTGTGTTGGTCCGTTCGGATAACTTCACACCCGCCTGACGGGCTGTGGAGGTGTTCAGCGTTTGAAGATTACCAACTGTTGTTGATATCGTGCTCTCTTGAGATTCATCCTTGTTGCACGAGTCTTTTTTTCCCAGCTTGTCAAGGAAATGCGATCGTGGGGGAAGTGCTGGGTGCTAGAGCCGTGGCACACAGTCTCACGCGCCTCTGCATCACGCACCACACTTCCCGCAGACAATGGGGTTTTCCATGTCTTTCGTGCCCCTCAGGAAACACGTTTCCGAGTGAAACAGTGCGGTGCTGGGAAGGATCTCTGGCTGTCTACGACCCAAACCGCACTCACCACTCAACATAAGCGTCTCCTTAACCTGTATGTGTGATCCCTCCCGTCATCTCGTATGGGCTGGTTACCTTTTTCGTGCCCACACATGGGGGTCCTCGCTACCAGCCACTGCTGGTCACAGCTCGTCAGTCAGTGAGGGGGAGCGGGCTGCTGCTCACTGTTTCTCACTCAGTCACATCTGGTAGCGAAGGCACTCATGGGATACCTCTGATAGCCTCACCTCTTCCCGGCTCGAGCGACACAAGATTCGCATGGTCGAGAACAGTTCCAGATGCGGTAGGTGAGGTCAGCCACGGACTGATTGCATCTGTTGTGGGCTGCCAGCACGAACAACCGGCATATGCATTGCATGCGTTCTTACACCACCACAACAAGGCTGACTTGCTCCCAGGTGGTGTGCCCCGATACACCCACTCCGAAGCTTGCCAGCTCTGCATGTGGTTCCTGTGTGTGTCTGCTATGCAGCATCCCTGCCTAGGTGTGTGTGTTTGAGGTGACGGAGGTCAACACAGTGAACACTGCACCCCACCCACCCCCCCCCCCCTTTTGATTGCGTTATTTGCTTGCTTGTGGGGGGGGCATTCTTCGGGGGGGGGGCTCAGCACACTTCACCCTCACCCTCACCCCCCCCCCCCCCTAGGGCTAAGTTGGCGTGATACGTGATACGTATCACGTATCAGATACGTATCACGTATCACGATTCGCGTCTCGCGTATCACTGCATGGGGTCAGTGTTTCGGTCCCCGTACCCAGGAGCCAGCAGATCGCCTTTCAGGGGGTCTGGGGGGCGGAGCCCCCCAGCCGCCGGAGGCCACGGTAGTGAACATAGGTTCTCAGGCTGGCTTCAGTCAAGCACTGACCAAATTCGGTGGGCCATTGGGACAACAGTTCGGAATCGCCCTGCTCCCTGGGCCCCAGTGGGCCCAGGGGGGCGGGGGCAGATCAGAAATATTCTTGGTCGGGCAGGCTGGCCAGGCCCTACCAAGGTTTCGGACTGAAACTAAATAGGTGGGGCAGCTGCCCTACCTGCCTGGCCAGGCACGAGATCACTGAACACCTTATCCGGACGCCGTATCGGATACGTGTCGAGAAAGGGGCTCGGCGGCACGCCTGCCGTATCAGCGCCGTTGCCGTATCGGATACGTATCACGTATCGCCCCCGCCAAAAATGTGCTCTGAAACGCGTATCATGCCAACTTAGCCCTACTGGGGGGGGCTAAATAGAAGACCCCCCCTTGTAATAGGCGTATAAACGCTTTTTTTGGGGGGTTTTCAAAACCCAAAATTTTGGGCAATTTTTGCAGTGGGTGGCCAAATACAAGGGGGTGGCCGAATACAAGGGGGGGGGTCTTGTATTCGGCGGTCCGTGATTTTTCCCAATTTTAGCGAATTTTGCTCCAGGTGACCTCGTGGAATCGCGATTTTCGCCTTCCATTGCACTATTCGGAATCCGTGCGAATCGTGGTGGGGTCATTTTGTGGGTGGTGGTGTCAAGTTTCACCCATGAAATGTGGGTCTGGTTTGGCTCCTGATAATGGGAGGATATTCCCAGGAGTCAACCACCTGCAGGGACCCCCACACTGGTGTCCAAAACCCTGTTCTTTTGAATGTTTGGATTCCGTGCGGATCGCAGTGGGGTCATTTTGACCATGGGGTGCCTGTTAGGACTGAAAAAACAGGCTGAAAATTTGAAAATTGACCAAAATTCACGGACCGCCGAATACAAGACCCCCCCCCTTGTATTCGGCCTAAAATTTTCTGGATTTCGAATTTCCAGACCCCCCCCTTCTATTCGGCCACCCCCTTCTATTTAGCCCCCCCCCCAGTAGGGGGGGCTAATTCAACCCAAAAAACGGGAGTAAACCCCACTTTTTCAGGGAGCACCCCTAAACATGAAATCAATGCTACAAACCGACCCAAACCAGTCCAGAAACGTGTTTCTGGGGGGTTTTGGTGACCTGTGTGGCCCAGAGAGGCCCAGAAACGCGATTTTTTTCAGTTGGCACAGATGTGGTACCAGATGCGGTACCTGAATGGCCCGAGAAAAACAGCCGGCGGGCACTCCTTTCTGCAGGCACTGCGGCTTGACGTCATATGTCACCATTGCATCAATGTAGTCATGATTGAGCCACTTCGATAGTGTTCCGCCCCCTTCACAGTTTTTAAGATCGGCAAGGTGTGTTTATCGTCGTTGGCGTGCCACCGTACCTTTTTCACGTACCCCAATGCTGGCTGGCACGACATGAACTGCGCCAGCCACTCCGGTGCATCTCCCGGAGGAGGGAGACGAGCTTATCCTCGAGAAGGAAAACGTTCTCGATCCGAGTGGCGCTCAGCTCGCCAGCAGGTTCCTTGTCATTTGCCTTCAATTATTTGAGGGCGTAGCCGCCCCATTAGAATGGCAAGGGCCGCTAGTTGATTACTCTCAATGAGAGCAGGGCATCAAGGGCTCACTTTGGGGGATATCGAGGTCGCTGAGTTGTTGCCACCTCTGAATGGCGTCGGAACGGACAAACCCTCTGAGCAGCGTCCTGCTTCCGCCCATAGTGCGTGCCCATCATCTCCGGAACCTCAATCTACAAGGGATACCAACCTTCTCAGTGCAAATACGAGTGCACTTTGGCCTCTGCCCCCACCTCGCGGTGCTGCTTGTCGCCCCTCGGTACATGGTGCTGTCACATCGATCCGCGTCATCAAGTAGAGCTTGACCGATGAACCATTCGGTTGCTTCGACCACAGGTTTCGCTGTATGTTGCAAGCAGCCGCTGTAAACTGGCACAGCACCGGTACCACATCTGTGCCAAAAAATTGGAGACGCAAAAAATGAGCTTTCCGGGCCGAATTTGGGCCTATTTCGGGCAGATACCGGATTTCCGGGGTGATATGGGGTGTTTCTGGCCTTTTGGTGCCCTTGGGGGCCTCTCTGCGGCGAAGTTGAAAATTTGGGTTTACTCCCGGTTTTAGCCCCCCCCCCCCCTACTGGGGGGGGCTAAATAGAAGACCCCCCCCCTTGTAATAGGCGTATAAACATAGTGTCATAACGGCCGTCATGGAGGGAGTGGATTTTCTGAGAATTCACTACCTCAGTTCCCGCTACCGAAATATAAAAACGGCCGTTTTCATGTTTTGTTGGCGAAAAAACGGCCGTTTTTTTCCCCCTCCTATTTTCCTTTGGAGATTCGCCTCCTGCTTACCGTACCGAGCTGAGGAAACACACTTGACAACTCCCTGTTGCCTGCACATGACATTGGGCACTGCGATTCTCTGTCGACTGTACAAAGAAAAATGGCTTCCGCCCTGCCTGTCGCTCGACAAGCAGCAGACACCCGAGAGCAGAGAGGAGTGTAGCAGCCCGGTTCGCCCCCGGGTTGTCCCAGAAATCCAGCACACCCTCGGAACGTGGTGGCCTAGTCGTAGATCACCCAGGCCCTGCTCGTGACCTCCCCGAAACAGAGGGGAGGTGGCACCGGAGTTCTGACACCCCTACGACTCGTGCGGCCGTACGCGCTCGGGCACAGACGGCGGACCGCAAACCAGAAGGACTTCCCTGACTCCGTGCCGTCCCACCTTCTGCGCATGCGGTCGCCAGCCCAGGCCAGCTCCCCTGCCAGGGGCACGGGGGGGTCGTACTTCCCCACCTCAGACACTTTCTCGATGACATTCTCAATGTCGGTGTACACTGCGTCGACAGGGGCACGCCGTTGGCACACCCAGCTGCGCATCGCAGTACTTCTGGAGCAGCGATGCGAGGGGTGCCGTCAGGCGGACGGCGGCCTGCAGGTGGGACTCGAGCCCAGCGATTTCGTGGGCATCTCTGCCAACCGCAGAAGCGACGCACACGTAGCAGGGCCGCTGTCCTGCAGCGGGCCCGGAAGATTGTATAAATGCCCGGGGACGTGGTGCAAGGTGCAGATCCACTCAAGCGGTGCAGGTAGTGTGTGTCGGAGAGAAGCGGGATCGCACGGCCGGTGGTGCCGTCTTGCTCGCCTGCTTCTCCCTCTCAGCTGCGTCAGAGATGTGGCACAGCACATCCTTCAGCGCCAGTGCGGTCGTGAACCCATCCAGCTGGTGCTGCATATTGCCCGGGATGATCGCCCGTGCCTTCGGGAGTAAATCAGCGAAGGCGGTGTCCTTCTCATCCGGGGTGCTGTCGCCGAGATCAAGGGAAAGCTCTGTCGGAAGAGCCCTGATGCCAGTGAGCGACACCCACCTCTGCCTGCACGGTCATCCACGACACACGTGCCTAGATTGGCCGCAACCATGTTCAGCCCCTCCTCGGGACACACTTATTGACAGCATCATGCACCATGCCAGCCGGTGATCCGGTGAACAACGCACCCCGGGCGATCCGAAGTTGCAAGCCTGCCACTGAGGGTATCGCACTCCGACAGCGCCAGCTGTTTCCCTGGCTCTGCACTTTCAACGCTGCGTTCTTCTTCTTCTTGATATGGCGCGGTCCGGCAAAGTGGTCCACGAAGTCTGAACTCTTCGCATCATACTTGAAGGCGCGCTCACAATGCTTGCTGCAGGGTATCCCTTGCAGTGGGGAGGCACTCCTGGTGGTGGGATCTCGCCTGCTGACCCACGCCCCATACAAAATTCCCAGGTAAAAAAAACGGCCGTTTTTTAAAATGCTGAAAATCAGCGGCCGTTTTTGCAAGTCCACAAAATACAAGGGATTTTTTAAAACGGCCGCTATGCAACCATGTATAAACGCTTTTTTTGGGGGGTTTTCAAAATCCAAAATTTTGGGCAATTTTTGCAGTGGGTGGCCAAATACAAGGGGGTGGCCGAATACAAGGGGGGGGGTCTTGTATTCGGCGGTCCGTGATTTTTCCCAATTTTAGCGAATTTTGCTCCAGGTGACCTCGTGGAATCGCGATTTTCGCCTTCCATTGCACTATTCGGAATCCGTGCGAATCGTGGTGGGGTCATTTTGTGGGTGGTGGTGTCAAGTTTCACCCATGAAATGTGGGTCTGGTTTGGCTCCTGATAATGGGAGGATATTCCCAGGAGTCAACCACCTGCAGGGACCCCCACACTGGTGTCCAAAACCCTGTTCTTTTGAATGTTTGGATTCCGTGCGGATCGCAGTGGGGTCATTTTGACCATGGGGTGCCTGTTAGGACTGAAAAAACAGGCTGAAAATTTGAAAATTGACCAAAATTCACGGACCGCCGAATACAAGACCCCCCCCCTTGTATTCGGCCTAAAATTTTCTGGATTTCGAATTTCCAGACCCCCCCCTTCTATTCGGCCACCCCCTTCTATTTAGCCCCCCCCAGTAGGCCCCCAGATGTCCATACAAAAAACTGTAATTTTTTTTGGAATATTCAGGTCCGGCGGTCAACAGTGCAAAACCACCCCCAGACCCACCCCAGATATGAATTTCCGGAGGTTTTTACCCACTTTTGGGCCCACCAACCCTCATCTTTGGCCATTTTTCGGCTTTTTTCAGCCATTCTGGGGTGAATCCCGTTGCAGGGTCAATTTTGGGTAAAAATGTGCATTTTAACGCACTTCTACTGGTCCTAGAGGCCCTGGATGGGATACGATGTACCCCAGGGATGCCTCGGGTACGTTTTTCACCCGAAAACCACCCGAAATCGTCAGCTGATTGAGGGTGTGATATGAGGGTTCTATCCAACAAGGATATCAAGGCGGCACTTTCAAAGTCCTGCCAAGGACAGCGCCACGTGGGTGTGTGCTTCTGATATATGTTATGTCATCATGTGAACCCTCCCCAGCGTGTGCCAACATCCCTGACACGCTCACGAAAAGCATGACACGGAGAAAACAGGTGCCGAAACAACCTGCCGAGCACACGGGTGGTGCCACGTTGATCCACGCAGCGATCTCCCATGACAGGAAGCCTTGTCGCCACGGCAGAGTCGCCGCAGACTGTGGGAGAGGTGTCGCCAGTCACCTTGAGGTTGCAGTGTGTCATCAGGCTAAGACCCGTGCCCTCTTCACCTCCCCTGTTAGGTTGCTCCCATATCGTTGCCTGCTTTGGGGCCTGAAGGACATAGGGGTCCAGCAGGCACTTGAGCATCGCAAGGCATGAGTGGCTGTTTCAAACTCCTGGTGCAAGCACCCGTCATGGTCTGGGGAAGCCCTCCCAGGTAGTTTAACGTCTTGCCCAGGACAACCCTTCTACTGGTCCTAGAGGCCCTGGATGGTATACAATGTACCCCAGGGATGCCTCGGGTACGTTTTTCACCCGAAAACCACCCGAAATGGGGTCTAGTTGCCCCAATTCTGACATTTTTTCATAAAAAATAGGGGATTCGCCCATGTGGGGTAACAGTCCCAATTTTATGAAAAAAATGTCAGAATTGGGGCAACTAGACCCCATTTCGGGTGGTTTTCGGGTGAAAAACGTACCCGAGGCATCCCTGGGGTACATTGTATACCATCCAGGGCCTCTAGGACCAGTAGAAGCACGTGAAAATGCGTATTTTTACCCAAAAAAGGGCCCTGCAACATCGTTGCAGGTTCCCTTTTTTTGGGTAAAAATACTGGTATGGCTAAAACCCACTTTTTCGGTGACCCAAAAAGTACCTAAGAAGTACCCAAATTTGGCTTTTTTTAAGGGGGGGTGTCAAAACTTATTTTCTGCCGGTTTCAGCCTGGATTTGTGGTCAGAGGCACCCCATGGCCAAAATGACCCCACCACGATCCGCACAGATCCCAAACGTTCAAAAGAACGGGGTTATGGAAAATTCGTGAGGGGGGTCCCGCTGGCTGGGGTGGGGCGGCGAGCTGCCTGCCGGGTGGCGACCTCACACACCCTGCACCTGCACCGCCATCCTATACTGTCCTGCCATCCCTGCACTGTCCCGCCAGCCTATGCTGTACCGCCAATCCTGTTGTTCGAGCATGCCGTAGTACACGGCTCTCTCGCCTCTGCCACATGTGGCCAACAGCACAGTGTGTCGGCTTGCGACCTGCACTGCCACCTGCACCTGCGACCTCATGGATTCCAGTGCAGTGAAGACGAAGTCCGTGTGTGCGCCAACTATGCGGCACATGACCCCGCCTTCGCCGCATTCATCGCAAGATAATGTCCGCATGTAATCAAGGTGTCTGGGCTACTGTGGCAAAAAGCTTCGAACGGCCGCTTCTGCACCACTGCGGCCGCCTGTTGTTCCCTCTCGCAGCTCGTTGACGGCGACGATACCGTCCTCGATTTCCTCCTGCGCTTCTTTCGTGAAGTTGCAAATAGGGATACGAAGACGTACGAGGCTGTGATGGAGTTGGAAGGGGACCGCGAGACTGTGCGGAGGATGGGAATCTGCTTCGCGCACCTCGTGTACCCCTGCATTCTGTTTGTGTCACGGTTCTCGAAGAGCGAGGCCCAGGCAAGTGACACTTGCCAGCTCGGGTTCTCCTCGGAGTTGTTCCGCTTCCTCGCCTGGCGCTTGTGGCAAGCGGAGGCGAATGCAGAGGACGGGTACCTCCGCTGGCTCCAGAGCTGGAGAGATCACCAGGAAGACTGCTTCGGCCAGTCCCTGTGCCTCTCGTTCGAGTCTGCAACGTGCACACTGAAGGGCAGTGTTCCCGAGGAACTGGCGATGACTATGGAAAATGCATGTACAATTGCTTGCACTGTAAATTTTGACTATCCTCCTCGCCGCACAGGTGTCAGAGGACAGTGATCTGAGTAGGTACCGCACCAGGTACTACCCCCCGGTACCCCCCGGGACTTCGAAAATCCAGACTTGGGTCCCAGCCCAAAAATTCTCAGAAATTAGGAATTTCCGGATCAATTCCGGCCAGTAGTGTGGTCATTTTGCTCTGGGAGATGAGTTTGGTTGGTCGCAAATTTTTTTGACCTCACGTCCGAAGTACCCCCCCGCCATTTTTCATTTTGGGCAGGTCCACATTTCCTAAGGAAAATTGGAAAAAAATTGATTGGCCAAAAACTCATCTCCCAGAGCAAAGTGACCCCACCACAGCTCTGAAAAACGCCGGAAATGCAAATTCCGCGAAACTGAAAACGACCATTTTGGGGGTACCAGGGGGTACTACCCCCCGGTACCTGGTACGGTACCTACTCAGATCACTGCAGAGGAACAGTTGAACGAGGTTGTCCCCACTCTTCTCGCTGAATCTGGTGTCGCCAAATACTATGGTGCCCAGGGCATCTCGAGGGGTTCGACCCTCTGCCCCAAGGTATACAAGGCCGACGCTGAGAAGTTTCTCCGCACATCCATCCACCGTTTTGCTTCCGGTTGCTACTCCGAGTACAAGAGATACTCCCAGTCCACGGAAGGGATGGCTGCAGAGAGAACAGGCGCACTGGGACCTGCGGTCCTGGAAGGGGTCTGCGGCAGGATGCGGAGGGTGTTGATGATGAATGGGGTCGCTATCCGGGATGGTGTCCTCCGCGCCAAGCTCTGTTGCATGCAGCATTGGGTTGATGGCACCTCTCCAGGTGTCACAGAGGCCCAGATCTCTTCTCTGGGGGAAAGCTGGAGGCGGTGCAGGAGAGGAAGCTCCGTATTGGCAAGCTGCGACTTGCGGAACTCGAAGTCGCGAGGATTGCAGACAATAACGCATCTGAACGCAAGCGCAAGCGGACTGCCTTGATTGACAGTATTTGCATTGTATTCCACTGTGAATCTGAGACTGTGATGTGTCGTGGTTAAAGGGGGTGTTGGTGCAGCAAGCCCTGGCACGCGGGATCCTCAACTGCCAGAGTAAAAACAAACCCGCTATTCTTGAACTCATTGAGAGTATGGACCGGTGTTTTACTCTGTCGGAACTGAGGGAATATGCGGAGGCGAGGGAACTCGTAGTCCGCCCAGAGTGGCAGGAAGAGTTACTCGCGAAGCTTCAGGACCACGACACGGAACACATCGAGATTCCAGCGGTTGAAGAAGGAGAGTAGAGCGTAGACGGTCCAGAGGCTGGAGTAAGTCAGTAGAGCCGTAGAGAGTGCGGGTGCCACAGCCCCAAAACCCTCCCCTCACTTCCTGCCTCCCTGCGTCCCTTTTTGTTGTAACCCTCAACCAGCAAAGTGCCCCTGAACTGATCTCCCACTCCTCTCCTCCCAGCATTCACAGGCACAACTGCCTGAACCAGACCCGCATTTCACGGGTGAAGTTTGTCACCTAGACCACAAAAATGACCCCACTACGATCCGCGCGGAGTCCAAAAAGTACAATGGGGGAAGAATATCACGATTCTGGGAGGTCGAATTTTTCCACCCAAGAAAATAAGTTTTGACACCCCTCCCCCTTTTTCGGTGACCCAAAAAGTACCCAAGAAGTACCCAAATTTGACTTTTTTTTGGGCGTCAGCCAGACCAAATACGCATTTTCACGTGCTTCTACTGGTCCTAGAGGCCCTGGATGGTATACAATGTACCCCAGGGATGTCTAGGGTACGTTTTTCACCCAAAAAACACCCAAAATGGGGTCTAGTTGCCCTACTTTCGACATTTTTTCATAAAAATTGGGGCTGTTACCCCCACACGGGCGAATCCCCCATTCTCACAGTTTTTTCAAAATATCGGACCGATTTTGGGCAATTCGGTGTAGAAAACCTGTTCCAACAGGCCCATACACCCCATTTTAGGGCATACCCAGTGGTTTCTGGGTGGTTATAGGGTTGCAGGGTGCCTCCAACATGGTTGCATGGTGCTTGCAGGGTGGTTGCAGGGTCCTTTTTTTGGGTAAAAATACGCATTTTAAGATGATTCTACTGGTCCTAGAGGCCCTGGATGGTATACAATGTGCCCCAGGGATGTCTAGGGTACGTTTTTCACCCGAAAAACACCCGAAATGGGGTCTAGTCGCCCCGATTTTGTCATTTTTTCATGAAAATCGGGATTTTGCCCAAAATGGCCAAACCCCCCTTTTTTTACCGTTTTTTCAAAAATTCGGACCGAAAATGGGCGACTCAGTGTGAAAAACCGGTTTCATTGGGTCCCCAGACATATTTTTGAGGCGGGTACACCCATATTAGGTGCCAATAACCCTTGTTTGGGGTCGGAAAAATTTTTATTACAAAATTTTCCCATACATCTGGGGGCCTACCCCCCCCCACCCCCCCTCCCTCTCCCCCACACCACACACACCGCACAGCGGGAGGTCTCACAGGACACACACACACCCCACCCCCCACCCCCTCCCCCGACTGAAAACAACCAGAATTTGGGGGTCAGCCACCACCTAACCTCCTCTCTTCCCCCCCCCTCTCTTTCCCCCGCCCCGATGCCCGGCCCGCGCAACAGGTCGCAGTCTGTGTCCCCCGCGACACCGCCGCCGCCACCCCAAGCCCAGGATGGCAACGAAACCGCAACAGCCACCCCCGCTGCCGCAGCAGCGGCACCGGCACCCACCCACAAGCCTAAGAAGAGCCTCCTGTGGGCATACATCTGCTGCGTCTTTGGGTGGTGGTTCGGGGCACACCACTGGTACCTCGAGAGGAACAGCCAGGCCTTCCTCTATATGGTGTCGGGGGGCGGCCTCATCGCAGCGTCTGTTCTGGACCTCCTGCTGCTGCCTTGGTACGTCAGGCACGCCAACCGCGACTGGGCTGCGGAGGAGTCGGAGCCGAAGCAGGGGGCCCTGATGGCGCTGCTGCGGTTTGGCTTCTACCTCTTTGTGGCATACTTCTTCGAGGCGATGCTGAAGAAGATGGCAGGCCCGCTCCACGCCAGCGCCGCAGGGACCGCGATCGGCATCCATGTCCTTCTCTTGGGGAGAGGCACACTGGCCTTCCCCTCCTTCAAATCCCTCGCCCTCGTCGCGCTGCTCTGCGCCTTTGTGTGGAACACCGAGGATGACGAGGACCCGCACAGCCCCTGGATGACAGATGTGCGTGTGAAAGTGCTCTTCTGCCTGCGCGCCCTCCTCGGGAGCTGCCAGGGCGTGCTGCCCAACACGACTCCTTCTGTCGGGAGGAGGTCCCGCCTGTTCCGCTTCGTCATGTTTGTCGCCGCCATCGCCATCACCGCCTTCGGGACGAACTACATCTCGCTGTCGAAGAAGGAGACGGGCGAGGTGACAACCCTCGGCGCGACGCTCGCCGAGCTGGGCGATGCCCTGTGGGATGTGGGGGAGAAGGCGAAGCACATGGGGTGGCAGAACTTCGCGCGGCAGCTGTGGGATGCTCTTGTGGCTGCCTTCAGCAGCAACGAAGAGGAGACGGCGCTGAGCGCGCTGGGTCTCGTGAAGGGTGAGGTGACGATGGACGAGATAAAGGTTGCCTTCAAGAAGCTGAGCCGCAAGTTCCACCCCGATGCGCCTGGGGGGAGTCGTGAGAAACAGCAGGAGATTAACAGCGCCTTCGCTGTCCTGAAAAAAGTATGCTGCTGCTGATTTGTTGTTGTATCCGGGTTTGGCGCACAAACAAGATCACTTTATTCAGGATATTTGGGAAGTATTTTTCTGCTGCCTTCTCGCTGTCTGGTGTTGTTCGTAACTCGAAACAGGGGCAAGTTGGGGCTGATTTGTTGCTTCCTTTGCAAAAGGCCTGTACCACTGCCTCCTCCCTCTTCCCCTCAAAAAGACACTGAAACAAGGCAGTGCAAACCCACCGCTGCTGTGCAGCACGCTCATGATCTACGAGTGCTTGGACCAACACGTGCCGAACTTCCACGTTACCATCGTGTATTATCCCTACCTTCCCTGAGTCGACGGCTTTGGCACGGAAGCTAGTCAGCACCTCTTTTCATGACTCTTCCAGTCTTCCGCCCCCGCAACACTCGGGCGACGGGGGCGGCCGGCGAAACCCCCCCCCCCCCCGTGTGAACTTTCCCCCCGGGTTGCACGTGGCCCTCGTGGCCCCCCTCTCGGCCTGCGTCCCGCGATGCTTCCGCCTTGTCGAGTGCCTCGCGACCCGACCCATCACCTTGTGTGTCTTGAGGCCCCCCGCCTTCGAATGAGCCGGGAGAAGGTGTCTCCCTGCAGAGCAGACCCCATATGACACACATGGCGTACTTCCGTTTGCGTTGCCACGCCATGCACCACACCACACCACCCTTTGACAACAGTATTACTGAGATGCGATCGCGCGAGCTTCTTCTCTCCACACCTCGCGTGTGGGGTATATCCCGGCGATGTCTCAAACACCAACAGAAGCTGTTTGCCCCTTGTGAGTGCCGGTCTGTGTTAGCACAAGGCACAAACTTCTGCTCCATCGGACTCAGCCTTCTCTGGAAGCAGGGAAGGCGCGTGTGAGGGGGTGGGGTGCAGAGGGGGAGGGGCCAATGGAAGACAAGCTGGTTTATTCAGCCTTTCATCTTCTCTCGCCCCCCCCCCCCCCCGCTTTCGAATCTCTCAGCAAAACAAATCGGGGAACACAAGCGGTCACCTCTCTGGTGCGGTGCGGCTGCGGCGGTTACCGATCCCAAAATATAACACGACGAGAGCAGAGCAGTGATGTGCGTGCTCCGTGCATGTCAGCATGTGTGTTGTCAGCAGTTGTCTAGATGCTCTATCGGTGAAAACGATACACAGGACGAATGAATGGCGTATGAAATTTCTCAGAAGGGAAGAAGGGTCAAGCGGGGTACTGCGCACTGCACGCAAAAAAAAGAAGCGGTGCACATTTTTTTTCTGTCTCTGCCAGAAGCCACAGGCAGCAGGTCTCCTGATGTTGATCCAGTCCCCCGCGTCACATGCCATGCACACAAGGGCACCCCCCACACACCCCCCTGTGCCACACACAAACAGCCCTTCTTTCTTATCACTGGCATTGCTGCAACTCGTCTCCTTGTCTTCGTGTATCTGGAAGTATCAAATACAACTCTCGCAGGTTGCGAGTCTCGTAGTATGTAAGATCCCACTGAGTCCACCCTAATTTAGGGTGGGCTTTCGGGTAGTACACGCACAAATTTTTTTGGCTCAGCCATACCTACTGGGGGGGGCTAAATAGAAGGGGGGGGTCAAATACAAGGGGGGGGGGCCTATTAGAAGGGGGGGGTCTGAAAATTCGAAATCCATAAAATTTTTCGCCGAATACAAGGGGGGGGGGCTTGTATTCGGCGGAAGCCGAATTTCAGCCAAATTTCAAATTTTCAACCGGTTTTTCCAGTCATAACAGGCACCCCATGGTCAAAATGACCCCACTGCGGTCCGCACGGAATCCGAACATTCAAAGGAACGGGTTTTTGGACACCAGTGTGGGGGTCCTCGCAGGTTGCTGACTCCCGGGAATATCCTCCCATTATCAGGACCCAAACCAGACCCACATTTCATGTGTGATACTTGGCACCTCCACCCACAAAATGACCCCACCACGATCCGCACGGATTCCGAATAGTGCAATGGAAGGCGAAAATCGCGATTCCACGAGGTGACCTGGGGCAAAATTCACCAAAATTTGGAAAATTCGGCTTCCGCCGAATACAAGCCCCCCCCCTTGTATTTGACCCCCCCCTTCTATTTGGCCACCCACTGCAAAAATTGGCTAAAATTTTGGGCCCTCGAAAACCCCCAAAAAAACTCGATCCTACGCCGAATACAAGGGGGGGGGGGGCTTCTATTTAGCCCCCCCCAGTAGGTGAAGCCTGCGTTTCTTTATACCTATGGAGGGTGGGTGGGAGAGGATGTGTATAGTGTGATATTCGCTTCGGAAAAATGACGCGGTGGTGGCGCAGCGGTGTTTAGAATCGGCCCGCCCAGTTCTTTCCCTGGTGCGTGGGGTAGTAATTCTGGCCGAACGTTGCTGAATTGGGTGTGTGTGTGTGTGTGTGTGTGTGTGTGTGGTGCTTTTCTTGGTTGGGTGCACCGGGGGAAAAAAACACAACGGAGAAGCGAACAGAAGTGGAAGTGCGCAGGATTCTGCCACCCATCCCCCCCCCCCCTGTTTGCAAGGTGTGCGCCTCTTCCCCCCTCTGGTGTAGTGACTACAAAAAGGACTGACATTGCGAGGAGGTGCTGGGTGACTTGCTTTTCCAGTCACTCTCGACGATCAAAACCCCCCCCCCCTGTTGCAAGGTGTGCGCTTCTTCCTCCCCCCGTGCACCACATGCAGTCATGGCGTGTGAATCCACAGAGTGGATGGCACACCTGGAGCAGGATGTGCTCAGTGTGCTTGACACAAGTGCAAAAATATTCATTCGCGTGGGTGTGGGTGTGGGTGGGTGGGGGTCTCGACGGCGCAAAGAATATGCCAAAATAAAATGAATCGGCAGCAGATTTTCCTGACAATTTCGTCGTTAGGTTGGCCGGGTGTAAAATGCAAGCTGAGATCCCCTGCACTGTGTTGCGGCGACCACACAAGGCATCCATCCCAGCAGCAGCGCACAGGAGAAGCAGGAAGATGGGGTGCCGATCTGCCGTCCCGAGGCCAATGTGCCTGCGCAAGCCGGACCATTCCGACAGTCCGGTGGTCTTGGCGAGCGCTGTGCAGACGGGTCGATCGGCATCCCAACTTTCAATCTCCCATCGCTTCTGCAATTTCTGCCTTTCTCACCCCTGGTAGGTTTGTACCACCTGTGCCGCCTTGTATCGCCGGTTATTATTAAAACACTTTGCGCGGGTCTTCGCTACGGGGTGGTCGTCAGTGCATCTTGGTGCATTTCCTGTTGAATTAGGTGTGCTGAAGCGACGCGTCCTGCCGCAAACAAAAAACAAATTTGACCCCCTCCCCCCGTCCCGCCCCCGTCGGAAGGGGTCAGCATGCGCCTCCGGCGTGTTTTTGCCCCTCCCCCCACCCCCCCCCCCCCCCCCCACCCCCACCCCTTGCGTGTGTCGCCCCTTTGAGCCCCACACCCCCCCACCCCACCCCACGGGCGTGGGGGAGGGAGTGGGAGCTAAGGAGGGAAAGGGCATCAAAGCAGATGGTTTCTCCTATCACCCCCCCTCCCCTTCCTCCCGCCCTCATGATTGACTGCAGCGCTCCCCCCCCTCCTCTTTTTTTTCAAAAGAGCAAACAGATTTTCTTACCTATCACCCCCCCCCCCCCCCTTCCTCCCCACACACTCCCCCCCCGCCCCCACCCCGACCTCCAACAAGTGTATGCAATAAAGAAACTGCTTGCCCTGCCAATACTGTAGTAACGCTACCTGCCCTGCCCTATTGATCTCTCTCTATGCTCGCGCCCCCCCCCCTCCCATCCCCCCCGCCCCCCCGGGGGTCCGACCCCCGGGCTTTGTTCCAGCAGCTAATGGAACCCTGTGTGTCCCCTCGGGGGGTGGGGGGGGGGGGGTCGGCCCCCCACCCCGCCCAATTAAGGCGATGATGTTTGGCATAACCCGACAGTGCCAACATCTTTTATCATCTCTGTTGCTCCATTTGGAGAAGGGCCTGTGTGTGTGACACCACCACCACGGCAGCCCTCACACATCCCCCCCCCCCCCCCCCACACCTTAGCCCGCCTTGCCATTGCGAAGGGTGGGGTGGGGGAGGGGGGGAGGAGGAGGAGGTGCTGTAAACCGCCCCCCCTCCCCCCCGTGCTGTCGGGGGCAAAAACCACGCACCGCTGCGGGGTTGTTTACCCCGCAGGGCCGTCATCCCCTCGCCCCCCCCCCCTCGGATGGGAGACGTCTCGAGCAGAGGGTGTGTGTTGTGTGGGTTTCACGAGCCCCTCCCTCCACCCTTCCTGCCCCCCCGCTCCCCCGCCCCCCCCGCCCCCTGTCCCTTCAGCGCAGTGAAAGGAGGGCAGTTCTGTTGTCTTGCTCTGCTTTGTGCTTCTCTCCGTCAGCGCTGGTGGATGGAAGCGGGCAACAATAAAAACAACAAGGTTTCTAAGCGTTCTCAAAGGCTTCTTCTGAAGCAAACGGGAATGATCGTGTTTTGCAATATCCCCTTCTGCTCTCCGTCAACACACTGCTGACGAAGAGAAGAACAGGGGGAAGTGTCACGACACCCGCACCTTTTTGGCAGGTATCTTGCCTATCACTGGTGCCCCTGACGACCCCATATTGCGTAGTTTGTGCGTAGTGAAAAGGGGGGGGGGGGTCTCATTTTTTGGTCCCCTTTTCCGGCCTCAGCCAGTTCTCTGTCTCTTTGCCGGGTTCCCAAACTCAAGGAGTTCTTGCTGTTCCGGGGTCAGTGCGGGTGCAGGCGCTTCAGGTGCTGCAGGTTCTTCAGGTTCTTCAGGTGCTGCAGCGCTGGCAGCCTTCGGTGCGGGTTTCGACGCCGGCTTTGCAGCTGTCTTTCGGGGTGCCCTTTGGCGCGGTGCCTGCTTCAGCTCGTCGGGATGATCCAGCTTCTTCTTCAGTGTCTTGCAGCTCGTTGCGTGGCGTAGAAATGCATCGGTACTGCTCAATTTTCCGACGTGGCTCGGAATCTTTTTCTTGCAGCTGCAGGTAACGACACCATGCCCAACAACAATCCCCAGACCGAAAACCGTTTAAAGGCGACGGCCAGGTCAACTCTGGTAGTGGGTCCATCAGATGACAGCGTCAGATATGTGGCGAGCACGTGGTAGCGGAGGATCCCGTTCACCCTGTACTGCACCGTAAAGTGCCCAAGCTTGGTAGTGTTTGACGGGTCCGCAAACACTGGTGTGAGGTCGTGAATTAACACAAGTTCGCCGTTCTCCCGGATGCCCTGCGTCTCCCGTAAAAACAACACATCCCGTAGCAGTAGCGACTGCTGCCACGACATCTCCACCGCATGGCGGGTCACCGTCTCGCCCTTGAACTTGGTGATGAGGGTGTGGATGTTAGAGACAGGGGTGTGGCACTGCATGGCGGTGTCGACCCAGTCGCGCACGTCCAGGCGGGATGCTGGCACTGTCTCTGCCTTCGCCGGAAGGAACAGCGCCGAGCCCGGGAGCGCGTTCTGCCACAGGCCTTCTGGGAGAGGCCGCATCTCCAATGAATTAACGTCACCACCCTTCAGCAGATGCACCTCGAGACAGTCACCCTCCGGTTGCAGCCCCACCTCCTCAAGCAGCGCCAGCAGCTTCTCGTGGGTGACACATCCTGCGATGGTCCCCGCGAGGCATCTCAACCCCTCAACAGAGGCAACGATGGTGAAGAGCTGTTCCTCTTCCCCAGACATTGTTGTTCCTAGGTGCAGTGTGGATGATGGAGTGTGTGTGTAGGTTTTTTTTCGGGGCATCCGGACCATCTCTGCAGCTGTTGTTTCGTAGAAGTGTGTAGGGGGTACTACGCGGCTCCTGGAGCTCACTTCCTTCCCAGGTGTTTCTGGGCATGGGGCAACCTTGCCCAGGTGTTTCCCCTGTTTCTGTACTTCATTGACAACACAAACACACAATAGCCGGTCGTGAGATTTGTGCAGAGGAGTGGTGGAAGCGGTCAACAAAACATTTTTCTGACCAAAATAGACCTGGCCACCTGTTCCTTGATTGCTGCCACAGCTGAGCCGTGAGCTCCAGGTGCAACCTCACAAAGGCACTTCCACACAAGCGCCCCCGCAGCTGTCTTGCGCTCCAAGAGCACAACCAGCTGTTTTTTCGTGACTCCACAGGTGACCTTTGCATCGCCAGCCGCGCTTTTTCTCCGTGACTTCACAGTCGAGCCCTGAGCTCCAGGAAAACCGCACACACCACTAGCCGTTCCTTGTGCCTCTTTAGTATGCCCTGAGCCTAGGAGCCCATCACAGGAAAAGAAGACCTCTGCACCGCGAGCCGTTTCTTCCTGCGACTCCACAGCGGGCCCTGAGCTCCAGGAGCTGATGTGCATTAGATTAAGACGTGCACCATTTGCTGCTCGTTACGCGACTCCACAGTGAGCCCTGAGCTCCCGGATCTGACCGCAGGAGAGGACCATGAGCTGTTCGCTTCGCGACTCCACAGTGGGCCTTGAGCTCCCGGAGCATGAGAGTATCACGAGCTGTTCGCCTGCGACTCCACAGTGAGCCCTGAGCTCCCGGATCTGACCGCAGGAGAGGACCATGAGCTGTTCGCTTCGCGACTCCACAGTGGGCCTTGAGCTCCCGGAGCATGAGAGTATCACGAGCTGTTCGCCTGCGACTCCACAGTGAGCCCTGAGCTCCCGGAGCTGACCGCATGAGACGACCATGAGCTGTTCGCTTTGCGACTCCACAGTGAGCCCTGAGCTCCCGGAGCATGAGAATGTCACGAGCTGTTCGCCTGTTCGCCACAGTGAGCCCTGACCTCCCGGATCTGACCGCATGAGAGGACCATGGGCTGTTCGCTTCGCGACTCCTCAGTGGACCCCCGAGCCCCCGGAGCATGAGTATGTCACGAGCTGTTTCACCTGCGACTTCACGTGAGCCCTGAGCCCCCGGAGCTGACCGCATGAGAGGACCATGGGCTGTTCGCTTCGCGACTCCACAGTGGGCCCTCGAACTCCCGGAGCATGAGAAGATCATCAGCTGTTCGTTCGCGACTCGACCCCCCAGGGCCCCCTCCGATTCGGACCCGCAGAGAGGTGACAACCTGTCTCGCAGGGTTCTGGGTCCAGCACGGCTCCTCCAGAGAGATGCTCGCAGAGAAGGATGCGATGCAGCTGACGACCGTCACTGTGCGCCGCATCGCGAGTTCCTCGCGGAGCAAGACCTGGACAGTGCGGAGGAGATCCTCGGGGGCTGGGCTTCGCCTCCCAGGGGTGACGAGCGCCCTCTGTGATAGCGTGGATAACCGGCGGTCGTATCAGCCGCATATGCCGGATTCAGCGTTTGAGGTGCTGCAGAGCGCGAGGGGGTTCAACCGGGTGCAGCGGGCGCGGGTTGTCCCCGGGACAGGCGATTCACAGACTGAGCCGAGTGGTGGAAGCGGTCAACAAAACATTTTTCTTCGTTCCATTTTTGTGTTTCCATAGCGCCAAGTAAGATATCGACAGAAGGACGTCTAGTACGCGTATTTCTCGGTCAGCGCAGTGCCTCCAGTCCTGTCTCAGTAGCCACACAGAAAGGGGGACCAAAAAAAACTGGGGGGGGACCAAAAAGCGAGACCCCCCCCCCAGATTGCGTAGTTTGTGCGTAGTGAAAAGGGGGTAAATCAGGGGCACCAATCACCCTTAAAAAAAACTCACCCTCTGGGTGGGTGGTTGTCACCGTTGGGCCCATTTTATTGCTTTGCAGCATATTCCCACCGCCACCACCACACCCTCCGACAGGCGACACGATGTCCAGCCCTCACGCGCTGCACTCAACATGGCACCCGCAGTATCGGTTGATGCTCAACTGCCTTCTCACCGTGGTGGTGCTCACGCTGGGCGGCATCGGGTACAACAACACCGGGCACATCCGTAGGAGCGTATCCGGCAAGTTCTTCCGTGCCAGCGTGTCGACCACCAACACGACGTGCACCGCTGCCATGTGTGAGGGCTCCAATGCCTATGGGCAGTGGCGGTGGAAGCAGGGCGGGCGGCACATCGACGACTTGCTGGTGGTTATCGGGGGCGAGCGGCAGGACTCCGACGCGGCCCTGCTGGAGGAGGGGTATAAGGTGTGGCTGCCGAGGCAGCGGTGCAACCGCACGCTCTCGCTGTCCTGCCACGAGTCGCTGGGTTATATCGACTACCTTGCTGACCCAGACCCGCGCAAGCCCATCGCGCGGTCTGTCGCCTTCATCCACGGGCATGTCGATGCGTGGCACCATGCCGAGCAGAACATCACACAGCTGCTGGAAAGAGGGCTGCGGTGTGGGCGGCACTACAGGCGATACCTCGCGCTGCAACCTGCTGTCTCCACCCCTGCGGTCTGGCAGTACGCCCCCATATGGAGTGCAATCCCTCAGAAGTGGTCGAAGCTGTTCGACCCGTCACGCCAGCTGCCGGCGCGTGTGTCAGCCCCTATCTCCGCCCAGTTCATCATCCCTCAGGAGTTTGTGCGTGCCAACCAGACCTTCTTCGCGGCAGCGCAGGGGTTCGTGCGGAATGGGTCCACAATCGGGTTCTTCTGGGAGAACATGTGGCACGTCGCCCTGGGCGAGAGCCCCAACATGGATGTGCACAGGCTTGTCCCCGAATGCCTCCCGCCAAACGACGTTCTGGAGGACACGGCATACGAGCGGCACATCCACAGCACACTTCAGGGCGCTGTCACGGTGGACCGCTACATGCAGGAGATCCGCACCAACAACACAGGCACGGGACACCACCCTGGCGTGCTGGTGGTGATCGGCATGCAGCTGGGCACAGGCGGCGAGGCGCACACGGCACACCCTGCATTGGTGCGCAAGGTGCAAGACATGGGGTACAACGTATGGCTCCGCCACCCCGAGTCTGCGGTCTGCAAGGAGTCCGGCAGCCGCCCCGGCGACGGGCTGTGCGACGAGGGCCTCGGCTACCTCACCTACCTCGGCAGGGCACGCCCGCAGCAGCAGGTGGTGATCTTCCTCCGCGGCGACGAGCCACTGCCCTTCCTCGACAGGCTGCCCGCCGCGGTGCAGTGCGCCAACACCACTAGAGGCTACATCGCACTCGGGACCAACATGACGAGGGAGGGCTATGATGCTGCTGTCGCAGAGCTCCGCACACTCCACGGCCTGCCCCTGTCTGAACTGGTGACGGCGTTCATCCACTGCGAGAGGGTCTTCTTCCCCCAGTTCAGAGGGCTGCCGGAGGTGAAGTCATCCAAAGTGTGGCCCCCAGCACCGCTCCAGCAAGACGCTGTGTTGGTGCCGCGCCTCGGCTCCCACTTTGCGGTGGCGCAGGAGCTGATCAACCGGGCGCCGTTGGAGCACTATGCCCTTCTCCGCGACAGGTTTGAGTTGTTTTTCACCGGCCGTGGGAATGCCACTTCGAAGGGGAAGAAGGGCCGTGCATTCGACTTCCTGTGGCATCTGGTGTTCGGCGGCACCGCCGGCCACCCCTCCCCCTTCGGGTCGGACCTCTGTGCCGCGCAGAGCTTGCGGCCATACCAGTGAGGCCTGGCGATGATAAGGCAGTGAGCTCATCAGTGTGCAGTGCGTTGCAGAATCGCATCAGGCGCAGTGCGGTGTTCGGATGTTGATGTTGGGTGGGATGTTGCCTCCCTGCACTGCTGTCCAGTGGAAGTGTAGGGGTGGGGGTGGGGGCAGCGTCCAGAGAGTTGGCCCGGTGGAGCTTATGATTATCATCAACACGGATGTGCCCCCCGCGACTCCCCACGGCAACTGGGTTGACCGGGGTGCAGCGCCCAAACTCAGGCGCATCCATCACCGGTGTGTGTCTCTGCCACGCACGCACGGAGGGGATGTGGGAGAGTGCCACGGCTTACGGGGTGTTTCCGAGCTCAGCACAGCTGGGGCGATGACGATCTCCCGCAAGCAGAGCGGCTTCTCAGTTCTTCTCGTGCAGCGGTCTTTCGTGGACTTCTGTACGATGCGAGTCCGTTAATCCAACTGCCAACAGGGCGGCGTGATTCCAAATGGGCTCGAAAGGGGGCTTTTTTGTTTTAAAAGATTCACGTGCCCCTGTGTATTGCATCACTTTCCCGCGAGGGCAGGGGGGACGGTTACCCCCGCATGTTGCCACTGCACTGCACTGTGATCGCAGGCATTCCGTCTTCTTCAATCTGTAGGCAGTGGTGGCATCCCCCTCTTTGGTCCTTCCCGTGCTTCTGGCGAAAGCCCAAACGGATTCTCCTCCAGCCCGAGCTCATGTCAACTGGTTATGCGCGAATGGAGTCAGAGTCAGTGTGTATCTGACTGGAGGCCTTTCGCGCCGAATCAGTTCGGCGCGGCCAACTGGGGGGGGGGGTCTTTTTCCTCGTTTCATATTTTTGTTACGCATACGACATTCGCGCGGAAAGTGTCGTTCAGCTCAGCCAACCGTGCTCTACATGCCATCCCCTTCATCAGGCAAGTGTCTTCGGAAGTGTGTGTGGAAACGTCAACACATCAAACGAAGTATCAGGTCGCAGGGGAAGCGGCAGGGCTGAAGTGACACTTTTTGGTTATCACAACCTTCGATCACGCTGAATCGACGGAATTCGAGCCGTTTAGACTCTTTCTCGTATCTTCGAATGCAGCGGGATCGATAGGGACTGCCGGGGTCGTCCGCATATACTCCCGCGTCAGAGATGAAAAATCTTCGATCGTGGGAAGGCGAACTTTTCTGCGAAATCATTCGAAAACATTACATTCCATCGGGGGCCACTCGCTACCAGGTGTGACTGAGCGAGATAATGTGAGCAACAGCCCCACTTCCCCTCACCTGCCTGACGAGCTGTGACTCGGTAGCGAGGCCCCCCCCCCCCCCCTAGGGGGGGTCAAATGGGGGTGACAAACACGATTTTTCAAAAAACCGGCGCAGAGGCCCCAAAGCCCCCGTAAACCCTCCAAACCCCCCCAGATCGGTCCGGAAACCCATCGAACCCCACTTTTCCACCATTCCGGGCACCTCAGGTGCCCGAATTGGGGTACCTAAATTTTGTGCCACCGTTTGGTACCGTACAGTGCCACTGTGTGGGAGGTTGGAAAAGAAAATGCCCCAACACACCACATCTGAGGGTTGCAATGCATGTTGCTTGCCAACCACGTCATCCGGTGGGTGTCAGGCGCTATGTAGGTGGCATTAGCCAGGTCTTCGATGTGTTCTGGCTTGTATATATACCTCCCTGCCACCATGCACCGGGAGGCTGCCTGTAGGTACGGAACAGTCCAGATGGTCGTGTGATTCCTGTGCAGCAGTGCTCCACAACCGGGATGTGTTGACAACGACTGTTGCATGTGTGAACACGTTTGTGCGGTTTGCCCTGTGTTGTGTGAACATATGTGTATGTGTGTGTGTATGCTCCACCCAACCCGACACATTTTCTGTACTTCAGACAGGTAAGGTCACTCGACACGCGGGGGGGGGGGGGGGGTTTGTGTGTGTTTTTTCTGCCAGCCGACATCACTAGCGCCAGCGAGAAAAGCGCCCTATCACTTCACAGCTACAACCGCTCTGATGAGTTTCCTTTTGTTTGTTGCGTTGACGCTTCTACACACAAAACCTGAACTGATCACACCCTGAGCCTGATGAAGGGTGGGGTTAGTGTATAGAGCACGTTTGGTTGCAGCTGTGGTGGGGCGCTTTCCGCTCACACGAGTGTGCTTAAAAAGCGCCCTATCACTTCACAGCTACAACCGCTCTGATGAATTTCCTTTTGTTTGTTGCGTTGACGCTTCTACACCAGGACCCTCATCCGGAGGGACGTGTCCGTCTCGTTCTCAACGAGGCGGGCGCGCTGGTAAAAGTGTAGGTGGCATCGACACTGGTGGCAACTCCACGGGGTGTGTGGCCTGCGTCCCTCGCGTGTACGCGTCTGCGCGTTGGTCGTGGGTCGCAACCCAGTGTGGAATAAGTCGTATCTGCTGGCGGCGCGCTGTTGTGTATATCTCCTGCAGCAGGAGGTTGCCTCGGTAGTTGGCGCAGTGGCCCTTCCGGAGCGCGAACACCAGGCCGAGGTTGTCTATGTGGCAGGTTACGCTTGCCTCCCTCACACGCTGCATCATGCGCACCCCCTGCCACACTGCATACGCTTCCTTCAGGAAGATGTTCGTGTCCGCGTCGCTCCCTTCGAACGCCCCTTGGGACACTGACTCCCCTCCCGGCAGCACGAGCACCGCCGCCCACGCCGTGGATGACGCGTCTGTCCAGAGCTCAATGGTCGGTGGCGGGTTCTGCGGCGTATACCACTCGTTGTCCTCGATGAGGCGTGCCCGCGCCACTGTCTCCGCCTGCACCGACGGAGGTACTGCGACCCTGGAGTCCCATCGGGCGTTGTTTGAGTGCGTCTGCTTCGCGATGCGCCGCACGAAGGACAACACGGCTGGCATGTAACACATCGGTGTCCGCATCACATACGACTGCCAGACGAAAGACCCGAATACTCTGAACGCCCTGCGTGGTGTCGTGTGGCCGTTGACGACTTCCTTGTACTCTTCCCGTCCGAGGACTTTTTGCACCCAGGCTGTGTCCATGTGGAAACGGTGTCGCGTCAGGTCGAAGTGGATCCCGAACACTGTGAAGTCCTGCAGCGGCACGCCGTGTTGTGTGTCGTCGAAGTTCAGGGCGGCCCCCACCTTCTCGCAGCGGCTGATGAAGTCGGCGTACCTCGCCTGTGCCTCTGGTAGGGAGTCTCCGACAGCGATGAAGTTGTCAATCCAGACTATTCCGTGCTCTGGCGGGAGCAGCACGCGTGCGCTGCGGTTCGCGATTGCCGGGGAATGTGACCACCCCATGCACATGACAGTCAGGAAGGTCTTCACGAATGTCTTTCTCTCCCCGCCTAGGCGCACTTCGAAATAGCGTTGGATCTCCTTGTGTACGGGGAACTGGTAGAACCAGCTGCGTGCATCTGCCATCACCACCCAGCTCGCCGCGGCCACTCGCTGTGTCACCTCCGTGATGTCCTGCAAACGCATGTCCGGTGGGCGTGTCATCAGTGCATTTAGCCGCCTTGCGTCGACGATGAAACGTTGGCCCCCAGACTTCTTGGACACGGTGAACGCTGGCAGCGTGAGGTACGGGTGTGCATCCGCCTCCGTCAGGACGCCATACTCAACCAAGGTGTCCAGGTGGTGCAACATGTGGCGTGATACCTTCCTCCCCGTTTTACGTAGTTCTTGGCGGGCCTCGGGAAGCAGTGCGTCAGCGAAAGCGGCTGGCTTGGTGATGAGGTCCAAGACCCCCGTCAGTTCACCCTCGCTGTCCAACCGTCGCAGTTCCTTGAGATTGAGGCGCGAGGTGCAGATCTCCGCGATGTAGTCCTCTTCCTCCGACAGCTCCGTCTTCGCGTTGGCTGGCCGTATCACCTTCCCCCCCGTGCACACACCCAAGTCCTCCCCGTAGAGGTCCTCGACACCCGGACCGTACGACTCTGCGCTATCCACCTCGCTCCACGCTTCCTCATCACTGGGTGGTGGGTCGGACGCGGCTTCGTCGGATGTGGCATCTTCGTAGTAGCGGCACGCTGCGAACAGCCTCGTGGTCCCCGGGAAGTGGGTTGCTGTCAGGGGTTTTGGCTGTGTGCGCGTCGTCCCCCCTTGCTGTCGTTTTTTCTTCACCACTCGATCTTCGCCGACACCTGTGCTGTCTCGCGCGCGTGTGCGTTTTCCGCCGCTGATACGTAACGCATCACACCGTCGACCGTCGCGTGTCTCGAGAGGAGGCGCACCTCCTCCAGTGGAACGTTCTTTCGCGCAAGCTGTGTGAGTGCCCCCCTCCGCAGAGAGTGTGCCGTGAGCCCCCTCCGTGCCCGCTTGACGGCTTTTACCACGGTCCGGTAGGTGACGTCCGCCGGGAACAGTCTCGTCTCTCCTGCTCTGCGCGCCCTGCGGAGGCGGTGTCGGAGGATACGGTGTAGGTCCTTCGGCAGGGAGATCCCTGTGATGTGACCCATGTGGAAGGGGTCCGCCTTCGACTGGGTCCAGCGCACGTATATCGGCTCGCTGCGCTTTTCCGCTGTGACGTCCTTCACATACAAGCGCAGTGCGTCCGAGGCCCTTGCCGCACCCCCCCACATGATGCCGAGCAGCAGTTTCACGAGGGGACGTGGCTCCTTCGCTAGCGCCTCCCGGATGTTGTGGGCTGTTGCTGGTTCTGCTTGCTTCAGTGGTCGTAGTGCTCCTCCCCGTTTCAGCGCCCGCCTGTAGTCCGCCACAATTTGTTTTCCGTCGAGGGGGAACGCTGCGAAGCGTCTGAGTGCTGCTGCAAGGTTGTTGAGGTACTGGAGGGCGGACTGCACTGATAGCCCGTCCTTCCGTTGCTTCGTGACCCACAGCACCGCCCCTTCGTCGTGTGGCAGTGTTCGCCTCTCCGCTTTCATCCACCCTTCCCGGAACTGCGAGTACCTGTCGTATGTGCGGCGGAGGGCCCCCCAGTATGTGGGTGCGAGGGCTTGGGCCAGGGTGTGTTGCAGTTCCTGGCGAATGGTGGTTGCTTCCTCCGGGGTCACGCTCGTCTCGGTCTTGCGGGGGCGTCCTCTTGTTGACGGGGGGGCAGATGGTACTGCCTTCACATACACTACCGCGGCGGGGGGGAGGGTCGTGGCCCGCGGGCGTCCCCTGCTGGTGTCGGGGAGTCACTGTCGCTTGCCTTTCCCCCCCCGTCCTTTGTGATGGCCCTTTCCCGAGTAGGGCGCGGGGCGGTCCTGCGTGTTACGCTCCTGCAGGAACCGCTCCTGAAACGCGGCCCGCCTCTCCTGTGTGTCGTCCTGCGTGGCCCGCCCCTCCCGGAGTAGGCGCCCGTGTGTCACCGCATCGTACTTCGCTGGGTCCATAATCTTCGCCTTTGCCAGGTAGAGGCGGGCGCCCGCGCGCCCCTTCAGGAGAAAGTGCGAGTTCATAACGACGATTGTCTTGTGGAGGGCCTCGGTAAAGCGATCCGGATCATCGTCGTCGCGGATCAGTCCCATTGTCTGAAACAGAGCGTCGAAGGCCTGGATGAGCTGGTGTTGCCAGTCTGGTGAGCTCGGGGCATCGCTGAGCTCCGCCTGTCGGAAAACCCGGGATACCTCAGCTTTCACCAACCTGCGTCCGGGGACAGTGGCGATCGACGATCCCCAGGTCGACACGATGTGGGCGGAGAAATCGGCGGGCAGCTCGGCCTCCGTCCGCTGCAGCGCCTTCTGCAGGGTGGCGATCTGCTTCGCCTGCGTCTCCACGGTCTTCTTCAGCTCCTTCTGTTCCTTCTCCAGCCGGCCTGTCAATTTCAGCAGGTACTCCAGCGAGTTCGCCACGCGGAGATCGGTGTTCGAGTCGGCGGGGTGGTGTGCGTCCCTGTGCTGGAGGCCCGTGCCACTCTGGCTGTCCGCCTCGCTGTACTCCCCGTCCTCGCCTAGCTCGCCCGTCGCTGCTGCCAGGTCCGCCGCGGTCTCCTCGTCGACTGCCTGCCGGACCCATGCGCACTCGGGGCACACCCAGCCCCTGTCCCCTGCGCCCTCGAGCCATTCGGGGACGACGTGCGCCGGGATGTGCTCTCTCAAGCACGTCCTGACCGTGGTCCCACCGCAGTCGTGGCAGCTGAATGCGGTCCTGGCTGTGTGTGTAGTATTGCACGTTTCGAATATGCACTCGGGGCGACGCTCTGCTGGCTCGTTGTCGGGGTGGGCGGGGTCGGGAACCTTCAGGGTGTCCCAATCCAGAGTGGCCATCTTCTCTGTTACGCAGCTCGGCGTAGTTACTGTTCCTCTCCTATTCACGCAGCTCGGCGTAGTTTCTGTTCCTCTCCTATTCACGCAGCTCGGCGTAGTTTCTGTTTCTCTCCTATACACGCAGCTCGGCGTAGTTTCTGTTCCTCTCCTATACACGCAGCTCGGCGTACTCCCTCAGCCCGTTCTGTTCCTCTCCTATACACGCAGCTCGGCGGACTCTGTCCGCTTCTGTCACTCTTGCTCCCCTCTTGATTCTCTCGCCTGCTTGATAGTTTGATGCGTTGACGCTTCTACACACAAAACCCTGAACTGATCACACCCTGAGCCTGATGAAGGGTGGGGTTAGTGTATAGAGCACGTTTGGTTGCAGCTGTGGTGGGGCGCTTTCCGCTCACACGAGTGTGCTTAAAAAGAAAATGCCCCAACACACCACATCTGAGGGTTGCAATGCATGTTGCTTGCCAACCACGTCATCCGGTGGGTGTCAGGCGCTATGTAGGTGGCATGAGCCAGGTCTTCGATGTGTTCTGGCTTGTATATGTACCTCCCTGCCTGCGGCACAGGCACTGCCTTTGTCCCCCACACCAGCCACAGAGAGCGTATTGTACTCGGTCCACGGTTGCTGATTCATTGTGATGCGTTGTATCCTCGAGTGAACGTCACACACTAGTGGCACCACCACCCGCCATCCGAGAGCTGTATTGACTTTGCGCGCTTCCGTTGTATTCACCTCGCCACGCATATTGCACCGTTCAGTACCAGTGCTCTTGGGCCAGGCAAAGTAGACCGCAGCAACTACCAATTCTGGCACAATGGGTACCACGACAGCGCACTTCGTGTGTTCCCGGAATGTACAGCTCGTGTTGCAACAGTCGTTGTCAACACATCCCGGTTGTGGAGCACTGCTGCACAGGAATCACACGACCATCTGGACTTGTTCCGTACCTACAGGCAGCCTCCCGGTGCATGGTGGCAGGGAGGTACATATACAAGCCAGAACTCATCGAAGACCTGGCTAATGCCACCTACATAGCGCCTGACACCCACCGGATGACGTGGTTGGCAAGCAACATGCATTGCAACCCTCAGATGTGGTGTGTTGGGGCATTTTCTTTTCCAACCTCCCACACAGTGGCACTGTCCGGTACCAAACGGTGGCACAAAATTTAGGTACCCCAATTCGGGCACCTGAGGTGCCCGGAATGGTGGAAAAGTGGGGTTCGATGGGTTTCCGGATCGATCTGGGGGGGTTTGGAGGGTTTACGGGGGCTTTGGGGCCTCTGCGCCGGTTTTTTGAAAAATCGTGTTTGTCCACGTAAAAGGGTGGCATTTGACCCCCCCTACCCCCCCCCCCCCCCCCCACAACCAACAACAAGATCCCGCAAGGATACCTAGAGGAGATATTCGCTCCGGTGCCGAAAGCGGTGCGCTTCGGTGCACCGCTTTCTCCTCTTCAGTATAGGTGGAAATCGCCGAACTTCGCAGGAAACTTGCCTTGATCGCGAAGCCCCCCTCCAAGAACTGGAGTGTGTGTGGATGTGTATTCCAAGGAACCTGGGGGTCCTTCTGCATCTTTCTACTCCTGAACGAACAGCCCCATTTTTGGACATACCCCCCCACCTCACGACAGAGAGGTACCATCCTTACCGGAACCCCTTCCCCTCCCCGCCCAACAAGCATCTCTGTCACCTGATACACCTACCTCTCTGCGTTCTTGCCACTGGCCCCCCACTGGGTTCTGTATAGCCCCCGTGACGCGTCGCCGTTCGCTCCCGCGCGCCCTCCGTGAGGCCACGGGTTTGCCCACCCCTCCGATCCCACCCCAGCCAGTGGTGCGCACATACTTCAGTTAACGCCTGCAGGGTGGGGGGGAGGGTGTCTGGGAGGGGAGAGGGGCGGGTGGTGTGTGGTGGGCAGTCGTGCCACCATGCGCATTTCCGTCCTCCCCGCCCCTGTCTGTCCCCGTTGAATTTTTGAACGAGGTTGATAGATTGTCGTCTGGGCTGCGGCGCCAAACCACAGGTGTTTTCCTTGTGGTTTGTTGCGCACCGGTCCTGCACCCTTTGTTTCGCACACTCGTGATCTTCGCTTCGGGGTTTTGTGTCGAAGCGTCAACGCATCAACAATAAAGTGTCACTGCGCTCGTTTCTACACTTTTGCTTCCGTTTCCTTTGATGGGTTGACGCTTCACACAAAATACGCAAAAAAAAGAACAAGAGACAGGCGAAGAGTGCTGTTGAGCGGTGTTGTGCCTGTCTTTGCATTTGTCAGGACATCCACACACCCACCCCCTTCCGGCCCGACCCACCACCACCCTCGCAGACCACCCCTCCCACACCCTCCCCGCTGCTGTGGGATGGAGTCGGCGGAAAGCGGTGTGCTGACAGCACAGGCGTTCACATCAACTTCTCTCGTGAAATATTCCAGCGGAACCAGCATCGCCGGAAAGCCGATGATGTGCATCTACGCGCGACGAGCGAGCGCCGTGTCGGCGGCGGGGTCCACACGCCGCAGGTCTTCGCCCTTCAGCGCCTCCTCCGCCCGCACACGATCCAGAAGCGGCGCTGCGGGGCGGGCGGTGCCCCCCGTGTCGCTGGGGCCTGTGTGCGTGTGCCTCCAGGGCCCTATTCTCCTCACGGCACCGCACGGCAAGGAGGTGTGGCGGGAGGGCACCTGGGCCTGGGTGCGCGGCATCACGGGCCGCAGGCTGCACCGCCGGGAACTCCACACGACGGAGCTGGTGCTGCGCATGTTCGACTCCACAGCGCTGCGCGGGCAGGCCTCCGTGGTGGTCTGGAACGCACGGTGTCTGAAGGATGCGCGGGATGGGCTCGACCCGAACTACCTGCACTCCTCTGAAATGCCCAGCTCAGAGTGGCACCAGGCGCTGCACGCATTTGCCAAGAAATACCATGGCGACCCGACGGGGTGCGTGCACTTCGACATCCACGGGAAGAAGGACCGCTCAGGCCCTTGCATCGATGTCGGCCTTGAGGTATGCACAACAGGCACCGGCAGGGCGTGTGGTGATATGTAGCGACGTGTGAATCTTTTTACAGTGCAGTGCACACCGAGACACCCTGCCACACAACAGGCCCTGCGGCATCACGCCCCCACCCTGTATGACAAGGTGCGGAGCGTGATCGAGGCACGTCTCGGGAGCATGCTTCTGAACGTGACGCCAGGAAAGGGTGGGAAGCGCTTCGGGATATCGTTCCCGGGGCCCAACGAGCGTGACAACGGGTTCTGGCAGAAGACAGAGGACGGGGAGCTGCAGCGGCCCCCACTTGCGCCGTCGACCCTCGTGGGGCAGGGGTCCAGCATCGGCCTTCTCAGTGTGCAGATCGAGGTGTGTCTTCTGCGCCTTTTAATGTCACCACATTGTGTGTGCACCACAGAAACAGAGAACTGTGCATTTGAAGAGGTGCACACTCCACTGTGTGTCTTGCCGCCTTGTCACAGCAGCATTGGCCCACCACCACCACTACACCCCCACCCGCTGCGCAGCTGCCGAAGTCGCTTCGGAGCATCGTCGCCGCATCGCCCCGCATGACTCTGGAGTTCGCACTCGCGCTGAGCCGGATACGCACCGACCTGTGCAACACATGCATCCCGCTCAACCTTGCGCCCGCCTGCTGCAACGGCATCTCGGCCTCCTCCTCCAACAGCAACTCACAAAGCGACTCTGCCGACTCTTCCGCTGCCCAGGCAATGGTGCCGGTGCCTGCCGAGGCGGTGCCGCAAGTCATGTCGCAGCTGCTCCGCGATGCAGCGCTCTTGCACCTGCTGGACACGGAACGGCCCATCTAGAGCGTCCAGCAAATCACCTCCATTCAGGTCTTTCTCCCAGTTGCTGCACAGACAGGGTTGCCGACCCCAAGCAAGTGGCTCCCCAATGCCGGAGTGAAAAGGCCTAAATGGTGAACTGGGCTGCGCCATTTTTGGTGATCTTCGGAGGAAGCGTGGAGATGCTGGCTCACTGACACACAGAGCTGCCCAGATGCTCCCGCTGGGTGTGTGGGCGGGAGCAGGAGGAGGAGAGCCAGCCTGAGCCTCCTGGGGCTGTGCTATTTACACACACACGCGGGGCCAGGAGAGGGGTGGGGGTGGGGGTGAGGTGCTGTCGCACCTCCCCATCCCGTTGCATCCACACACACACACACCCCGGGGGTGGGCTAGGACCCGTGCAGGGTTAACCCACCTAAAAAGTGATCAACACACACACGTCCCGCCATCACACACCCCTGCCGCTTTTGCGGATCGCTCAAATCTGGCCCCAGCACCAGGCACACCCTGAAGGTGGCTTCCTCTCCAACCCTTGCCTTCACGGATAACCCCGGTCAAGTGCCGTCCCGGGTCTTGAGATCAGGCGTTGGTTATTCTGTCAGTCGGTTCCGTTCCATGTGTTATTGAATTCAGTCAAAAAAAAAGGGGGGGGGGTTTCGAGAAGGATACTCCAGAGGACACGCCCTTCTACCTTGCGGTGTCCTTCGGCTGCGTCAAGGCACACCAAGGCAGGGGGAGGGGCAGCCTTGTTTGCTGTTTTTCTGCCCTCTGCAGTGCCCACAATGCCCTTTCCCAGAAATACGGAAATATTCGCGCCTGCAAGAGGTGCCCGCCTCAGAAATCGCTCGGCGCGACCTACACTAAGAAGGAAAAAAGAATGCTAAAAATGCGTGTGTGCTGTGTGGGTATCACACCAAGGAGGAGCAGGCAGTGTTGCCCCCTCTCCTCTTCGGTGCGATCCACGCTGCCGCAGCCATACCCAGTGCGTGTGCCTCCTCTTTCAGCTGGTTTTGCTTACCCAGGGGGGGCGCCCCTTGCCAGGGGGTCCCCGCTGCTTCATCTAGCTCGCCGGTCGTTACCCGTTGCCTTACGTCTGCCATAACTCTTGTTATGCCAAAACCCGTCTGAGGGCTTGGCCTGTCGAAGGAGTGCATGTCCCCACCTCCCACCCACTCCACAACACCCCTCCCGGGTGCCGCCATTGTGTGTTGAGCGGCGCTGCTTGCTCTCAGGGGGGGGGGGGGAAACGGTTGTCAGGGTTTGAGGGGGTGGGATAGATTACTGGGACCACCCTGCACGACCCTCCGACAGGCACACACCAACCACTGCCACTCTCGGCACCTGCACCCCCAAAGGCTGCCTTGTCGTTGGTGAACCCCGCCTGCGCTTCAAACCCCATCACACACCGAGTGGGTGGGTGGGCTGTCCCGACGGGCTGTGAAGCGTATATCGCATCAAGCGGCTCACAGAGCAGGGCGTGCTCGGTGTGCGCATTACACCCCCTCAAGAGAGCTCACGCGGGGTGGGTGTGGGAGTCGCTGCTCTGGGGTCAGCAGAGGGAGGTAGGGGCCTTGTGTGTGTGTTTTGGTGTGATGTATTTCTGATCTGAATCCTTCCACCCCTTCTCCCCCCCCCCCCCCCCCCCACACACACACGCGCGCGCGCGCATATTTTGTCGCAAAACCCTGGCCCTGCTCCTGCTGTTCTGTTCAGATGGGTGGCCCGGACTCGCAGAGCCGCCTGTGGTTCCCCCTCTACAATGTGGTGAAGGTGCTGGGGGTTGCAGGAGAGGGGGATCATACCATTGCCGACGTGCAGACATGTGTCGCACCGGATTACACCGTGGTGGTTGTGCGTGCCACCAACGGGGGTCTTGTCTTCAGGTTTGTCGGGAACGCAGCCTTCTTCCTGGGCCTGGAGGAATCGCGCTACCCTGCAGGTGCAGTGGTCCGTGCGTCGTCCTACTTCAGCGACCGGGGTCTCCAGATTGTGTCGACGTGTCTCAGCCCAGAAGGGTCGCAGCTCCTCACCACATGCGCTGACAACGCGCTCTACATCGTGCCTGTTGCGTCGCTGCTGTTCCCCAGCAACCCTGGCGAGTCGATCGACCACCCCTACCTGCCGTCCATCCTGACTTGCCTACGGCCTCCGGAAAATGCGGTTGACGCCGCCGCGAAGAAGCGGACGTCGAAGGTGTTTACAGTCGAGCAGCAGCGGACGAAGGGACGTGACAAGGTGAACATCGGTGCGGTGGTTGGGAGCGTGTGGTGGCGGAGTGCCGATGGGGAGGACTACGCGGTGTCGGTGTGTGCCGGCGGGTTTGTCGTGATCACAGACCTGGACACGCGCACGGAGCTGCGGTGCATCCCCATCGCGCTGCGGCCGCACGCCCTGCACCTGTCGCACGACACGTCTGCGACATACCTACTGGTGCAGGGGCGGAGGGGCATGGGCAATGCGGACACCACAGAGCACTCGTGTGCCATCCTGCTGGAGTACCGTGAGGCGGAGTGCTACATGCCGTGGCAGAGTGTGGCGCAACCGCACGACACCTTCCCGGTGCACGGCGTGCCTGCACCCCCGCTGCACTCACCAGCACCCTTTGATCCGGTATGACGGTGTGGGTTGTGTCTCGGGGTGGAAACAAGCGCCGGCATTCTGTGGCACCTGGGGTGTCGGGCAAAAGAACTGGAAATTCTGACGGACACAGTTTCTCACTGATCTGCTGCCACTTTTGCTTTGCATTGCCGCCAATTCAAAGCCTCACCCCCCCCCCTCCGGCTCGTCTTTGGCACTCTCCGCTAGACCCCACCCCTGCCCTGTCTGTCCTACAGGTCTCCCTCCCGCCGTTCAGCCAGGAAGCAGCAGACCTCTCGCACATCTGGACCGGACCCCTTGGGCGGGGCAAGAACGGGGTGGTGTCGTTCCGCCCCTCTGCACAGGAGGTATGCTGATAGGGGCTTGGGGAACCCCGGCAATAGTCAGGATCCGGTGTCAGGCCGCTGTGTGTGTTGGGGGGCTTCAGGGGTGCATTGCGCGCGTTGAGTGCAGGTCGGCACACCAGAGGAAACACCGCACACCACACACCCACAACACACGCAGGTGATGTGCTACGACGCATCGCTCACCCCTGGGGGGCTGCGCAACCCTCTCTACGTCTACCACGTCGGCCCTGGTGCCAGCAAGGTGCACCTCACGTCCGGCGCCATCCTGTTCGCCCACGTCTCCAACGGGCACCAGAAGATCACCGTGCTGTCACGCCACGCCGCCTCCGCACACCCCGGGAACCGCAGCCTCTTGGGTGTGGACACCAGCGTGCTGCAGGAGGTGCTGCTGTCGTACGAGCGGGTCCAGGGCTTCGCCAGCGTGGGGCGGGGCCCCTGCACCTCATCCGACAGCTTCCCTGTGGAGGGCGTGCTGGTGTGGACCGACGATGCTGTGTACGAGCTGCAGCCGGCGCATCCCCCTGAGGAGCTGTTCCAAGCAACCCTGCTGCACGGGGTGCATGCGAAGGGCAACGACGCACACCGCCTGCTGCTGCACGCCGAGTCGCTGGGCAAGGCATTCCATCTCGACATCGTCGCCCTCTATGAGGCTGTGGCCAACGTCTGCAGGCGCCTCAACATGCGCTGGGCACTGCAGCTCTACAAGCGGGTCGACATGCGCCCTCTCGACTACCTCTGCCGCCTCACGAAATACGGCGGGCACGACGACGTGCTGAAGCACGTCGCCACCTACATGAAGCTGGGCTACGAGGGCCTCAACCCTGTCCTCTTCCTCTCCGCCATGGAGACGCTGCTCAGCTACCCGCGCCGCAACGGCGTGCCTGCCCTGCCGCGGCCCCCGGGGCTGTCGCAGAGCCTGTCGCGTGTCAGCGAGATCTCCCTCGAGAGCGACGACAACGCCAGCCGCACCGGGCGGGCCAACAGCGTGAAGAGCGGCACGGGCCGCGGCTATGGCCTAGGGGAGCTGGAGCCCGGCGAGAAGTCGCGCAGCGGGCTCGCCCCCAGCACACGCGCCTCCGCCCATGCCACCGCCGCATCTGCGAACGACGCGGAGGCCAGCACCGCGAAGACCTATGAGGATGAGACGTGCATCGACACGACCTATCTGCAGCTCACCGACAACGAGCCTGTGCCGGACCCCCTGCTGGCCCTGTCCTCTGCCATCTCCGCCACAGAACAGGGCGAGGCACGCGAGGTTGTCGCCACGCTGTGCGAGATGGGCATGGTGGAGCGTGCCCTCGTCGTGGCAGGCAGGAAGGGGCTGGTGGGGGACACGCTGCTCCTGCTGCAGGCGCAGGGCTGCTACAAGCTGCCGGCGGCCAGCGTGGAGCACCTTGTGGAGGGGGGCCACGCGCAGGCGCTGCTGTCGCACAGCGCGCTGATGAGCAGCCTGTCGCCGCACTCGCAGCTGCTGGTGTGCCTCGCAGCGGTGGCGGCGGGTGACGCGACGCATCTCCCGCGTGTGGGGCCCCTGCTGATGATCTGCGTGCGCCCCAACACGCTGCGCAAGGCGCACGACATCCTGCGCAACGTCTCTGTCGAGCACTGCGTGCTGCCCCTGCTGCGCCTGGCGCACGTCACCGAGACACACCACAAATCCCTGGGGGCGACATCCGACGAATACCACCACGCAGACGACATCGACCAGGAGGTGTGCGAGCTACTCCGAAACCACCAGGGCTGGAGCCCCACTATTGTCAAACGGCACGCCACGGCGACGGGGCGCTTGCGTGTCGTATCTGCGACTGCCCTCATCGAGCGTGAGCACGAGACCGCTGTGGTGTACTTCATGATGTGGCTTCGGCGGCGCTTCGGCGCGCCCCTCTCCGACGACGGCCCCGCCAAGGTGGCCTACCTTGCGGCAGAGCTGATGCAGGCCGTGCTGGAGGACGAGAGCAGCTGCGTGACGCGGCGGCGCTGCCTCCGCATGGGGCTCGCCTTCTTCCAGGCATCCGCCCTGCCCGTGGACCCCCTGGTGCACGTGCTGCGCACGACAGACGTGGCGGAGGATGTGCGCAACATCCTGCTGGCCTCCCCCTCCCTCACGGAGGTGCTGCCCGTGCAGTACCGCCTGGACATCACACGCGAGTACATCGCCTCCCACGAGCCCCCCCCGCACGAGCCGTCTGAGTATGAGGAGATGTCGCGGGCGATACCCATCCCGCCCGACATCTTGAAGCAGGCGAAGAGCAGCGGGAAGGACTATGTGTTCTTCACCTGCAGGCATGCGCCGATGCCCGTGTCGAAGTTTGTCAAGAAGGTGCTTGACGTGCAGGAGGGCGACTGTCCCGCGACAGCAACCGTGCTGAAGCATATCGCGAACCAGGTGTCGGGAGGGCACTGCAGGGTCTTCCCTCAGGGGTGCCCGAAGTGCGTCATGGAGCAGCTTCCCGTATGCATCCTTTAGAGTGTTTCACTTTGCTGCTGCCACTGCGCCTCCATCATCGGGGTGGGTGGGAGTGGTTGCGTGTGTTGGTTATTTTCGCGCAAGGGGTGTGTGTGTGGAATATGTTTGTTGCAAACGCAAAATAAAGCAAAACCCGGGTGGAGATGCAGCGAGAGAGGGAGAGAGAAGGCGAGAGAGACCTGCAGCACAGCCTTCTGCTCAAATCATCCAACTAGGGGACCCACCAGCACCAGCACCAACGCCAACACCAGCACCAACACCCCCTCTGCAGGAGTCTATGACACGCGCTGTGGCCGACAAGCCCTCAGAGAAGGACCGCACAGGCATGGCACGCCCTCCTGCTAGCATCGCAGGGCTGATGCCTCGGAAGCGGGGGAAGTGAACGGGAGAGGCCAGCAGCCAGCAGACATGCTGACTGGAGAACTGCCGGCCTGTTTTTTTCCCAGCGGGTATCCTTTTTTTTTTTGTGGGGCAACACACACACGGCTCAACAGCACTTTGTTTTTTCTCACATTTCTGAGCCAAGGCGCCCTTCTTCCGCTTATGATTGCATCGAAGAGTTGATGAATTCAAAGTATGTATGGGTGGCGCATGAAGCGAGGCGTACTCAACTCCAGCAGCACGTCTTTCCGCGGTTTCTGCTGGCTGCTGCTGTTTTCGACGCCAAGCTTGCTACCCTTGGCATTGCCTACGATGCACTCCGGGCTCGGTTATCCCGCTGTGGCCTCTCGAGAGAGGGCACTGTGCGATGCAACTTCCTTCTGCTAACCCAAACCACAATACGATGCGCTGTGATGTTCTGTTCTTGTCCTACCATACGGCTCTGTCTCGACTCCCCACTAGTGTAGGAATCACTGGGAGACTCCCTTCTGTGTGAGCCTGTGGCAGTGTGGCCCATAAAGCGTGTCGGGCACTTTCGGATGAACGCCGAACTGATTTGTTTGCCCGGAAGCTCTCCGGATATATAGCGATCGCTCCTCACACAGCTCTTGCACTTTGCGAGGGAAGGTTCGCCAATCGTTGCGAATCTCTTAGAAACACACGGCGAACCCCTCCCAGCATGGAAAGCGTGCCTTGTGCTTCAAGCTGTGAAGCTACCCTAGAGTAAAAGCCGTTGCTGCGAGTGGAGAGTTCGATGTGTCAAGTCGGCAGCACATTACGCAAAATAAGCGGCACCGCTGCTCCTTTGGAGTTGGCAGGGTGTGCTGCCGCCTGTTGTCTGGCTGGCATAATATGCTGAGCCCCAACAGCCCCAAGAATTCAAAACCCGTTGGGTGGCCCCTCCCTCCCCGCCGCCGCCGCCGCCCAGAATTCACATCGCATCATATGGGGGTGGTGTAGGACTCGGTGTTGTTCTCTGCCTCACTGCTGCAAAGAAGGACAAGGGTGGTGCACACATGTGTGTGCCGTGGTGGAGTTCGCTCGGAAGCTGAACGTGTGTTGTGTGCACAGTGGAGATCGCATCAAGAGCAGGCGCGCTCGGTGTGCTCTACACTGCCACAAAAACCGTAACGTGTGTGTGTGTGTCCAGCTTGTGTACAGCTTCGTGAACCCACAGCTATGTTGGTGCAGATCTCATCAAGAGCAGGTGATTGGCGATCTACACTCCTCCAAAAGCAATCACCTGTGTGTGTACCTTTGGAGATCGCATCAAAACATCTGACACGGCGTGCAAACCTATTGACCTCCTGTTCTGTCAGAAGGGAAGGGGATGCGCAGTGGTTTTGAGAGAGAGATCCCCTCGGGAGGAATAGATGTTCTCTTGAAACGCTTCCACACTCTCTCGGTTGCACTTCAACGCCTCGCGCATGCTTGTGTGGCGTTCTCAAGCATGCAGAACCCCTTTATATGCACCGAACTGCAGAAACGAGTGAGAACAGTATTGTTAGTTAACACGATATGGACCACACTGACAGATCAGCGCAGAGTGTGTAGTCCCCAAGGGATAGCCGTGGGTCTGTCTGCGACAGGATATTGCCGGAACGAAGCAAACCCTCCCCCCCCCACCTGCCCCTCCCCTGCCGAGAAGAAGCGGCCCCGGGTCGGAGGTGAGGAGGCGGGGTTGGAGAAATCTCAAGAAAAAAGAATCCCTGCACCGCTTGATGCCGGGTTTTTTTTTTTGCAAAAGCGTCGAATAATAAACGGGACGATCCCAGTGCGCCCCTCCCCTCCCTCTAACCCAACCCCCCGGCATCTTTCGACACACCCTTTAGATGCAGATTCCCACACCGCCAGATCACTCCACCCCACTCCACTCCAGGGCAACAGCCTTGCGGCTGTCTGCAGGGATGTCCTCCAACCAGGGAGGCGTGTTGGATGCGAAGCAGGTGTTCAAAGGCACGCTGCTGCAGCTGCAGGACAAGGTGAAGCGCGACCCCGGCGGCTACAAAGACGATGTGATGCTGCAGCTCCGCCACTTCGAGAGCAAGATCCGCCTCTTCCAGCTCTCCCCCACCGGGGCCAGCAAGGAGCTGTGCGACCTCATCAACTTCCTCAGCCACGTGGCCCCCCTCTACAAGGAGGACGCACGCATGTTCCCCACGGCCCTCCTCGACGTTCTCGAGAAGCACAAAGACGTCCTCGACAAAGACGTGCGGCACTGCATGGTGCAGGCGCTCTGCCTCCTCCGCAGCCGCCACTACGTCGAGCCGAAGGACGTCCTCCCTCTGTGGTTCCGGCTCTTCAAGGTCCCCGACAGGGACCTGCGGAAGCTGCTGCTCGCACACATTGTGCGGGACATCAAGAAGATGAACGCGAAGAAGAAGGACCCACACGTCAACAAGCAGCTGCAGAACTATATGTACCAGGTCATCCAGGAGGACGATGCTGTGGCGGGGCGGCACGCCCTGTGGGTGATTATCGATCTTTACAGGCGGCAGATCTGGACGGACGACCGGATTGTGAATGTGATTGCCCAGGCGTGCTTCTCCAAGCACACCAAGGTGCTGCAGATGGCGCTGCGCTTCATGATGGGGCAGTTCCCGAAGGACCAGGAGGAGGAGCCCGACTCCGATGAGGAGGAGGAGCCGCAGATCAAGAAGGGGAGGAACTACGCGAAGAAGACGAAGTCGCGCCAGACGACGAAGGACAAGCAGAAGTCCCTCGTCGCACGGAAGAGGCGCGAGAAGGAGGAGAAGGTCCACCAGGTCTTCAAGCCCACGGAGGTGCTGAACGACCCCCAGGGGTTTGCCGAGAAGCTCCTCACGCAGCTGCAGAAGACGAAGGAGCGCTTCAACGTGCGGATGCTCCACATGGGGGTGATCTCTCTCCTGATCCACACCCACAAGCTGCTGCTCCTCCACTACTACCCGTACATCCAGAGGTATATGGAGCCCCACCAGCAGCACGTCACCTACATCATGGCCTGGGCCTCGCAGGCTGTGCACGAGCTGGTCCCTCCCGACGCGGTCCACTCGCTGCTGATGACCATTGCAAACCACTTCGTGTCGGACCGCGCCTCTCCCGACGCCATCACTGTGGGTATCAACACGATCCGTGAGATCTGCAGGCGCCAGCCCCTCGTGATGACGGAGGACCTCCTGCAGGACATTGCGGAGTACAAGCGGTTCAAGAAGGACAAGGGTGTGGTGATGGCCTCCCGAGGCATGATCCAGCTGTTCCGCGAGCTCCAGCCAGAGATGCTGGCCCGGAAGGACCGCGGACGCAACGCGGACATGGAGAAGAAGGTGATGAGCTTCGGGGCGAAGGAGGAGACGGCGGGGGACATCGACGGGCTGGACCTGCTGGAGGACTACTACCAGGAGAGGAAGGACCGCGCTGCAGAGGAGGCGTCCCGCAAGTCGTCCCGCTCCGCCCGCTCGAAGAACCCTGAGCTGGAGGACCAGTGGAGCGCGGAGGAGTCTGAGGAGGAGTCCAGTGAAGTCGACGAGGAGTCCTGGGTATGCTTGCTGGTTGTGTTGGTGTTGGTGGGGGGGGGGTTGCTGTTGGTGTTGTGCCGTGGGGGTGGCGGTTGGGTTGTGTCTGCTGCGGTGGTGGCAGTCGTCTGATGTTGCATGCCTCCTGTTTCGACCAGGTGTCTGTCAGCGAGAGCGACGGGGAGGGTGGCGACAAGGCCAAGGGTGGGGATGACGACTCCGAGTTCAACGAGGACGAGTGGGAGGAGTGCAGCGGTGACGAGGAGGACGAGGAGCTGGAGGAGGGGGAGGAGGGCGACGCCGATGAGGAGGACAGCGAGCCCCAGGTATGCAGCGCAAAACCCGCCAGCATCACATGTTGTCATCACACCATCAAAGGCAACGTGCCCAACCCAGGCTCAACAATCACAGAGGGACAGTGCAGGGGCAGGTCGATGATGGGCTGTGGCTGCATCTTTTTATATCCAACACAGCAATTCAAAAAAAATACAAAAAGTGCAGATCAAAGCGCAGGGGTCACTTTCATGTCAGCCGCGTTCTGCAAGGTGCTCTGAGAGATGTGCTCTCCGCTGTGCGGACACAATGCGATTTGTGTGTGTGGCAAACATCCCCCTCCCTCTCCCCCCCCCGCCCCCACAGATCCGCGAGGACCTCACCCCTGGCGAGCCCCTGACGCGCGAGCAGCTCGCCAACATTGCAGAGCAGAGCAAGGTGCAGATCGGCGGCGGGAAGCTCATGGAGACGAAGTTCCTCACCCCGCGCGACTTCCAGCTTATCGAGCGCCTGAAGATGCAGAAGCAGAAGGAGACTGGCGGGTATGCTGCGGGCCTGCCACAGCAGGGGGATCGGGGAGGGGCTGGGTTGGACCACTTCTTTGCCATCCCCAGCAAAGCCACGGGATGGGGGCGGGGGGTGGTTGGTAGCGCTTTGCTAAAGGCCTCACCCCGATGACGTAATGTCGCACGCTGTCACACCCACCCACCCTGCCGCAGGAAGCGCAAGCGCAAGAGGGAGGACGACGATGACATTGACGAGGGCAAGGTCACCGCAGACATGCTCGAGGCATACAGTGTGCGGAAGCGCCACAGAGATGCGGAGGAGCGCCGTGCACAGACAGAGGCCATGCGTGGCAGCTTCAAGGCGAAGACGAAGCTTGCGAAGAAGGCGGGTGGCACGACCAACCAGCAGAAGCGGAAGAAGAACAAGCTGGCGCAGATGGTGATGAGCAGCCGCTCCGTCCAGAGCAGGAAGTACGAGACAGGGAAGCAGAAGACAAAGCGCATGTCCGTGGGCAAGAAGAGGAACCTCAAGTTCAAATACAAGAAGGGTGGCCACTAGAGTGCGGGTATATCTCAAGCTCCATGAGACCTCCACTCGGCCCCCCTCCCACTGCCCTTCCTACTCGTTGTGGCGTTCGGGGGCAGGCGTGCTGCAGCCGCGCCATGCCTCCCCCCCGCCATTGCATGTCTCGACAGCCTCTGCCACCGAGAGGGCCACACCCCCGCCCCGCATCGTGCCTTGTGCTGCCTGTCTCCCCTCGGCAGGGAGGGGTTGGCTGTGCGTGTGCCGGCGTTGCGGTGTGGCTTGTCTTGTGTGTCTGTACACTATGCGGGAGCCCCTCCCTGTCTGATGCGCCTGTCTAGCCAAAAGTATCCCGCGCGAAAAATAGCAACAAGGCTTCACCCGTTTTTTTCTGTCGATTCTTTCAGTAGAGTCAGGGGGGTGGGGGGATGGGGGGAGGGGAATCATGAATGCCACCACAGAAGCAAAAAAGGTAGTGTGCGCCTCCTGTTGCTTTCTCCCCCCCCCCCCCCGTGCCAAAAAAATACAAAATGCTGCTGTTTCTCAAACATAGGAAGAGATGAGTGTGGAAGTTTGCACCGGCTCCTTTTTTGTAGGGGGGGGGGTTTTTTTCTTCCGCCTTCATTTCGCCAAAAAAAATAACCAGAGACAAGGGCACCCCTGCCGTGGATCGGCGATGCCTGCTTCGGTTGCCAGTTGTTCGGCTGGTCAATTCGGGGGAGTTTCCGCATCCTGCAAACCGGATTTGCGATGCTTAAGCACACTCGTGTGAGCGGAAAGCGCCCCACCACAGCTGCAACCAAACGTGCTCTATACACTAACCCCACCCTTCATCAGGCTCAGGGTGTGATCAGTTCAGGGTTTTGTGTGTAGAAGCGTCAACGCAACAAACAAAAGGAAATTCATCAGAGCGGTTGTAGCTGTGAAGTGATAGGGCGCTTTCACTCCAGAAAACAGCGGAGCGGCATACGCCGTCCCGTCAGGTCAGCCAGTGAGCTATCTTCTTTGCCGCATTGCCCCCCACACAAGGCACATGTGTCGCCCGCCTGCCTGTGCTACTTTGCCCTGTAGGTGGCATGCAGCATTGCCATGTGTGGGGGCACGAGGGGGTCTGGGCGCGGACCCGTCATATGTTATCATGAATCATTGCGTCATTAGTCGTTTGTCAGGCCTTCGGAATCAAGTGCGTCTGGCCTGTGGGGTGGGGTTGTGGGTGTGGGTGTTTGGGATTGGGACGACCGAATGCCGCACAACAAGAGCTACCCCCCCCTCTCCACAGAGGCGGGGTGGGTTGAGAAGATAAGGAAGATCCCAAAACGTGGGCTGCCACACCCACATCCTCCCCTCCACCCGAGGAACGTGCGATCTCTGCAACACGCGTCAAACCACGGAACCACGACACTGCCACCCCCACTCACACAGGTCGAGGTGCGGGAGCTCCACCACCCACGCCCCCACCCCCACCACCCCTGCACATGGTGGGGCTCCTCTCCCCTCCCGGCAGGATGCCCCCAATGCGGAGCGTGTCGGAGGTGCTCGCCCCTGCGCCTGACCAGTTCACCGACGCCACCCCCTCGCGCACCGGCACGGCGGGGAGCGCGGCCCACGCAGCACAGCAGCACGTCAGCGCGAGGTATCGCGTCCCCCCCCTGGACGGAATCCTCCAGTCGGAGCCGAGCGCCGACTCCGCGGCTGCAGCAGCAGCAGCAGCAGCACAGATGGGCCAGCAGCAGCAGCAGCAGCACTCGGGGGGCTGGGAGGGGGCAGCGCTGGATGACCTGCAGTCGCTCCCTATCCTGTCGCCTCACGGCGAGACTGCCATGCTGGTCCCCGAGGTGGAGCACGCATGGTATGCAGCGCTCAGCGCCACCAGCGCGGCGCTGCTCCACACCTCCATCGCCGGCGACGTGGCGCGGCTCGTCGCGGTGGAGCCCTCGCGCATTGCAATCATCTCCGCACGCCCCGACCCCCACGGCACCCTTCTGGGCCTGCGCTTCCTCCGGGCGACTGTGGGCTCAGCGGACTTCACCCCAGCCACGCTTGTGTCGCGCTTCGACACAATGGTTGCCAAAGGGATGGTGAGCCTGCCGAGGGCGACGGCGACCCTGCGGGAGCTGGGGTGGCTCAGCGCACACCCCGTGCCCTCCGACGACCTCCGGACGCTGCGCCTGGAGAAGCTCCGCCTCGACTTCACCTCGGGGCTGGAGGGGCAGGACGCAGCCCGCTGCAGGGAGGCGGCAAAGGCGCTGCACGGAGACTACCCTTATGAGGGGCACCGTGTGATATGCGATGCCATCAAGGGGGTCCTGCCGCACCTGACTGTCCAGGACATCTCTGTGCGGTGGGGCGATCTGCTGGCGGAGCACTGCGGGGAGGCGGTGGCGGGGGGTGGGGCGCTGAAGGCGGTGCGGCCGCTGCACCATGCGGTGCTGTCGGACCTCGGTGGTGCGCTGATGGTGTCGAAGGCAGCGACGCGCGCCTTCCAGAGGCATGTGGAGGACCGCAGGGCGAAGCTGCGTGCGCTGCAGGAGGGTGGCGAGGGGTCTGGCGCGGTGGTGGGCTGCGCGGAGGTGACGCTCCTGGAGGGGGCGTGCGGCCGCGTGGTTGCGCAGGTCCCGGCGGGGTCGCTGGCGTCGCATTCCGTGGGGTACAGCAGCCTCCCCCCGCACTGCTCCTTCCAGTACTCCTGCTCCCTGAACAACGACATGCCCTCCGTCCCTTTCATCGACTACGCCTCGCTGTAGTTGGTGGAGCGGGGTGGAGTGCAGTGTAGTGTGTACGTGTAGGCCACTTCACGGTGGTGGTGGCTGGGTTGTGGGTTTTGCGGCGTTCACGCGGTGGTGTGGGCTGTCGATGCCTGTCAAAAAAATAATGCACTTTGTTGTACTCTGTGTGTGTCTGTGTGCGTGATGTACATTCCGTGAACCACCTATCCCCCCCCTCGTCCTTGTTGCCCTTGACAGAGGGAGGGGGGGGGGGGGGCTTCGGTCAGGTGTGCAGAGTAAATCTCGAAGAAGTGGCAGCTGTGTGTATTTTGAACCCTATGTGTGCGCCTCATCATTTCTGTTGCAAATTTCGCACCGCGATGTCAGCAGTCTGGTTGAGGGATACGCGGATGGGTGTTCCCCACACACACAGTGCTGGCACAAGGGCAAATACACGGGCGCACCCCACCCCATACACTACATCGAAGCTTTTCACCCCTTCTGCGTCAAACTGTATTAATGCGACAGAGGGTGTCGCTGCTGTGTGGTGGGGCCCCTGGGACACGCCCGGTTCACAGCCACCAAGAATATCGCACTTTGAATCAAGGCCTCTGGTGGCGTGTGTGACGCACTTCTCCACGGTTGTGGAAGTGTCAACGCAAAAACTCGGGGAAGTGAAAGCAGAAGGCCCTGCACAATCAAAGCGTCTGGGACACCTCTCTCCCCTTGGATTGCACACTGCACTGTTTTGTGTTGTGGCAACATTGGATCAGCGCATCTGTATCAAACCGAAGTCCAGGGGAAACTCTGTTGCACGATATCTATGGCATGCGATGCAAGCAATGTCACTCCAGGGCAGCCGCTCTTTGCTCTTATTTTGTTTGTGAGGCGTTGCCGGTGGAAGCGTGCAATGCAACAACTGTTACGCACACGGCCTTCGCACGGAAAGTGTCATTCAGCTCTGCCAACCGTGCTCTCCACACAACCCCCTTCATCAGGCAAGTGGGTTTGTAAGTGTGTGGAAACGCATCAAACGAAACACCAAACAGTAGAGAAAGAGCGGCAGAGTTGAAGTGACACTTTTCGGAGGCCGAGGATCGAGCGGAACGGTTGAATTTTTTGAGCACATTTATGATGCGTAAAAGTGTAGGAGTGCTTCCGACGATCCTGTTCCTTTTCTGTGTGTCTAGCTATCTCGTGTTCACATGTGCTCCACACCCACATCAAAGCAGCAGGCTCTAGGGTGGTGGAAGCGTCAACGCATCATTAAGGAAGAAGGAAGCACGGTTGCTACGCTTTTGTGAGGCGTCGACGCTTCCACACAAAAAAAATCATATTTCCGCGCTAAACATGTTTCTGCGCTTGCTAGCGGAGCCCTCCCCCCTCTGACCTGCTTCACAACCCCCTCTAGATCCCCTCCCTGCACATCCTGCAGTGCTGGGAGGGCCCCCATCACCTCCAACCTGTCCTCTTTGTATGCTGCGTGCCGCCCTTCGGGTGTCGGCTATGCACAGAACCCCCCGACAGCCCCGCAGCCCCCCTGCTAAGTCTAGAGTGGTATGGCCGTGCCGGCACAACCCTTGCCCCTGCGTGTGTGAGGGGGGAGGGGTGCATGGGTGCCGTGGATAATCATCGGCGGTGCCGGAGCTGGTTGCTGCCCCTTCTTCCCCACAACCCACCGCGCCCCTCTGGGGGGTCCTGTACAGAGGCTATTTGCTGCTGTGGCTTCTGCTGTGCTGCTGCTGCTTTTGGTCTTGATCTTGCTATTGGATGCGTTGAGAATGCACGCCACCAACCCACCCACCCACCCCGGCACAGTGACATCAGTCACACACACACAACATACACAACATACACATATAACCTACGCACACGCATACTGCATTGTACGGACGCACACACCCCTGTGCGCCAACTGCAGTCGAGCGCAAGAGAGGGGAGACAGGGAGGCCGCACGATGGCGGATCACAAGGGGCATCAGCGCGGTGTGCCGATCCTGGTGGTAATCACAGTGGCGACGTTCCTCAGCACAGCGTGGGGCTGCTGCTGGTGAACTGCGTCGGATGGTCGCAGACGCCCGACTACCGAGACGCGTCTCGACTTGTGGCATCGCACGAGGCGCTTGTGGGGTACGTCATTTCTGTGTGCACAAGCTGGGCAGGAGTGCTGCAGAGCTTCAGCGGGGACCGCATCCTGATGGCGTGGAACGCTGGGAACCGGTGCTCGGACCTCGCTGTGCGCATGGGATCGTCAGCTGTGGCACTGGTGCAGACCAGCACGCTGAAGCTGTCGTCCGCCTTCTCCATCGGGCAGGCGTTCTGCGGCACGATGGGGACTACGACTCTGCGGCGCTTCTCGATTGTGTCGGACGTGCTGCCGTGGGTGCACCTGATGGAGGGGCTGAACAAGATGCGCGGGTGGCGCAGCACGACAGACCATGCTGTGGCGGAGCGGCTGGAGGGCCGCGTCAGCTACCGTGTCGGAGATGGGTTGTGCGTGCCACGGAAGCGCAAGATTCTTGCCGTGGTGGAGGTGCTGCAGGTGTTGGAGAACAAGGACGGCGAAGAGTGGATGTACCAGCTGGAGGCCTCAACCGAGGACGGCAAAGCGGCCAACGAAGCCGTGCTGCACGTCATCCACCAGCGCTGGGATGCTGTCAAGGTTCTGCCTGTGCTGCCGCCCTGTTTGGAACACATCACAGCTGCCCATGCTGATCGTCGCTTCGTCCCGATGACACAGAGCTACCACCGCGACGTCGATGTCGCTGACGAGGGCAAACCCCACAATTGAGATAAAACAAGCTCTCTTATATTATTCACCCCCAGAAAATCACGCTTTCATTGTCGGCACACGTGTGTGTCCCGAGCCGAAAAAGCCCCCGGGGGGTTTTTTTGACCCCCACAGGGGCCCTGAATCCCTGAAGAGAAGACCCCCATTTCTTAAGCACACCCGTGTGAGCGGAAAGCGTCCCACCACAGCTATGCACTAACCCCACCCTTCATCAGGCTCAGGGTGTGATCAGTTCAGGGTTTTGTGTGTAGAAGCGTCAACGCACGGGGCAAAAAATATGTTCCCATGTGCCACCCATGATGTGGTGTCAAACCATGTGTGAAAATCCCATTTCAAAAAGAAAATGGTCCCACCACGATTTACGTAGTTCTTACGTAGTTGTTATGTAGTTCTCAGGGGCACCATTTCTGCAGTATTTGGTTTCATGTCGTTTTGCTGTTACTTCCCGGCGGAGGCAGTTTGTTTTCCGCCACGCAGTACGATTTGGTGTGATTGTCTGATTTACGACAAGAAAAGAAACAAGTACGATCGGACGAGATCGCATGGTTGAGCGCGACTGGGTCCAGCTCTCAGTCCCCTGTGGGGTGTATTTGTGAGTGCCCATTTGTGTGAGTCTTTGGACTGCTCTTGCGACACAGCCCACCGGGAACTTGGGATCGTGTGTTCCTCTCTTCCTCGGACCACTTGCCCCATCGTTCCCTTCATTCCTGAGGGCTCAGCTATGCCACCGAAGGAAACGCTGCACTACAAATTGAGATATTCCCGGAGTATTTTCACCGCTTCTCCCCCCCATCCCACACCGGATGGTTAGGCGTAGCCACCATGCCCGGCATTATAAGCCCCCTGCTTCGCATGACATGTTTGTCTCTGCATCAGACATGTTCTCTCTGATGTGCACTTCCGCGCACTTTGTTTCATTCCCCTTTCTCTTGACCTGCGTGCAGGGTTGACGCTGGGCTTCCATCCAGGAAAGTCCACACAAAGGAGCCCGGTGTATATTACAGGCGGTGAGGCCATTTTCCAAAGTGAGCTGCCTCGCAAACTGGTTGAAGTGACACAGAGTGGCATCGAACAAAGGCTCCCGTTACAGATGGTTTTCAGGCAGGTGGTTACACATCATTCTCAAGTGGTTACGGGTGACCCAGTAAGGGGTGTACCCAGACATACTTTTCTTGGGCCGCAGCATGGTGAAAGGCTCAACACATGTCTCCTCTTTTCTTACTTTCCTGTGGGGGCGCAAGAGTCGTTGAACCGTGTTTTCTCTCGGAGCTCTTCTCTGCTGCCAGCATGCTAGACACTGCTATGCTCGTTTGCTTTGACAGTTCAGTCTGAGATTCCATGCTTTGTCAAAGATCTTTCACACTTCCTCACAGTTACTGAGTACTGTAGTTAAATGTATTAAGCAGACTCGTGTGAGCGGAAAGCGACCCACCACAGCTGCAACCAAACGTGCTCTATACACCAACCCCACCCTTCATCAGGCTCAGGGTATGATCAGTTCAGGGTTTTGTGTGTCGAAGCGCCAACGCAACAAACAAAAGGAAATTCATCAGAGCGGTTGTAGCTGTGAAGTGATAGGGCGCTTTCCTACCCCCTTGTAATTGTCCGCCCCCCGAGGAGGCCCCGAGGCGGACAATTACAAGGGGTGGTAGGTAGGCAAGTACTACTGACACACTTCTGGAATCTTACGCTTGCTTGAATTGCACGCATCCACCAACCAAAAACCTTTCGTATTCAGGCCCTTCCTTGAGTATACGCTTTAGTTTCTTGTGGTCAGTCCGAGCTTTCCTGCGTCGTCCACCTACTGTTGTTTCAACTACACAACACCCGACCCCGCCCCCCTCCCCCCTGCTTTCTTTTCTTTTTTAAAAACCCTCTCTCTCTCTCTCTCACCCCCACCCCCACCCCTGTGTGTGACGCCTCCGATGACCTGCCTGAAGTACAGAAAGTGGATTGATGGCGGAGCAGAAAGAGTTAGAGAACATATGAGAAGCTTCGCTGCGCTTCGACTCCTTCAGTGTGTCTGTCGCATTTCCTCTGACACACAGGTGTGTCTGGTACAAAAAATAAATGTTTTCACATCTGATTTCATGAGCACGATCCGTAGCGAGTGTGGAACGTAAGGGTCGAAAACAATGTACCGGCACCTTTCAACAGGTCCAGTTTTTCCAAAGTGGCCTCTCAAAGGATTTGCATCCAGCTCGGCAAATCACATGGCAGGATTAGTTGTCTTCTTGACGTGAGGGGCCCGTATCACCAGAGTCACGCTTCCGCGTGCAACCTTTTGTGTGTGGCTGATCGACGAGGGTATGTGAGGATGCCATCACTGTTCCCCCTGATTCGTTTTCCCAGTCCCGGCCCTTACTCGAAGTGGCGGAGGTACACACAGGAAAAGGAAAGCAAAGGGTCTTCATTTGCAAGCAATTCCAAAATGATTTTGGAAAAATTGAAGTGGGCGGTGTCATTGTGTAACAATGTGAGCGCTGCCTCAGAATGTTTCTTGCAACTCGTTGAAGGTTGTCACCCAGAGAGCGAGTGTGTAGAAGCGTCAACGCAACAAACAAAAGGAAATTCATCAGAGGTTGTGGGGGTCTTTGCTGGTCGACAAACTTCGACAAACTTCTTCAGTTTTCAGCCAATTCAACAGGAAATGCACCAAAATGCACTGACGACCACCCCGTAGCGAAGACCCCCTGTAGCTGTGAAGTGATAGGGCGCTTTTTGCAACTCGTTGAAGGTTGTCACCCAGAGAGGCACAGGTGAAGGTCCGCTCAACTGCCAAGGCCCCCATCACCTCCGACCTGTCCTCTTTGTATGCTGCGTGCCGCCCCACAACCCACCGCGCCCCTCTGGGGGGTCCTGTACAGAGGCTATTTGCTGCTGTGGCTTCTGCTGTGCTGCTGCTTTTGGTCTTGATCTTGCTATTGGATGCGTTGATAATGCACGCCTGACTGGCGCGGGCGGAGTCGCGCGCCGCACAGCTGAAGGCGGAGCTCCGCGACACGAAGAAGAAATGCATCGCCCAGGTCCAGGAGGCGCTGGACCTGGTCACAACACTGCAGCGCCGCGCCGAGGCTGAGGGCGCCCTCCACCGCAAGCTGCAGGCAGAGCAGGGCATCTCCGCCCAACGCCTCGCAGACCTGGATGCCGCACAGGCCCGGGCTGACACAGCCTGCTCTGAGCGTGCCGCACTGCAGTCGAAGTGCAACACCCTCCGCAGGGAGGTGGATGCCCTGCGTGCGCAGGACGCGCTGCTCGCATCGGAGCACAGCGACATCGAGAAGAGTCTCCGCGGGGAGCTGGCTCGCGTGGGGCAGAGCCTGAAGCAGGCGCGCGGGAGGCAGGCGGGGCTGGAGGAGTCCCTCCGCATCGCGCAGGCGAAGCTGGAGGATGCAGGGAAAGAACGGGGTTCTGGAAAATCCGAGGGGGGGGGTCCCGCTGGGTGGGTGGGTGGGGTGTAGTGGACTGGCTGCTTCCCAGCCACCTTCTCCCACGACCAGTCCCTGAACCAGACCCGCGTTTCATGGGTGATACTTGGCTCACACACCATCAAAATGACCCCACTGTGATCCGCACAGATTCCTAACGTTCAAAATAAAGGGGTTTTGGAACACCCGATGAGGGGGTCCCGCTGGGTGGGGTGGGGTGGCATGGTGTGTGTCACCCAGTCACCCTTCACCCATAACCAGCCCCTGAACCAGACAGCTTTTTCATGGGTGAAGCTGGGCACCTAGACCACCAAAATGACCCCACTACGATCCGCAAACGTTTCAAACGTTCAAAAGAACGGGGTTTTGGAACACCCGAGGAGGGGGTCCCGCTGGGTGGGGTGGCATGGTGTACTCCCAGTCACCTTCACCCATGACCAGCCCCTGAACCAGAGCCACATTTCATGGACAAAACTTGTCACCTAGACCTACAAAGTGACCCCACTACGATCCGCACAGATTCCAACTATTCAAAAGAAGGGGGTTTCGGAACACCCGAGGAGGGGGTCCCGCTGGGTGGGTGTGGTAGGCTGGCTGACTCTCGCCTCCCAGTCACATTCTCCTATGACCAGCCCCCCCTGAACTAGACCCACATTTCATGGGTGAAGCTTGACACCTAGACCCACAAGGTGACCCCACTACGATCCGCACAGAACCCAAAGAGTGCAATGGAAGGGGTCAATCGCGATTCCGCGAGTCGAAAATTCCGCACTTTTGGGTCACTTTCAGGTGATGTCAGGTCCCTGGAGTGACTGCAGATCGCCCATTTTCAGGGTGGGGGCCCTACTCGTACGTCACCCAGATTCACCCAGGGTGCACGGTCGCCGGGAGCGCGCGGGCACCCGGAAACAGGTCGCATTTGCGCGCGCTGCCTGCACCCTGCACGCCAGCGCTTCCCCCTTTTGGGAGATGCGTGCAAAATGCAAGCGAATTGACAGATTTCCCAAGTATGCCTGTTCGTCGGAACCGGGATATCCGCGGTTGTGCGGAACGGTTGTCGGGAGATTGCGACAATCTCCCGACCCTCGGAGATCTTCCCACCATCAGTCAGTGGAGTGTGCACCAGGTCGTGAAACTGCGACAGTGCAGTCATGACGTTCCGGTACTCGGTGTTGTTGTTGCTGCAGACGACGACGTCTGCTGCAGCAGTGGCACGCATCATCAGTTGTACTGAAACATCGCAGTGAACGGGGTGTTCACTGCAATTCCATGATCCGTGTACAACTCGAATCACCTACTGCAGAGATCTTCGAGATCCTCCCGCAGTTCATGGCCGAGGGCTCGGGCCGTGTCGCCCATGCCCCCCGAGGTCCAGCACGACCCCACTTCTTCAGGTGCTGCCCTTTCATAATTCCTTCCACCGCCTCCACAACTGCAGGCGGAGACACCCTGTTGGTGTTGAGAAATGTGTTAACTATTCCAGTGAAGACAAGAAAGTTCGACATACCGATGCGTGGCGGTCTCCCACGAACCCATCGTCTGTGGGAGCATTTCCCACATCCTGTCAATTCTGTGCCTGATGAGAATTGTCTTTATGACCATGCACCACGCCGAGCGGGCGCAAGCCTCCTCATTGACTGCAACACACACAGAGCCACACCACCCTGCAGGACGCTGCTAACTTTTCACAGGCGTGGTTATGGAGGTGTTCCTGACGGATGCGGCGACAGGCGTGACGCACGCTGTCGACATCGGGATGGACGAGAAGCCCGAAAGGCTGAAGCTCGAAGCAGGCGAGGCGTTCCGCTACCCTGATGGTGTGGAGGAAGAGGACGTGCATCTCTTGGTGGGGGGCAAAGCGGTGTGTGACGACGAGCCTCTGAGCCAGGCAGGTGTCGAAGCCGGATGCGTGGTTCACGTCACCCTCTGTCCCGGCAAGCAAAACAACAAAACAAAACAAAAAAAACGGTGCAGGTCGCAAAAAAAAAAACGTCACCCTCTGTCCCGACCGTCACCTCGATGCGGTGCACAAGGGGGAGAAGCAACTGTGGCAGGTCCCGCTGTGGGTGAACGACACGCGATGAGGTCCTTCAAGCCGTTCGGGAGTTGACGGACGAGGATGAGGGGGAAGGAGTGCCAGACTGGTTCGAACATGCGCACACCTCCGTGAAGGGAGATCGTGAACTTGTTCATGCAACAGTTCAACAAGAGGGGTGCTCACTCCAGTACGCAGACGACAGCCTGAAGGGAGATCGTGAGATCGTTCTTGCTGCAGTTCAACAACGTGGGGACTCACTCCAGTACGCAGACAACAGCCTGAAGGGAGATCGTGAGTTCGTTCTTGCTGCAGTTCAACAAGATGGGTACTCACTCAAGTACGCAGACGACAATCTGAAGGGAGATCGTGAGTTCGTTCTTGCTGCAGTTCAGCAACGTGGGTACTCACTCCAGTACGCAGACAACAGCCTGAAGGGAGATCGCGAGATCGTTCTTGCTGCAGTTCAGCAAAATGGGGACTCAGCCTGAGGGAAGACCGCGAGGTACTTGCTTCTGCACGTCATTAGATGAAATCGTGTGCCAACGCATCGTGTTGCGTTGAGGGCTGCATCAGGGGGTGTGTTACGTTGCCCTCTGCCGCTGAGAGCTGCCTGGTTGCACGATTCTGCAGTGCTGTTGGTTGGGCAACAGGAGTCAACACTATGTGCCTCTTCTTTTTCTTCTTCTTCTCTCTAGCACTACCCCTTCTCGGTTGCTTCTCTGAGCCATGATGTGTGGCTCAGCAGGAGGCGTCTCAGCATGCCTCACCCTCATGAGGCCTTTCGCTTTTGTGTTCAGGAGGCAGCGATTCAACGGAAGAGAGATGCTGCCAATCGCTCATTTCCGGAGTCGCATGCAAAGGAATTTTCAAGCTCGGAGAGAGGTTGCCCCCCACAACAGCTGTACGGGCCTCAACTCACCGCACTCAACTGACGCAGCATGGGAACATTGTGGAAGTAGCCGCCGTGGGCTCTAGGCTCTCTGGCCCTGCAACACATACGCATTTGATGGGCCCCACTACGATCCGCACGGAGCTCAAAAAAGTGTCACTTCAACTCTGCCGCTCTTTCTCTACTGTTGATACTTCGTTTGATGCGTTGACGCTTCCACACACACTTACAAACCCACTTGCCTGATGAAGGGTGGTGTGATGAGCACGTTTGGCAGAGCTGAATGACACTTTCCGCGCGAAAGTCGTGTGCGTAAAAATCAATTGCATGCGGTTCTGGGAGGTAATAATGCCTCGACACCTGGGCTCTGGGGAGGTGGGCGTCGAGATTGGGCAGGCGCGGTGAATCCCATCAACCTCGACGGCGGTGGGAGGGTGAGTGTGACAGTGGAGATCACATCAAGAGCAAGTGCTCGGTGTGTGTCTCCACTAATTTATACAGATCCACGTGGTGTGTTTACCTCTATCCCGACGCCCCCTGTGACTACGACCCCGTCCTCCCCAGAGGCGACCGCGCCTGCCTCTGCAGCCCTGTGGAAGCCATCCCCTGCACCCCACCGCCGCACGTGACGCATGTGGAGGCACTCCCCTCCGCCCCGCCACCCCATGTGCCTGTGCCTCAGCCCTCCCTGAGGCAACCCCGTGTACCGCTGTCCCCGAGCCCGCCACCCCTCCAGCTGTGCTGAAGGGGCTGGCCTACACCGTGTGCTCCCCGGGCTCACCCCACCGCCACCTGATGCAGTCTCGTGGGAGGCTCTCACCTGACGGCACCGGCCGTCCATCCCCGCCGTGGCGCAGCTGAAGCGCGCCGCCTTCGAGGCGCATACCGGTTCTACCCCGGTACTGCCTGCCCAGAGGCCGAGGGTCGATTCCGTGATCCCCATCGCTGACGCTGACCTGGGCGCCGCTGACCCGGCCGCACCCTCTGCTACTACCTCCCCTCCCAACGGCGTGTCCGTTGACGCAGTCTACCCCCCAAGGCCCCGTTCAGGCGCCTCTTCCTCTGCCCGTGCATGGCGCCCTCAGGCTTGCGGGCCTCCCTCAACCCCCCCTCCTCCCGTAGCGCGTCACCGTTCGCCTGCTCCCTCTCCTCCTCCTGTGGCACTTCCCTCACCCCACCAGAGCAGCTCCTCTCTCAAACAAGGGGAGCCTACCGGGCCACGTCCCCGCGTAGTTAAGTAGACGACCCCTTGGGTCGCCGTGCCCCTCCTTCGGCCGCGCCACGTCGGCACGTCTGGGTGCGGGCAGCAGGCATGCCTGCTGCCCGCTTGCACCTTTTGCACCTTTGCTGCATCCTTTTTGCCATCATACTTGTCTTTCCTGAACCCACACCCCACCCCATGCCCCCCACCCACTCCCTCCGACAACGGCCGTCAGTGCCGTCATTCTTCTGCACCCCCTTTTGGCATTCGTCCACCCACTTCTCGAACCCCACCACCACTCTTGTGGCCTATCGCAGGTTGCCCGCTTCTCGCCAAGCGCGTGAGACGGGGCCGTGGCGAACAGACGCTGTCTGTAAACCACATCACGCACGATACAATGCGTAACCGTGGGGCAGCAGCAATAGCCCGCATGCAAACGAGGGCGAAGTTATAGCAAATCAAATGCAACAGTAGTTCGGTTCCGCTCTCGAGCAGGTCCACGGCGAAGGGATGGAGACTGGGCAGCTCGCCCAGATGCGCAGATGCGTTCAACTGCCCGTGTCGCCCCCGCCCCCGCCCTCCCAGACTCTATTTGCTGTTGTGGTCTTGCTTTTGATCTTGTTCTTGCATTTGGATGCGCAAAACCGTACGCACACACCACCACCCCACCCCGGCACAGTGACATCAGTCACACACACGCAACACACATATATATACCTACGCACACGCATACTGCATTGTACGGACGCACACACCCCTGTGCGCCAACTGCAGTCGAGCGTGCCGCGGCAGGTGCGGGTGTGCAGCAGGCAGGCCCCCTTTCTTCTTCTATAGAACAGCGCGGGCTGCTTCGGCAGCTGCAGGCGCAGAGGATGCGCGGAGCAGTGGTGCTGCTGCTCGGGGCAGCAGCGTCGGCGCACGCAGGATGTGCGGACCAGGGTTCGCAGCGCAGGTGTGACGGCAACGGGGGGTGCCTGTGGAACGCGCCGTGGGCGCCGGGCCTGTGCACGAACGACCCGTGTATCGCGAACATCAACCAGCAGATGTGCGAGGCTGCGGCGGTGACAATGCCGTTCCCGTGCCAGGCGCAGCCGGGGGACCCGGACTTCTGCTTCGTGGCGGTGTGCGAGTACAACCCGCGGAATGCGCAGAGCTGCAGCGCGAAGCGGTGCCTGCACGAGGAGGAGGGGCCGTGCAGCGCGGCGGGGTGCACGTGGACGGCGACACCTTCGCAGGTGGGGCCGAGGTCGTCGCCGGGCGACAAGATGACGCAGTGCCGCGAGGACTTTTGCAGCGGGCTGAACACGATCGAGTGCCAGGTGCGCGGCGGGTGCCAGTTCAGCGGGGGCCAGTGCACCATGAAGGAGTGCGGGGCACACCAGAACGAGCGGGAGTGCGACCACGACCGGAAGTGCCACTGGGATGTGTCGGGGCGGTTCTGCGGTGACACGGGGTGCGGCGGGTACGGGAGCAAGACGGAGTGTGCCGCGCAGGCTCCGTGCATGTACGACGACAGCCACAATGCGTGCGTGCCGAAGACGTGCGACAAGTACAACCACCCCGAGGACCGGTGTGGGTGCACGAAGGACCCGGACTGCACGTGGAAGCAGACGGCGGGTGGCGGTTACTGCAGCGGGACGAACTACAACGCGTGCCCGGACCTGGACATCGCGTTCGTGCTGGACGGGTCGGGGTCGACGCGCCGCTCCTTCGGGCGCCACCCGCACGGCTTCTACGGGCTGATGGAGATCCTGCGGGAGTGGGTGAAGACGGTGCCGCTGACGGGGGACGACCACAAGGCGGGGGCGTCTGGGAAGACGGGTACGGGTGCGTTCCGTATGACCTTCATCCAGTTCTCGAAGGCGGAGGCGAGGCCGGACGAGGACCACCCGGTGGGGTGCCGGATCGGGCAGTGCACGGATGGTCTGCTGTCCGGGCGGCTGGACGAGCTGGAGGGTGACATCGACTGGCACGAGGCGAACTACCAGGCGCAGTGGACGTACATGCACGACGCCCTGCAGGATGTGGCGGACCACACCTTCCTCCCGTCGCAGAGCCCGCCGGAGCGCCAGCACATCGTGATCATCATCGCGGACGGCGGTATCACGGACATCAACGGTGACGCGTGCTGCGAGAAGCGCTGCGGGGACAGGCGGTGCATCGACAGGCGGTGGCTGCCCCGCTACCCGGGAATGCTCGACGCGGCGCAGGCGAAGCTGAAGACGGAGGACGTGACGGTGTTCGGTATTGTGATGCGTCGCTTCGACTACCACACCTTCCAGGACGACAACGCGGAGGTGAAGTTGAAGCCGCTTGTGGCTGAGCCGCGGGACGACCACTTCATGAACCTGATGCTGGACGAGATCCCGAAGACGGTGCTGGGGAGGCTGTGCGACCCGAACAGCAAGTTCGGGAAGCAGCTGCAGGGGGGCTCGAAGACGACGACGAAGGGGTGCCCGCTGATGTCGATGGGCGCGTGCGAGGCGTCGTCCATGTGCCAGTGGGACTCGTCGCGGCTGCGGTGCACGGAGTCGATCTGCTACTCGCTGTGCAAGGAGCCGCAGTGCAACACGAACGCGCTGTGCCAGTGGACGTCGGACAGGTGCGAGCTGAAGCCCCCGGGGTGCCCGTCGAAGAACCAGCAGGACTGCACGCGGGACGCGACGTGCCTGTGGGACCCGATCTGGAAGGACAAGTGCATCGACAACCCGTGCATCAAGCAGAAGACGAGCGACTCGTGCACGGCGCACAGTGTGACGATGCCGACGCCGTGCCGGGCGCCGTTCGGGGACCCGGACTTCTGCAAGCTGGAGGTGTGCGAGCACGACAAGTCGAACAGCCCGGCGTGCAACGTGAAGAAGTGCCTGCAGATCACGAAGGGGACGTGCGAGGCGGAGAAGGGGTGCGTGTGGAGCGGCCCGGACCCGGTGGGCAGCACTGTGCCCCCGTCGGGCAAGGTGGGGATGTGCAACCCGGAGGAGTGCAAGCACACGACGCAGGACGCGTGCGACAAGGACCCGAAGTGCGACTGGGACGGGATGACCCCGTGCGCGCCGAAGCCGTGCACGCAGCACAAGAACGAGAAGGACTGCGACCACGACCTGTCGTGCAAGTGGGACTTGACGAAGGCGCCCGCGCAGTGCACGCTCACTGAGTGCTCGAAGCACGCGGGGCAGGACCCGTGTGACAAGGACCCGCAGTGCATGTGGTCGGCGTCGGGCAAGGTGTGCGTGCCGAAGACGTGCGACAAGCACAAGGCGCAGTGCCCGTGCGACAAGGACTCGGACTGCGTGTGGCACCACACGTCGTCGACGACGGGCGGGTACTGCACCCCGCCGAAGTTCAACGCGTGCCCGGACCTGGACATCGCGTTCATCCTGGACGGGTCGGGGTCGATGCGCCGCTCCTTCGGGCGCCACCCGCACGGCTTCTACGGGCTGGTCGAGATCATGCGGACGTGGGTGCGCTCCGTGCCGCTGACGGGGGACGACCACAAGGTGGGGGCGGCCGCGTCGCGCGACGCCGGGTTCCGTATGACCTTCATCCAGTTCTCGAAGGCGGAGGCGAAGCCGGACGAGGACCACCCGATGGGGTGCGCTGTCGGGCAGTGCACGGACGGGCTGCTGTCCGGGCGGCTGGACGAGCTGGAGGGTGACCTGGACTGGCACGAGGCGAACTACCAGGGTCAGTGGACGTACCTGCACGACGCTCTGCAGGATGTGGCGGACCACACCTTCCTCCCGTCGCAGAGCCCGTCGTGGCGCCAGCACATTGCGATCCTCATCGCGGACGGCGGGCTGACGGACTACAACGGGGACGCGTGCTGCGAGGACCGGTGCGACAACCCGCGGTGCATCGACCCGCAGTTCAAGACGCAGTACAGGGGGATGCTCGACGCGGCGCAGGAGAAGCTGCGGTCCGAGGGGGTGTCGGTGTTCGGGATTGTGATCCGCCGGTTCTCCTACCACACCTTTCAGGACGACAACGCGGAGGTGAAGCTGACCCCGCTGGTCACGGCACCGACGGACACCCACTTCATGAGCCTGGAGCTGGACGAGATCCCCGAGTCTGTGCTGAACGCGCTGTGCGACCCGAGCAGCAAGTTCGGGCAGCACCTGGTTGTGGCGAAGCCCGGGTGTGCGAGCAAGACGGAGCAGGGGCCGTGTGTGCAGGACAAGGCGTGCAAGTGGGATGCGTCAATGAACCCGTCGTGCGTGGAGTCCGAGTGCTACGCGCTGTGCGAGCAGCCGACGTGCGACGCAAACTCGGCGTGCAAGTGGACCGGGTCTGCATGCGAGTACAAGCCGCCGGGCTGCACCGGGAAGGACCAGCCGCAGTGCGCGCAGGACAAGACGTGCCTGTGGGACCCGCTCTGGACGGACAAGTGCATTGAGAACCCGTGCCGCCCGCCGACGGAGGAGCCGGACTGCCTGGGCGTGTCTGTGACGGTGTCGCTTCCGTGCACGCCGCCGGCAGGCGACCCGGATTTCTGCAAGCTGGACGTGTGCGACTTCGACCCGACGCGGCCGAACAAGTGTGAGGTGAAGAAGTGCCTGCAGATCACGAAGGGGACGTGCGAGGCGGAGAAGGACTGCGTGTGGAGCGGCCCGGACCCGGTGGGCAGCACTGTGTCCCCGTCGGGCAAGGTGGGGATGTGCAACCCGAAGCCGTGCGCGCACACGACGCAGGACGCGTGCGACAAGGACCCGCAGTGCGACTGGGACGGGATGACCCCGTGCGCGCCGAAGCCGTGCACGCAGCACAAGAACGAGAAGGACTGCGACCACGACCTGTCGTGCAAGTGGGACTTGGGGAAGACGCCGGCGCAGTGCACGCTCACGGAGTGCGCGAAGCACGCGGGGAAGGACACGTGCGACCAGGACCCGCAGTGCATGAAGGCGCCGGCCGGCAAGGACTGTGTGCCGAAGACGTGCGAGAAGCACAAGGAGAAGTGCGACTGCAACAAGGACGCGGACTGCGTGTGGCACCACGGTGCAGGGAACGCGTACTGCACGAGCAAGAACTTTGACAAGTGCCCGGACCTGGACATCGCATTCATCCTGGACGCGTCCGGTTCGATGAAGCGCTCCTTCGGGCGCCACCCGCACGGCTTCTACGGGCTGGTCGAGATCCTGCGGACGTGGGTGCGCTCCGTGCCGCTGACGGGGGACGACCACACGGTGGGGGCAGGGGCGAAGCGCGACGCCGGTTTCCGTATGACCTTCGTCCAGTTCTCGAAGGCGGAGGCGAAGCCGGAGGACAGCCACACGACGGGGTGCTCTGTCGGGGGATGCACGAACGGGCTGCTGTCCGGGCGGATGGACGAGCTGGAGGGTGACCTGGACTGGCACGAGGAGAACTACCAGGCGCAGTGGACGTACCTGCACGACGCCCTGCAGGACGTGGCGGACAACACCTTTGTGACCGCGCAGAGCCCCGCGTGGCGCAAGCACGTCGTGATTATCGTGGCTGACGGCGGGCTGACGGACTACGACGGGGACGCATGCTGCGAGGACCGGTGCGCGAACCCGAAGTGCATCGACCCGCAGTTCAAGACGCAGTACAGGGGGATGCTCGACTCGGCGCAGGCGAAGCTGAAGTCTGAGGACGTGACGGTGTTCGGGATTGTGATGCGCCGGTTCGCCCAGCGCTCCTTCCAGGACGAGAACGCAGAGGAGAAGCTGCAGCCGATGGTGGGGATCCCGGCGTACGACCACTTCATGAGCCTGGAGCTGGACGAGATCCCCGATTCTGTGCTGAACGCGCTGTGCGACCCGAGCAGCAAGTTCGGGAAGAAGCTTGCGGTGGCGGCGTCGGGGTGCCCGAAGCACGACACGCAGCAGGGGTGCTCGCTGGACACGGCGTGCAAGTGGGACGGGACGAAGACGCCGTCGTGCATGGAGTCCGAGTGCTACCCGCTGTGCGACGAGGCGACGTGCAACACCAACCCGGTGTGCAAGTGGAACGGCCAGGACTGCGAGCACAAGCCGCCGGGCTGCGCCGGGAAGGACCAGCCGCAGTGCAAGAAGGATGACACGTGCCTGTGGGACCCGCTCTGGACGGACAAGTGCATCGACAACCCGTGCCGCCCGCCGACGGAGGAGCCGGACTGCCTGGGCGTGTCTGTGACGATGCCGCTGCCGTGCACGCCGCCGGCAGGCGACCCGGACTTCTGCAAGCTGGACGTGTGCGACTTCGACCCGACGCGGCCGAACACGTGTGAGGTGAAGAAGTGCCTGCAGATCACGAAGGGGACGTGCGAGGCGGAGAAGGACTGTGTGTGGAGCGGCCCGGACCCGGTGGGCAGCACTGTGTCCCCGTCGGGCAAGGTGGGGATGTGCAACCCGAAGCCGTGCGCGCACACGACGCAGGACGCGTGCGACAAGGACCCGCAGTGCGACTGGGACGGGATGACCCCGTGCGCGCCGAAGCCGTGCACGCAGCACAAGAACGAGAAGGACTGCGACCACGACCTGTCGTGCCACTGGGGCGTGGGGCAGACACCCGCGCAGTGCACGCTCACGGAGTGCGCGAAGCACGCGGCGAAGGACACTTGCGACCAGGACCCGCAGTGCATGAAGGCAACGGACAAGGACTGTGTGCCGAAGACGTGCGAGAAGCACAAGGACCGGTGCCCGTGCCAGAACGACCCCGAGTGCGTGTGGAAGCAGAACGCCGCCGGTGGCTACTGCAGCGCGCAGCAGTTCAAGGCGTGCCCGGACCTGGACATCGCGTTCATCCTGGATGCGTCCGGCTCGATGAAGCGCTCCTTCGGGCGCCACCCGCACGGGTTCACGGGGCTGGTCGAGATCCTGCGGGACTGGGTGAAGACGGTTCCGCTGACGGGGGACGACCACACGGTGGGGGCAGGGGCGAAGAGCGACTCCGGGTTCCGTGTGACCTTCATGCAGTTCTCGAAGGCGGCGGCCAAGCCGGAGGACAACCACGCGACGGGGTGCGCTGTCGGGGCGTGCACGAACGGGCTGCTGTCCGGGGACCGGAACGAGCTGTCCGGTGACCTGGACTGGCTGGAGGAGAACTACCAGGGGCAGTGGACGTACCTGCACGGGGCGCTGCTGGAGGTGGCGGACAGCACATTCGCGGCGGCACAGAGCCCCGCGTCGCGCAAGCACATCGTGATCATCGTGGCGGACGGGGGGCTGACGGACCACGACGGTGACTCGTGCTGCAAGGACGCGTGCGGGGTGGCCTCGTGCATCGACCCGAAGTTCCAGACGACGTACCCGGGGACCCTGGACACGGCGCAGGCGAAGCTGCGGGCAGAGGGGGCGGATGTGTTCGGGATTGTGATCCGCCGGTTCGACAAGCACTCGTTTGACGACGAGAACGCGGAGGTGAAGCTGAAGCCGCTGCTGAGCAGCCCTGGGGAGGACCACCTCGCGAACGTGGAGCTGGACGAGGTTGCCGGGTCTGTGCTGGACACGCTGTGCGACCCGACCAGCAAGTTCGGGAAGTTCCTCGCGGTGCCGCTGGCAAACTGCCCCGACTTGGACGAGACGGCATGCGGGGCGGACAAGGCGTGCGAGTGGGACGCGCAGACGGGGAAGTGCGGGGAGAGCGAGTGCCACCCGCTGTGCACGGAGGCAACGTGCGACACGAACCGGAAGTGCTACTGGGGCGGGAAGGAGTGCAAGCTGGCGCCTCTGACGCCTGCGCCTGCGACCCCGGCCCCGCTGACGGCTGTGCCGGGGACGCCCACGCCGGAGACGCCCGCACCCGGGACGGCGGCGCCTGGGACACCTGCGCCGGGGACGTCGGCGCCGCCGACGGCGGTGCCCGAGACACCGACGCCGCCGACGGAGGCACCGACCCCTGCGCCGACGCCGGAGCCGCTGGTCGACGAGTGCATGGACCACCCGGCGACGTGCGGGGCGGGGCAGACGTGCCAGGACCCGGACCAGAAGAAGGGCGGGGACTGGCAGTGCGTGTGCCCGCCGCCGAACCAGCACATTGTGAAGGCGGGCGGGCCTGCCGACTGCGCAGTGGACGAGTGCCAGGTGCACGACATCACCTGCAGGCAGCAGGCGCAGCAGTGCAAGGACCCGGACCTGTCGAAGAAGGGCGACTGGCAGTGCGTGTGCATCCCCCCGCAGACCGGGCAGCCGGGGGCGGCGCAGCCGGCGGTGTGCGTGGACCCGCCGGGCGACTGCAAGGTGAACGGGGATGTGTGCCACTCGGTGGGGCAGGCGTGCAACGCGGGGACGGACCCGAAGAACGGGAAGTTCGAGTGCGAGTGCATCCCGCCGGCCACGGGGACGAACGGGAAGAACGTGCCCGCGGAGTGCAAGCTGGACGAGTGCGTGGTGGTGTGCCCGACGTGCAACCTGAAGAAGGGGGGCGCCAAGATCTGCGAGGACGCAGGGCAGGAGTGCGAGGACCTGAACACGTCGCCGACGAGCCTGCTGGACTGGCGGTGCAAGTGCCCCCCGCCGTCGACGGGGGCTGCGACGGCGAAGGCGGCGACGTGCGAGCTGGACGAGTGCAAGGTGAAGTGCCCGACGTGCGCGAACAAGGACGGGAAGGGGAACATCTGCGAGAAGGCGGGGCAGTCGTGCGTGGAGAAGAGCCTGACGACGCTGAGCGACTGGGAGTGCGTGTGCCAGGACCCGAAGACGGGGCGCGCCCTCACAGCCGTGGCCCTCTGCGACGAGGACGAGTGCCGCACGCACGAGCAGGTGTGTGTCACCGCGGGGCAGACGTGCGACGACACGGACCGGAAGGCGAGCGGGAGCTGGGTGTGCAAGTGCCCGCCGCCGTCGACGACGAGCGCGGTGGCGGCGGCGGCGCAGTGCGAGGAGGACGAGTGCTCCGTCGCGGAGAACCGGAAGAAGTGCGAGGACGTGGCGCAGACGTGCAAGGACCCGGACGCCGCAACGATGGACAACTGGATGTGCGTGTGCCCGCCGCCCAGCAAGGGGACGCAGAAGCTGGGCCCGGTGACGATGTGCGTGCTGGACGAGTGCACGGCGCAGTGCCCGACGTGCGCGGACAAGGACGGGAAGGGTAACGTGTGCGTGCTGAAGGACCAGACGTGCCACGACCCGGTGACGACGGCAAGCAGCCTGAGCGACTGGACGTGCACGTGCAAGAGCAGCGGCAAGTTCGCGGTGGCGGCGCCCGTGGACAAGTGCGAGGGGGGCCGGGACGAGTGCCACGAGCTGTCGGGGGCGGTGCAGTGCCAGCACCTGCCGCGGTACTCGAAGGAGGGGTGCCTGTGCTCGTGCGGGTGGACGGCTGTGTTCAAGGACATGAACGGGGTCGCGATCAAGATGCCGGCGGGGCCGGGGTCGACGGAGCCGTGCAACACGGGGTGCTGCAACCCGAACGGGGCGGCGGAGGGGGACTGGTGCTACATCGCGGCCAACTCGGACTACAACAAGAACAAGCCGGAGTGTGCGGTGCCGCGCGGGTCGGCCATCCGGCAGTCGTGCCTGGCGGAGGGGACGGTGCCGCAGGACGGGGGCAAGCCGGCGCGGCCTGGCATCCCCGGGGTGCCGCAGGGGCAGAACAACGTGTGCACGGACGCGGAGCAGCTGTGCGTGGACCCGAACAAGATGGTCGATGGGGACTGGCAGTGCCAGTGCGTGATGCCGCAGACGGGCCCGCCGGGGATGCAGAAGCCCGCGGTGTGTGGGGTGGACGAGTGCGCGCAGCACTCGGCGACGTGCGAGAAGGCGAACCAGAGGTGCGTCGACGACGACAAGTCGGGGAAGTCGCTGGACGACTGGTTCTGCGTGTGCGTGACGGGGGGCAAGATGTCGCGGCAGCAGAAGGCACCGGCGGCGTGCGACCTGGACGAGTGCATCGAGACGTGCCCGACGTGCGCGACGGGCAACGGGACGGACGTGTGCACCGCTGTGGGGCAGGTGTGCGAGGACCCGAACATCTCGGACAAGTCGCTGAGCGACTGGATGTGCAAGTGCCCGCCGCCGAGCCTCGGGTCGCGTGTGGCCGCGCCGGTCGACCAGTGCGTGCTGGACGAGTGCGTGGTGAAGTGCGCGACGTGCGCGGACAAGGACGACGGGAAGGGGAACCTGTGCGCGTCTGCGAAGCCTTCACCGCAGGAGTGCGAGGACAAGGACAAGTCGGTGTCGTCGCGCAACGACTGGGTGTGCAAGTGCCCGCCGCCGTCGCACACGTTTGCGGTGACGAACGTGGCGCTGTGCGAGGAGGACGAGTGCGAGCAGCACACGGACGTGTGCCCGCACGGGCAGATGTGCATCGACCCCGACGAGACGAAGAAGGGTGACTGGTACTGCGAGTGCGTGCCGCCTGCGGTGGGGGCGAACGTCGGCGCGTCGGCCGAGTGCGAGGAGGACGAGTGCAAGGTGCACGCGGAGGTGTGCAGGAGCGCGGGGCAGCAGTGCGAGGACCCGGACCTGAAGACGAAGGCCACGTGGCTGTGCAAGTGTGTGGCGCCGGACGCGGGTGTGCCCGGGCAGCAGACGCCGGCGAGGTGCCTGCCGCCGCCGGAGTGCCAGGGGGCGAACCAGAAGGTGTGCGCGGACGCGGACCAGCACTGCAACGACCCGGACGCGGCGGTGGTGGGTGACTGGGAGTGCACGTGCATCCCGCCGTACAAGGGGGCGCCGCAGAAGAACGGCCCGGCGACGTGCGAGCTGGACGAGTGCACGGCGGTGTGCTCGACGTGCCAGAAGAGCCAGAAGGACAAGCAGGGCGTGTGCGAGCTGCACGGGCAGGACTGCGAGGACCCGGACAAGACGAAGACGGGCGACTGGATGTGCAAGTGCGTGCCCCCGTCGAAGGGGAGCCCGATGGGGCTCGGCGCGGCGGTGTGCCAGCTGGACGAGTGCGTGGAGATGTGCGACACGTGCGCGGGGGCGACGTGCTCGGACGCAGGGCAGGAGTGTGCGGACATGAGCACGTCGCCGAAGCACCTGAAGGACTGGGTGTGCAAGTGCCCCCCGCCGTCGACGGACTCGCGCACGGTGGCTGCGGTGTCGTCGTGCACGGACGACGAGTGCAAGGTGCACGGGCCGACGTGCGTGGCTGCGGGGCAGATCTGCGTCGACCCGGACACGTCGAAGGCGGGCGACTGGGAGTGCCACTGCCCGCCGCCGGCGTCGGGGTCGCAGCAGGGCGGGCCGGTGGACACGTGCACGACGAACGAGTGCGCCACGGTGTGCCCGACGTGCGCGGACAAGGACGGGCGCGGGAACGTGTGCGTGGTGGAGGAGCAGGAGTGCGTGGACCCGGACCACACGGTGCTGTCGAACTGGTACTGCAAGTGCACCATCGGAACCTCGTTCAAGGTCGGCGGGCCCGTGGAGCAGTGCATTGTGGACGAGTGCGCGTCGTCGTGCGAGACGTGCGCAAACAAGGGGGGCGGGAACGTGTGCGAGGATGCCGGGCAGGAGTGCATTGACGTGAACACGGCGGGGTACGCAGGCGCGGACTGGCAGTGCCGCTGCCCGCCCCCGCTGCAGGCGAAGTTCACGACGAACGGGGTGGCTGTGTGCAGCCTGGACGAGTGCACGGACGCGGTGGACGGGAAGGTGCCCGGGAGTGTGTGCGCGGACGGCGGGCAGCTGTGCCACGACTCGCACCTCGACACACTCGGGGACTTCGACTGCGTGTGCCCCCCGCCGCAGCAGGGGACGAAGACGGCGGGGCTGGCGACGTGCACGACGGACGAGTGCCTGATCCACGGGGACCAGTGCAAGCAGGCGAACCAGACGTGCGTGGACCCGGACCTGCAGACGATGAACGACTGGGAGTGCGTGTGCCCGCCGCCGTCGGCATCGAGCAGGAAGCTGGGGGCTGCCGTGTGCGAGGTGGACGAGTGCGTGGAGAACCGGTACGTGTGCGAGGGTGCGCAGCCGCCGCAGGGGTGTGTGGACGCCAACCAGACGCGCAGCGGGGACTGGCAGTGCGTGTGCCGTGCGCCGTCGACGGGGAGCGCGGTGGCGGTTGCGGCGGAGTGCAAGCTGGACGAGTGCGTGGGGCAGTGCGCCACGTGCGCAAAGACGACGTGCTCGCAGGTGGGGCAGACGTGCACGGACCCGAACCCGTCGTTCCGGAGCCTGAACGACTGGGTGTGCAAGTGCCCGCCGCCGTCGACGATGAGCGCGGTGGCGGCTGCGGCGCAGTGCCCGGTGGACGAGTGCGAGCGGGCGGCGCACGTGTGCCTCGCGTCGAAGCAGAACTGCATCGACCCGAACACGGCGGGCAACAGCCTCGGGGACTGGGAGTGCCACTGCCCGCCGCCGGCCGTGGGGGCCTCCGTCAAGGGGCCTGCGGAGTGCCTTGTGGACGAGTGCAAGAAGCACGGGCACGTGTGCAGCGAGCGCGGGCAGATGTGCGTGGACCCGAACAAGCACGTGGACAGCCTGAAGGACTGGGAGTGCCACTGCGTGGCGCCCTCGACGGGGGCGAAGGCGGTGCTGAAGCCTACGGAGTGCGTGCTGGTCGGGGAGTGCGAGGACCCGACGGTCAGCGACGTGTGCACGACGGCGGGGCAGGTGTGCGACGACCCGGACGTGGCGAAGAAGGGGGACTGGCGGTGCCGCTGCGTGCCGCCCGCCACCGGGGTGCCCGGGCTGATGGGCCCGACGGTGTGCAAGCTGGATGAGTGCGTGTCGCGGTGCCCGACGTGCGCCGGGTCGACGTGCACGGATGCGGGGCAGGCGTGTGTGGACGAGAACACGGACCCGGTGAAGGGGCTGAACACGTGGGAGTGCCGGTGCATCGCGCCTGCGAGCGGTTCGAAGCGGACGGCGGCGGCCGTGTGCGTCGTCAACGAGTGCGAGGTGCACGGGTCGACGTGCACGACGGTGAACCAGGACTGCGAGGACCCGTCCAACACGGTGACCGGGGACTGGCGGTGCGAGTGCCGGGCGCCGCTGCAGGGGCAGTCGACGGCGTCCGTGGCGGCGTGTGTCGTTGACGAGTGCACGCTGGAGGGGGCGGGCGTGTGCGCCACGAAGGGGCAGACGTGCTACGACCCGGACACGGCGGCGGACGCGCGCGGGGACTGGCTGTGCCAGTGCGTGGCGCCGTGGACGGGGAGCGCCGTGGCAAAGGCGGCGGTGTGCACGGTCGACGAGTGCAAGGTGCACGGGAGCGTGTGCCGGGCGGCGGGGCAGACGTGCATCGACACGGAGCCGTCGATCGAGGGGTTCTGGTACTGCGTGTGCCCGCCCCCGCAGCAGAAGAAGCAGAAGAGCGGGGGTGTGGCGGAGTGCTCCGTCGACGAGTGCGAGGCGCCCGGGAACACGACGGCGGTGCCCGTGTCGGGGGAGCCGAACGTGTGCGAGGCTGCGGGGCAGACGTGCGAGGACCCGGACACAGCGCCGGACGCGCTCGGGGACTGGCTGTGCCGCTGCGCGGGGTCGAATTTCTCGGCTGTGGCGAACGTGGCTGTGTGCGAGGAGGACGAGTGTGCCAGGCCGGAGAACGCGGCGACGTGCGCCGGGCAGCTGTGCATCGACCCGGACTGGCACAAGGTGGACACGTGGGAGTGCCGGTGCGTGCCGCCGTCCGTCGGGTTTGCGGTGATGGCGCTCGCGACGTGCGCGACGGACGAGTGCATGCAGCAGGAGCAGGCGTGCCACGCGTTCGGGCAGCAGTGCGTGGACACGGACCCGGTTGCGGAGGGGACGTGGGAGTGCCACTGCCCGGAGCTGCCGGGGGTGCAGGGCGGGAAGGCGCTGATGGGGGCGGCGGAGTGCACGCCGCCGGAGAGCGAGTGCCAGATCGAGGCTGTGCGGGATACGTGCACGTCGCACGGGCAGGCGTGTGTCGACCCGGACGTGTCGGTGTCGGGTGACTGGATGTGCGAGTGCCTGCCGCCTGCACAGGGGGCGAACACGGTGGGCGGCCCGGCGACGTGCGAGCTGGACGAGTGCACGAATACGTGCACCACGTGCGCGGGGAAGACGTGCTCGGCGGTGGGGCAGACGTGCCGGGACCCGAACACGGGGGGGAACTCGCTCGCGGACTGGATGTGCATGTGCCCGTCGGACGACAAGCAGGGCAAGCAGAGCGGGGCGGCCGTGGGGCGGGCAGCCACCTGCTCGCTGGACGAGTGCGCGGAGGTGTGCCCGTCGTGCGCGGACCACGGGGAGGGGAACACGTGCGGGCGCGTCGGGCTGCTGTGCGAGGACCCGAACATGGACGCGCGGTCGACGAGCGACTGGATGTGCGTGTGCCCGCCGCCAGCGACGGGGCGGAAGACGCTCGCGATCCCCGTGTGCGCCGTGGACGAGTGCAAGCTGCCTGAGAACCAGATGGTGTGCACGCCCTCGGAGGGGCAGGTGTGCGTGGACCCGGACACGGACGCCGGGTCGCGCGGGGACTTCGAGTGCCGGTGCCCGGAGGGGATGACCGGGGTCGGGGTGGGGCGGGCGGCGCGGTGCATCCTGAACGAGTGCAACCTCGCGGCCAACTTCCACAAGTGCGAGGAGCAGGGGCAGGTGTGCATCGACCCGAAGCCGACGCCGGCGGCGCGCGACGACTGGGAGTGCCACTGCGCAAAGGGCGGGGTGTTTGCCGTGATGGCCCCTGCGGAGTGCAAGCTCGACGAGTGCGCGGCGGTGTGCGACACGTGCGCGAACAAGGGGGGCGGGAACGTGTGCGAGCTGGCCGGGCAGACGTGCTTCGACGCGAACCCGTCGCCGACGTCGACGAACGACTGGATGTGCACGTGCCCCACCGGGTTCCCGTCGGCGACGGCGAACGTGGCGACATGCCAGGTGGACGAGTGCATGGACGTGACGAACTTCGGGGCGCTGACGTGCAAGGAGGTGCCGCGGAAGACGCTGGACGGGTGCCTGTGCAAGTGCGGGTGGGAGATGCAGGAGCAGCTGGGGTCGCAGGGCGTGGGCCCTGGGATCGACAGCCCGTGCAACGCGGGGTGCTGCAACCCGACAGGGCGTGCGGGCGGGCCGTGGTGCCTGATCGACGCGGACCACCCGGACAACATCGCGAACCCGAAGTGCGCGGAGCTGCTGGAGGGCCCTGTGGCGGGGCAGGTCGGGACGTGCGACCCGCAGGTGGCGGCGTGGCAGGTGCAGAACGTGTGCGAGAAGCAGGAGCAGATGTGCGTGGACCCGAACCGGTCCCCGCAGAGCGTGGGTGACTGGCGGTGCGAGTGCCTGCCGCCGATGTTTGGGGAGCCCGTGACACGCGCGGCGGCCGTGTGCATGAGGGACGAGTGTGCGTCGGATGCGGCGCGGGTGTGCGCGGCGCACGGGCAGGTGTGCAAGGACCCGACGCAGGAGGTGGACGACTGGGTGTGCGTGTGCCCGAAGGGGTCGACGGGGGCGGACGGGGCGCAGAAGGCGGCGACGTGCACCTTCACCGGGGAGTGCGTGGCGAACGCGCACGTGTGCACGCAGGTGGGGCAGGCGTGCTTCGACCCGGACGTGAAGACGGACGGGGACTGGGTGTGCCAGTGTGCGGCCCCGGCGATCGGGGTGAGCAGCCGCGGCAGCCCTGCGGTGTGCAAGCTGGACGAGTGCGTGGCGGAGTGCCCCACGTGCGCGGACAAGGGGGCCGGGAGCGTGTGCGAGGCGGTGGGGCAGACGTGTGAGGAGACGTCTGCGTCGCCGGCAGACCTGGGGGACTGGCGGTGCGTGTGCCCGCCGGGGCAGGCGGGGTCGAGCGCGGCGGCGCCGGCGCAGTGCCTGGTGGACGAGTGCCTGCTGAACAACGGGCGCCTTGCGGCGCTGTGCGCGGCGGCGGGGCAGACGTGCGTGGACCCGAACACGCACGCGTCGGACGGGACGGGCGACTGGAAGTGCGTGTGCGCGGCGCCGTACGTCGGGGAGGCGACGGCGAAGGTTGCGTCGTGCAAGACAGACGAGTGCGCGGAGGCAAAGAACATGCAGGTGTGCAGCGCCGCGGGGCAGACGTGCGAGGACCCGAACCCGGACGCACTTGTGACAGGGGACTGGGTGTGCCGCTGCATCGACGCGCAGTCGGAGGACGTGAACAAGACGGCGGTGGGGGCGCCTGCGCCGTGCACGGTGCCGGAGACGTCGTGGTGCACGGTGCACGGGGAGAAGTGCACGTCGCAGGGGCAGGTGTGCGTGTCCAGCCCCGACGCAGGGGCACCCGGGTTCTGCGCGTGCGTGGCGCCGCAGACCGGGGAGCGGCAGGCGGGGGGCCCGGCCACGTGCGTGCTGGACGAGTGCAGCGCGGTGTGCGACACGTGCGCGGACCAGGACGGGAAGGGGAACCTGTGCATGCTGAACGGGCAGACGTGCATTGAGGGGAGCACCAGCCTGCTGGCGGTGTCGGACTGGCGGTGCGCGTGCTGCGCGCACGAGTACCTGTGCACGATGTCGAAGGCGTCGGCGGTGGCGGCGGTGGCGCAGTGCTCGTACAACGAGTGCGACGGGCCCGGGAAGGTGTGCGTGAAGGAGGAGCAGACGTGCGTGGACCCGGATGCGTCGGAGATGGTGACGGGCGACTGGTACTGCGCGTGCGCCGCGCCGTCGGTGGGGAAGAAGGTCGGCGGGGTGGCGGTGTGCACGTACGACGAGTGCCTGATCCACGAGAAGGAGTGCACCGCGAAGGGGCAGACGTGCCACGACCCGAAGATCGAGGCGGGGTCGCGCGGGGACTGGGAGTGCCGGTGCGTGTCGCCTGCGAAGGGGAGCGCCGTCGGGAAGCCCGCGGTGTGCGAGTACGTGGGTGAGTGCCACACCCCGGCGATTGCGGCGGTGTGCACGGACGCGGGGCAGTCGTGCTACGACCCGGACGAGGCGTCTGTGGGGGACTGGGAGTGCCGCTGCGTGTCGCCGCGGGTGGGCGATGCCGTGCGCAACGCCCCGGCGCAGTGTGTGCTGGACGAGTGCCGGGCAACGTGCGGGACGTGCGCCACGAAGCCGGGGTCGCAGACGCACGCGTGCCTGTCGGCGGGGCAGGAGTGCGTGGACGCCAACACGGACGCGGCGAGCACGGGGGACTGGCGGTGCAAGTGCCCGCAGCCGCAGATCGGGGAGCAGCGCGGGGCTGCGGCGGTGTGCGAGGCGGATGAGTGCGCGGTGGCGGCGAACCGGGACACGTGCGCGCAGGCGGTGGACGCGAAGGGGAAGCCGATGCAGCTGTGCCACGACCCGGACACGCAGAAGAGCGGGGACTGGGTGTGCATGTGCACGTGGCCGTACGTCGGGGCGCCCGCGGCGCGCGAGGTCGCCATGTGCCGGCTGGACGAGTGCTCCGTGGCGTCGAAGTGGCTGGGCGGGAAGGCGAACGGGAACGAGGTGTGCTCGCAGAAGGGGCAGCTGTGCGTCGACCCGCAGCAGGACGTGGACGCGGTGGGGAACTGGATGTGCACGTGCCCGGACGCGAACGACGGGGTGCAGGTCGGGGCCCCCGTGGCGCAGTGCAAGACGGAGACGCTGTGCGCGGAGCACGGGAGCACGTGCGGGGCGGGGCAGATGTGCGCTGAGCGGAACGGGGCGTGGTGGTGCCAGTGCATCGCGCCGCTCGCCGGGGAGGCGCGCGAGGCGGCGGCGGTGTGTGTGCTCGACGAGTGCCGGTCGCGGTGCGAGACGTGCGCGCAGCAGGGGCTGACGCATGTGTGCGGGGCTGCGGACCAGAGCTGCGTGGACGCGGACACGTCGGCGTCGAGCCTGTCGGACTGGCGGTGCGTGTGCAAGAACGGGAAGGGGAGCGCGGCGGCAGCCGCTGCGGAGTGCATGGTCGACGAGTGCGGGCTGAACGGGGTGATCTGCACCGGGAAGGGGCAGGTGTGCCGCGACCCGGACATGTCGGCGGGATCGACCGGGGACTGGCTCTGCCTGTGCCAGGCGCCTGCGAGCGGGTCGGCGGTGGGGGGCCCGGCGTCGTGCCTGGTGGACGAGTGCTCGCAGCACGGGACGGTGTGCCTCGACGCGGGGCAGATGTGCGTGGACCAGAACAAGGGGGCGCAGAGCCTGGGGGACTGGACGTGCAACTGCCCGGAGCCGGCGCAGGGGTCGATGGTGGCAGGGGCTGCGGCGTGCACGTACGTGGGCGGGTGCGCGGTGGAGGCGAACGCCAAGGTGTGCGCCGCTGCGGAGCAGAAGTGTGTGCCCGGGGCAAACACGACGAACACGGACGACTGGCGTTGCGCGTGCCTCCCGCCGTTCCACGGGCTGGAGGTCGGTGTGCGGAAGCCGGCGGTGTGCATCGTGAACGAATGCGACGACATCTGCCCGACGTGCGCGCGCACGAGCGTGGAGTCGATCAACGTGTGCACGGCGTCGGGGCAGGGGTGCGTCGACCCGAACATGGGGATGGAGAGCCTCGGGGACTGGGTGTGCCGGTGCGCGCCGCCGGCGACGGCGACGGCTGTTGGGCGCCCTGTCGACAAGTGCCTGGTGGACGAGTGTGTGGCGGTGACGCAGAAGGGGGCGCGCCAGTGCGAGCACTTCCGGCGCTTCACCACCGACGGGTGCGAGTGCGCGTGCGGGTGGCAGCTGCCGGAGGCGGAGGGCCCGGGCATCGGGGCTGGGTTCGCGGAGCCGTGCAACTCGGGGTGCTGCAACCCGACGCGGTCGGGGCTGGGTGACTGGTGCATCCTGGAGAGCAACGAGTTCAACCGTGCGAACCCGAAGTGTGCGGCGCTGCTGGGGGCGAGCAAGCGGCAGACGTGTGCAGAGCCCGGGGCGCCGGCGCCTGCCGGTGCGAGCCAGCCTGCGGTGACGGACGTGTGCATGGAGAAGGGGCAGGTGTGCGTCGACCCGGACCACTCGCCGTCTGTGACAGGGAACTGGGAGTGCCGCTGTGCGGACGGGACAGAGATGCAGGAGGGGAAGTGTGGTATGTGCCTCTGCAGTGTGGGGGGGTGGGGAGATGTGAAGCAAGTGTGTGGTGATCTCTTGATTGCTTTTGCTTTTCTGTTGCCGTTGTTCTGACCCATATACACCACATACACGATGCAATACAACACACCACCACAGTGCACGACGAGTGCCGCAACGTGACGACATGCTACGAGGGCGGGCAGCGTTGCCGGGACCCGAACACCGCACAGGACTCGGTGGGTGACTGGGTGTGCGAGTGTGTGACTGGGAGCGGTGAGGCGACAGGGGCGCTCGCCACATGTGGTATGCCAGATGATGTGTGGGGGTGGTGGTGTACATGAGTCTGTGATGGCGATTGTGTTGTGTTGTGTTGTGCTCTGCTGTGTTGTTGGGTTGGTCTGGGAGTCTTCGGTCGGACATAAGACACAAAACATCAATATCAAAAACGCGTCTCGTGGGAGATGGGGGTTACTCAGCCACCGCTTTTCCGTTGCATTAGGCACCGTTCAGTGCAAAAGCTGACGTACGGAGGGGCGAAGGCAGGGAGCAAAACACCACTCGTTGTCCTTATGAAGGGTGGTGTTTGTTCCGTTCGCCCCCCTTCCAACCCTTCAAGAAAACTGTTGCTGCAAGTGGTAGAAAAACAAATACGCACAGGGAAGTCGTCTTCTCTAGTCCTCCCTTGACTCCCTAGTTGCACCGAAGGTGCTTAAACAAGTTTACTGAATGTTGTTGGGTTGGTCTGTACCGTCGGCACATCTCCACCCCCCACCCACACTTACCCCACCCACCAACACCAATAACAGAATTCCCGGATGGGGACGAGTGCAAGGAGAACCAGGCGACGTGCAAGGACGCCAAGCAGTACTGCTTCGACCCGGACACGACGGTTGACGGAGACTGGGAGTGCCGCTGCGCGGAGCCGTCGGTCACCGCAAAGGTGGGGCAGCAGGCACCGGCAGAGTGCGAGCTGGACGAGTGCTCCGCAAAGTGCGCGACGTGCGCGGACCGCGGGGACGGGAAGGGGAGCGCGTGCCGCGGGCAGCGCTGCGTGGATGGGTCGGTGTCGGCCGCCGGGGACTGGCGGTGCGAGTGCATTGCACCTGCGCTGGGGTCTGCCGCCGGGGCACGCGCGGTGTGTGTCCTGGACGAGTGTGCCGACACGGAGATTGCGGGGGTGTGCACGCGCGCGGGGCAGGTGTGCCACGACCAGGACAAGAGCGACCTCCGGCTGAACGACTGGATGTGCATGTGCGAGGCGCCGGCAACCGGGTCGGCGCTGATCAGCGTGGCAAAGTGCACGAAGGACGAGTGCCTCGACGGGACGATCGCGGACACGTGCCGGAAGGCGGGGCAGGCGTGCTACGACCCGAACCCGACGGGGGATGCGCTCGGGGACTGGAAGTGCAGGTGCCCGCTGCCGGCAACCGGCGAGGCGACCGGGTCTCCGGCGACGTGCCAGTTCGTCGGGGAGTGCCAGGACGAGGCGGTGTCATCTGTGTGCACGTCGGCGGGGCAGACGTGCGTCGACCCCGACGTGGGGACGGAGGGCGACTGGCAGTGCGTGTGCGTCGCCCCGCAGCGCGGGGTGAGCGGGAAGATGGCCCCGGCGAAGTGCGGGACGGACGAGTGCACGGCGGCGTGTGAGGGGTGCGAGATGGGGACGTGTGCGGCGGCCGGGCAGAAGTGCGTCGACCCGAATGTGGAGCAGGACGGGGACTGGCAGTGCGCGTGCCGCGGGGTGCAGGTGGGCGAGCCTGCGGTGGGGCAGCCTGCGTCGTGCTCGGCCGTAGTGTGCGCGGACACGTCGGAAATGGTGGCGTGCAACCAGCTGCCCGCGTGCATGTGGGACGACCGGGAGAGCGCGTGTGTCGGCACAACGGTGACGACGCGCTGCGAGGGGCTCGAGCAGACGACGTGCCGGGCGCAGGAGCTGTGTGACTGGGACACAGGGCGCGACATGTGCGTGTCCGTCGGCGGCTGGAACACGGCGACTCTGACGCTGCTGGAGGCAAACGAGACGAACGGGACGGGTCTCGCTGCGTCGGGCGGCGACGGCGACGACGACTGCGTGCTGTGCTGGCTGCTCCCCCTGCTGCTGCTGCTGTGCTGCAGCTGCTGCCTCGCCGCCTTCCTGCTGTGCCGCCGCAGGCAGCAGCAGAACGATGCGGACGACGAGAAGTGGAACAAGCAGTTCGAGGCGGAGGTGGAGGAGGGCGACAGCGAGCAGAACCTGGGGCTCGGCGAGCGCTCGCCCAGCAAGGGGAGCGAGGCACACGAGGGGCTGCTCGAGCGCGACAGCGAGGAGATGTCGCAGCGCTCGCCCAAGAGCACCGTGCACGACGATGATATCTGAGCAAAATCACTGCAGCCAGGCGGGCCTGTACTGGGCATGGTGGCTCTCGAGTGCGGGCTTGTGATTTTTTATTAAACACACTCGTGTGAGCGGAAAGCGCCCCACCACAGCTGCAACCAAACGTGCTCTATACACTAACCCCACCCTTCATCAGGCTCAGGGTGTGATCAGTTCAGGGTTTTGTGTGTAGAAGCGTCAACGCAACAAACAAAAGGAAATTCATCAGAGCGGTTGTAGCTGTGAAGTGATAGGGCGCTTTTTCAAGGAAGCATGCCGGTTTGTTGATGCGTTTTGTTTGTGCCATCGGCACTGCTGATGCTTGCCTGCGATTTCTGGTGGCAGGCACCATCTCCCCCCCCTTCTATGTTTCACCTCCCACCCCATCCCATCCCATCCCACCCTTCCACACTCCACATTCCATCTGCCACCCGCTTGTGTGCAATGCACACAACCCAGCTTATTCTTGTTTTGTGTATGTTTTCGGTGGCGCTGGGTGCTGGGCGCTGGGTGAACTAATGATGCAGTGGCGGGCGCTGATACCGCGAATCCTCATTCGTGCGTGGGCCCTGTTGCACTTCTTCACCCGAACCCCCCCTCCCCTCGCCCAGGTGCGCCCGCAGCTGTTCGCATAGCGGCTCCATCAGTGAGCCGGTGGGTGGCAGCGCCGCACCTGGGGGCGCTGTGCTTTTGTTGGTGAATGCATGCTTGATATTGTGAGATGCTGGCTCCTTTGCCGGAGATCAGCTTTTTGTTATTGCCTATTGCCTATTGCCCATTGCCTATAAGAAAAGAATGCGCAGTATGCGCAGAACCCACAACCCACATCCACCGCAGCCCAGACAACACGGCCCCCCGCCCTTTTGCGCGCCCCCCGGACGTGGGGGTGTATAAGCAAAGGGCACGCCCCCCGCTGTTGCTGGGCAAAAGCCCCCTCCCATCCACACACACACACGCCACCCTTGTGCCCGTGGCTCCTTTGTATCTGCGGGGGTGTATCACATCCTTTGCATGTCCTTTTGTCCACTGTTCGGTGTTCTTTTGCGTGATGCCTGGCCCGGACCTGCCTTCAGCCGCCTTCCTTTTCTCCAGCAACATCCTTTATTTATAGTGTCTCTGCTTGCCCGCATGTGCTGCGGCCAGAGCGGCGGGGACGGGGTGTGTGTGCGTGTGTGTTAGCCGTGAGCGGCAGTGCGGGACATCATCAGTAGATAATATTGGTGTTTGCCCCCGTGCTGTGCGAGTGTGGCGTGGTGTACTGTGTGTGCGGCGTATCTGTATTTGGCAGGAGGAATGAAGGAAGGAAGGAAGCCAGTCCAACAGCCAGCAGGGTCGGCCGGTGCAGGCTTCTCTTCTTGTGTTGTGTGTGTGTGTGGCTGTAAGTTCTCATGTTTCTTCTTCACGATAATGCGGGCGAAACGCCCGCAAGGACGCACGATCGCTTTGATGGCTTCCCTTATATTATGGGACTTTTGTTGTTGTTTCTGCTGCTCCGAAAGAGAGAAGGGCCAGACAATGCAGGCCAACACGACATGGAAAGACACGACGGCAAACCGACCCGGACGTGCTCGATAGAAACGTGGCGCAGAGGGCTATGGGTGTTGCCACACGCCTGTGGGCACACCCACTATGAAAAGGGGGGGCGCGGCATGGCCCGAGCCGCTTAACCGCGCAAACAGCGGACACGCCGTGCCCCTCCTTCGGCCGCGCCACGTCGGCACGTCTGGGTGCGGGCAGCAGGCATGCCTGCTGCCCGCTTGCACCTTTTGCACCTTTGCTGCATCCTTTTTGCCATCATACTTGTCTTTCCTGAACCCACACCCCACCCCATGCCCCCCACCCATCCTCACTCCCTCACTCCCTCCGACAACGGCCGTCAGTGCCGTTCATTCTTCCGCCTCCCCAACCCGTCCCTCCAACTTATCCAATCCCCATCTTGTACCCCACAACTCTTGAGGCCTATCGCAGGTTATCCGTTTGCCAAGCACGAGAGACGGGGGCCGTGGCCAACAGAAGCTTGTCTGGAAAATGCATCACGCACGACACAATGCGTGACCGTGGGGAGCGGCGAATGAAAGTATATGATACATGTCAAGACAAACGTAACAGGAGTTCGGTTCCGCTCTGGTGGCGTTCCGCCGCTACGGGACGGGAACTGGGCAGCTCGCCCACATATGCGCAGATGCGTTCAACTGCCAGTGACGCTTCCTCTCCCGCCCCCCGCCCCCCTCTCGGCGCCCTCCACAGAAACTATTTGCTGAGATTGCAACCAACACAGTCCTGCAGGTGATAGGTGTTTGCTGTTCGTCCTGCAGGTGATAGGTGTGTGCTGTCATTTGCTGTTGAATTGGCTGAAAACTGACGAAGATCGACGAAGGATAACGGCCAGCGAAGACTCCCATTGTGTTCTGGGATTTCATTGGTGGCTTTTCTTCTTGCTGCTGGTCTCGACTCTGCGTGGAAAGGAAGATCCGACCAGAAACATGGATGTGTCAGTTCGTCACACTGGCACTGGGCACAGCTGTGTCGTCAGTGTTCCGGAAAGCGGGACTGTGGTCAGGCTGAAGGCGGATGCGCTGAACGAGATGTTCGCGGGTTCTGTCAACGCAGCCCGTGAGGCTGAAAACGTGGCAGCACACATCGAAGGGTGTGAGGAGGAGCTGGACGATGCACAGTGCATTGCCGACACGGGTCTGGAGGACGGGGGTGCTGTCCAGCTCGTCCCCCGCTGGCCCAACGTCAAGGCTCCCGCAGTCTACTCATCTGCGCATGGCGACTTTTTCATTTGCATTGCACTGTCGAGGTGTGGGACGCTGTGTGCAGTGGGTTACTATAAAGGACATATCACTGTGTTTAACACTAGCACCACTGCTGTGGTGGCGAACTTAGTACACGGCAAAGAGCCTATTACCCACACTGCGTTCTCGGTGTGTGGGACGCGGTTAGCAACGTGCTCTTTGGACAGCACTATCTGCGTGTGGCTGACAGGGGCGTGGGAGGAGGAGTGCATGCTGCACCACAAGAACGGCAATTTCGTGTTCAGTGCAGCGTGGTCGCACTGCGGACGTCTGGTGTCCGGAGGCAACGAAAGCAAAGTGCGTGTGTGGGACTTGAAGGGCACACCGAGTGCCACAGTGCTGGAGGGTCATAATAGAACCCTTTGTGGGATTGCAGATTACTTCTTAAGGAAACTGCGTGCGCGAGACTTGAAGGGCACACCGAGCGCTACAGTGCTGGAGGGTCACAGCAGGGCGGTTTACAGTATTGCTGTGTCGGGAACGAGGATCTTCAGCGGGTCAGATGACAAGACGATCCGTGTGTGGGACATCAACACCCTGACACACACACGCACCCTGGATGGGCACACTGGTTCGGTGACCCGCATCGCCCTGACGAAGGACGAGCAGCACCTCGTGTCATTCCACTACAAGTCACTCAAGGTGTGGTGCACGACCTCCCTCAGCTGCCTGCGTACTGTGCAAGTTGACCCCCATCCCTGCTCACTTGCTGTGTCACAACCAGGCGATGTCGTTGCAGTGAATGGCAGCTCCATCAAGCTGTACCGCCTCAGCACAGGAGAGCGTCTGGGGGAGGTGGAATCACGTGGCCAGGGTGTTGCACTCAGCCTCTGCGGGAGGTGGGTCTTCATACCAATGAACAAGACCTCAGTCTCTGTGTGTGATGTATCTTCCATTTCACCCTGAGCGAACCCGTTCCTGCCTTTCGTGATTGCCGTTGTTCAGCCTCTCTTCTTGCCTCGCAGCACCACCTGGCCCCTCGGTTTGGAGCTGCATCTCCAGTGAACAGACAAGCCCCTTATCTTTTGCAACAGTACCTTGGAGGTGTGCAATGCAAGCAAGCGACACATTCCAGAAGTGTGTCGGTGGTATTTTTGCAACCAACAGTACATGCAGGGATAGATGCTGAGGGATATGCACTGTACGAGCCCCACCACAGAACATGGTTGTTGCAACAGGTGGGTTGCAATGGGGATGTGCGGAAGGCACTGCAGGGCCCTCAGCAACGCAGGGAACTAGGACGACAACTGCATGCGCACGACCCTGGCTCAACACCCCCGCCTCCCGGAACGCCCGTGACACCTCTGCCCGGACTTGCCGAGCCCCTCTGCCCCGCTTTGATGATCAACGCTCTCTGATAATTTGCGGATTCGAGACACATACACACCCCCCCACCAACCTCCGCCCAAAGCCACATCAGTTGTCGTCAACAGTTCACCACCCCCCTACCCACCACAGGGCACACCAGGCCCTGCACGCCCCACCCATGTCTGCGGAGGAGGCCTTCCTCGAGCAGCTGGAGCTGCTGCGCAACGGCGGCTCTCTGGGAGCCGCAGCCCGACGCAGCCCGCCTTCGCCTCTGCGGGCGAGGCTGACACTCGACGACGTGCCTGCTGCCGATGGGTGCGCCACGGGCTCCCCCTCGTTGAGCTACACGCTGTCCCCCATGACGGCAACGACGGGGCACCACACACGCGCCATCGAATCCCCCACGGCGCAGGGCGACGAGATCCCGAGGGCGGTGCGCGCAGAGCTGGAGCGCCTCACCCTGCGCATCACTGCCCTGGAGGACAAGCTGGGTGGCGGGGTCGATGACTTCGTGCGCCGCGAGCGGGCCCGGGTGGATCGCCTGTCCTTCGAAGCGGCTGTGCTGAGCACGCACGACGCGCCGCACACCTCGTTTGTGTCTGCACATGATAGGAGCATCGTCTCCCCCACACACGGCGCCTCTCCACAGGCAGCGTCGCCTGCTGCCGTGCAGCTGCGCAGGGACATGGATGCCCTGAGGGATCAGCTGGCCTGCATCTCAGCCGCATCAGCAGCCATGAAGGACGACCTCGCTGCAGCAGTCGAGAAGAGCGCCGCAGGAGAGTGCGCCGCAGGCAGGACCTGGTCTCTGGTGCTGCTGCTAGCGGACAAGGTGGTGGAGGTGTACACACGCCTGCAGCCCGAGAGCGGCACCGGGTATCCCGAGGAGGAGCGCCTGAGGGAGAAGCTGCTGTCGCTGTCGCTGCCGCGAGATGCGCGGCCTGCAGACGGCGCGCGAGACCGCACGCAGTCCCCAGCAGCACAGCAGCAGGCCCTGCGGAGGAAGCCCCGTGATGCATCGCCGCGCAAGGCCCCCTGGACCTCCTCCACCAAGCGGGCGACAAAGTATAGCTGAGGGGGGGGGAGGACTCCGCCAGTGTCGCTTGCTCCTCTCAGAGCACAGAGTCAACCGGGCTGCGCGCTCGCGTGGTGAAGTAGCAGCGATACCTTTTGGGGCGCGAGCATTCTCGTGACGGGGTATTCACGCTTAAAGCAGGCCAGAGAGAGAGGGGGAGGGAGGGAGGGAGCGAATGGTGTGGGGGAGAAAGAATAGTGTGTGTGTGTAGCGGAAAGCTCTTGAGCTGGCAATTGCCTGGGTGGGGGTGTGTGGGGTTGGGGGGGTGACTACGCACGATGGTGGCCTAGTCAGGGCTTTGGCCATGGCAGTGATGACCTGGTCATGACCCAGGGGGTACAGGGCAAAATGGGCTGCGACCCCCTGGTCAAAACCCTGACGAGGCCACCGTGCGAAGTAAGTGTCAGAGGCGTCACCCGCCGTGGTGTGTGCGGAGGTGTGGTCATCTCAGCCCTCGCGGAGTTTCCCGCGTTGAGGTGTATTGCCAGGGGGTGCAGATGGTGCACCACTTGCGATACGGGGCAGATGCCATGCAGCGTGTATGTGTATGTTGAAACCAGTTTTGGCGGTGTCTGGCTAGCGCAACCTTTCTCGACAGAAGCACCTCCCCTCACGTCCGTCACTTCGTGAGGCTTACCCCCTACGTGGCCCCAGTTTCGTTCGTACTCACGTACTCCCTCCACTGGCCGAACTCATCAGCGTGAACCAGCTTCCTTGGAACTCAGGGTGATCAAGTCCTGAGCGGAGCCACGCAGGGGGGTAAAAAGGAAAAAGAAGACACGGAACGACTCACAAGCGTGTATGTGTATGTGTGGTGAGTGCTCGTCACAGCGAGAGGGGTCAGGGGGAGCGGGACGGCGCCCCATTATGCTGCTGCCGCCTTGCTCCATCGGGGGGACGCAGCTAGTTTTGACCTACACAGGACCCACACAACATAACCACCCCCACCCCATCTGCGATGCCATTTCCGTTTGCCTTTTGAGTTTCATAACTAGTCGGCCCCCGCCGCTCTCTCTTCACTTGCTTCAGTATCTCTTCTTACACCCCCCAGTTCTTATAAGTATACACCCCACCCCCCACCCCCTCACCCCCGCCTTTTCAATGGGAGTGCCTCACTCGGAAACGCAGAGCGAGTTGCGCAAAATGGTAAGGTGACAAACTGATGCAGTGGGACACAGAACAGAGAGGCCTCAGCAGATTGGTAGCATGCGCCCGTGTCCGGCCCTTATCCTGGCCGCGCTCGCGGGTCCCTGACACTCCCTGACGGCATGTTGTGGTGGACGGTGGCCCCTAGTGGTGTGGAGGTTCGTCAGTTCCGTGTCGATGGGATCCCTAGTCTCGGCCCTGTGTGCCTGCATCTGCATCATGCCATGATTCTCTCTGAACCCCCACATGTGGGTTTGCCCGCGTGTCCCGGTGATGAAAACGGCGTACAGTTGAGAGTCCCCCTCCCCCCCAGAGCCCCGTTGTTTCGTATTTTGTTCTGTTGAGGTTTCCGATTAGCGTGCTGCGGCCGTCGTTCCGAATAGGGTGGTCTCGAGAGTGGTTCGTCTGTTGCAGCATTGGGGGGTGGGGAGGGCTCGCCACCAACACCCCCTTGACACAGGCGTTGCCCACAACAACAGTACACAAGAACTTTTCAGAAGATGGGGCGTCTGGCGGCATTTGCTGTGGTGGTGGGTGCTGTGGCCCTGCAGGGTGTGTCGGCGCAGCACTGCTCGCCTGTGTGCGAGGCGTGCTGCCCCCGTGGAGACGGGGGCGAGTGGCTGCGTCCGAATGCGGACGGGGACTGCGTGGGGCGCAGCGGTGTTGCGCAGTGCAGGCTTGGGCGCGGGAAGTGCACCGGCGGGAAGGCGGCGGCGGTGTGCGAGCGGGTGCACCACGCGTCTGTGACGCTGTACAAGCCTGGGATGGACTCGGACCCGCCGGCAAACGTGTGGGTGCAGGAGGGGATGCCCGGGTGGAGCGTGACGAAGGCGGTGGGGGGCGCCCTGCAGAACTTCCCGCCGTACTTCCTGAACGGGATGGTGGCGCACGTCGGTGACCACGTCGTGCCGAAGGGGACGGACGTGGACTTCTACTGCCCGGAGGAGGCACACGGGCACTGCGACGCGGTGGTGCTGATGTACGAGTGCAGCCCGTGCAGGACGCAGACGGGCGGGCTGCCTGCGCTGCTTGCGGCGGCAGGTTTCGAGCGCTCGCGCTGCGGGCCGACCTTCACGACGGGGATGCGTGGCGGGCACCAGCACCGCCTCACGGTGTGGCGGAAGCGCGTGGAGGCGGGGCACCGTGTCCGGTTCCAGACGGAGGGGGACGCGGAGTGGGTCGCCTTCGCCATCAGCCACGGCAGCAGCATCGACTGCGCAAACGACTTCGAGGCGCGTGAGGGGTGCGAGGCCCCGTCGCACGGCGGGATCTGCGCGTGGAAGGGCGGGAGGTGCGAGCTCAACAGGTGTGTCACCTTCGGCCCTGCGCGTGGGTGCGACCCTGCGACCTGCGTGGGGAACGAGCTGCCGGTGATTGACGTCGACCCTGGTGTGGACATGGTGCGCCCCGACGAGAGGATGTAAAAAGACCGAGCTGCCTGAGAACCTTTCCCTCTCCTTGAACCTTCAGCCTTGAACATGTGAACCCTGCACAGCGTGTGTGCACAGTACATCCACAGTGCACACATGCAACTGCAACACCGATCCGATACAAACCTTGCCTTGCCCTGTTGCCCTTGTGCCACCACAGCACACCCCTTCCTGAGAGCAGGATGGGGTGCTGCCGCCTCGCCGCGTTGCTTTTTTACGCACACTTGTGAGCAGAAAATGTCACTCCACCACAGCCAAACGTGCTCCGCACACCACTAGCCTCCCCCATCACAGGAGTTGAGGTTTTGTGTGTGGAAGCGTCAACGCATCACAAACAAAATACGAGTAAAGAGCGGCTGTACTGGAGTGACATTTTCATTGCCATGCCTTTCCCTCCCAACACATGGCCCTGAGGTGCCGCTGCACCGTGACGAAGGGCTGCCCCCCTCCCCCGTTGTCGTTATCGCACAGCGCTGCGGCGGCAACCACGGCCGCAAAGAGGCGTGTCTGCCTCGAGGCTGTGCAGCCGCCGCAGCCGCGGTTGTGACTCGTGCCACAGGCACCTCTTTTGTTTTCCTGGCGGCCCGAAGGGGCTGCCACTGCTGCACTGCCGAGATCGGAGATGCACGTGCACATGGTGCCTGGCTGCCCGCCCCCTGCCCACACCCACACTCTGCGTTGTGCGCACTGCAGCACCAACCACCATCACCCCACGGCTTCCCCCCCTTGCCCCTGCCCTGGGTGTGGATCTCTTGGCCTTATCCGCACACCCCAACAGGGCCGCCCCCGCTTGCGGCGTGTGGCGTGCCGCCACAGCCTTGCTTGGATGGATGACGCATGCGACGCAGCCGCCTCTGTGAAGAGCGAGGAGCACAACCCTAGCGAGGCATCGGCGGCCGCCGCATCCAGCTCCAGCGAGGCGGCAGCGCCGAGCAGCAGCGCCATGGCATCGGCGAAGGAGGACGAGGCTGGGTGCAGCGACCACATGCGGCGCATGTTCGACGAAGGCAGCAGCGCCTCCTCTGCAGCACACCTCCCTGTGCTGCTGCCCGTGCCGGAGGGCGTGCCTGAGTCGGAAGAGTCGTGGTTCGAACCTGCGGATACTGCTGCAGGCGGCCTCCCGGGGATGCACCGCTGTGCACATGATGCGCACACCGCACGCCTCTCTGCATGGCCTGTGCATGGGACGGGGAGCGACCTCGACCTGACGGGCACCTGGACCATCCGCACCGTGACGGGTGAAGGCACCGAAGCCTTCCACGAGAGTGCCGATGTCGAGCACAGCTCCTTCGGGCACATCGCGTCCGCAACATGCCACGGCTGGTTCTGGGGCAGCACGGGGTACGTGCAGGTCATCCTGCCGCAGGGCGAGGAGGACACGGCGGGAGAGGGGCGCTCCTCCACAGGCGACGACGACGACAGCAACCAGAGCCACTTCGTCGACAGCTACGACGAGCACCCCCGGCGGGAGCGGATGCACGTCATCTCCCTGAAGTTCAAGGGGCACAGCAGCACCTGCGTCTACCTGAGGGGCACCACCGAGCGGGGGTGTGCATCCTCCATCGAGTTTGAGGTGGCGGTGTGCCCGCGCGTCTACAACAATGTGTCCTATGGCGATGAGGCGACGCGAGACCTGACGCTGGATGTGCAGGGGTGCACCTTCAGGGTGCACGCCGCGGTGGTGGCGACCTTCATGCCGCACGTCCGCAAGGTGCTGGACGTGGAGGTGATGGAGGGCAGCGAGCCGGTCATCCCCTGCCCCGGGGACAACCCGCACGCGTGGCACATCCTGCTGGAGCGGGTGTACGACATCACGGGGTGCTTCCACGCCTCCGCCGCACTCAAGGTGCTCCCCCTCCTCGACAAATACCAGATCCCGAAGCTGTGGTCCGAGTCTGTCGCGGAGCTCAAGCGCCTCCCGCAGTCGCCCCGCCCCCACCCCCACGTGCTGGACCTGCTATGCAGGTGCGAGGCTGCGGATGTAATGCACCACTGGTTCCGCGTGTCCCCACCTGACCCCGACGAGCTTGTCTTGTTCATCCGCGAGTGCCGTGAGGTATGCATAAGAGTTTCTGCGGAGGATGCAGAGGCGCGTGTGTGGTAGTGGAGGCAGTGGAGGCAGCACCAGAGCTCGCTCGGTGTGACCTACACTAAGCTGAAAAGATCAACGTGTGTGTGTGTGTGGTGTGCAAGCAAGGGAGTGAGTCTCGTCTGGAATCTAGAACGGCGTTCGGCCTTCATATTGATGTCTCCTGGCAGCTCCGCGAGACTCGCCCTACATTTTCTTGCATTCTCCTGTGGGAAGCGTCAAAAGGCATCACAAACAAAACACGAGCAAGAGCGACATTTGCTTCTCCTCCTGCCCTCCCCCAACTTTCCCTCCACGTCTTCCTCCTTCCCCCACAGCCCGAAGCGGTGCAGATTGTCGCACAACGTGCTGCAGACCGGTGGCGCCGCGAGTCCTCCGAATGCATGGCCCAGGTATGGCAGGGTGCTGCAGCCGGGGGGGCGAGGTGGGCTCAAGAGGGCGAGCTCTGTTGTCCTGCGCCTGCTGTCCCCAGCCACGCGTTGGGTGTTGGTTGGGTGCAGGGTTGAGGTGGGGCGGTGCTCTCTGGGTGGTGCCTGCACTGTCCCCACTCACACATCCCACACAGCTCTCGGAGGTGCGGGTGAAGAACAGGGAGCTGCAAGGGCATGTGGACAAGATCCGGCAGGTCGTGACGCTCAACGCAGCGCCCGCAGCGGTGTGGCGGCTGCAGACCAACGTGGTGCCTGACTTCTACATCCACAACAACCTGCCAGCCATGCAGTCCACGCATGCAACCGCCCCACGATCTTATGCTGTGCCGACGCACACCGCAGCAGATGTGAGCTGGGACGGGTAGTGTCGAGCACCCTCATGTCCGCCTCCGTCTCTGTGTGCTGCCGTGCCTGCTGTGTGTTATGCCGCAATAAGGGGGGGCGATCCAGTTTGTGTTGTCGCGGTTGTCCGTGCGGAGAGAGGGGTGACAAGAAAAAGACATTGCAAACCGAACAATGTTTCAGCCACAGTGGCAGTGGCTGCAATGGTGTTTCTATTGCCGCTTTCACCTCCAGGGGGGGGACACGCGGGACACGATCCCGGCCGGCTGATCCCGGCCGGCATGGAACGGAAGGAGGTGCACGACGGTGTGAGCTATCCTCCTGGAGCATCCTCTCGCCTGTTTCAAAAATACCTCGGCAGGGTTGCGGGTTTGCGGGTTGTGTTGTATACGGTAGTGAACCCCCCGCAATGGGCAAAGCGTGTGCCGATGAGTGACACCCCTGCACTGTCCGGTCTGTGAGGGGGGGGCTCGCCATGTCTGCACTTTGCACATCACATTTGAACCGTCTGTTTTGTTTTTGAAGCCGCACCCCAGCTGCCCCCGGACGGGGCTGAGCTCGACGAGTCGTCGTCATCATCGGTGTCACCGGCAGCGTCGCCGTCCGCGGGTGCTGTGGCGTGGTCGGCAGCGGTCACAGGAGGTGGAGTAGGAGCGGTCGAGCGCTCGGCCTCCGGCCCGTCAGGCCCGGAGTCCGTCGCAGCCCCAAGCTTATTGCGTCCCCAGCGGTCTGCCAGGAACACGCCCCCAACAATAATGCAGCGCATCGCAGCGGCGAGCACAGGATCCCCACATGATTGCCAGAAGTCGTTTGTCAGCACGGTGTCAACGCCGTCCTCCACACCGCCGAAGGAGGGTCTGGAGATAGCAAGCCTTCGCCAGATGTTGTGACGCAGCGCCTCGCGTAGCACATGGTTCCGTGCCGCCACTTCGAGTGAAAGCAGTGGTTCGGAACCTCCTGGA